>CALNXK010000131.1:417500-562500 GCA_942486035.1 Porites lobata
AAATAAGATGGCAAAGGAGCCCTTCATAAGTGCCGATTTTGAGGAAATTGGCGAATGATCAAGAGTCCCCTTTGAGAGTGGCGATTTTGACGAAAAAAAATTGTAAATGGCGAAAATGCGCCAAAGTTTTAGCAAAAATTGAAATGAGAGGGCAAAGAGGCCCTTTGAGAGTTGCAATTATGGCGAAAATGGCGAATGATATTGCAAAGGGCTTCATTCAAAGTGGCGATTTTAGAGGAAATGGGGAAGTTGGTGAAAATGGCGAATTAGGCGATAATTGGCCAAAGCGTTTTTAAGAAATCAAATGATATTCAATTCAAAGTGGACAGACTGCAAATTATAGTAGTTGCTAAAAATATATCTACGTGTCGTAACTGTTCATCAGGAAAGCTTTGAATTTGTAATTTTATATTCTTATTACTGTTATTATTTCTGTACATTTATTGTATATATATATTTATTTTCTTGTACATATTGTAAAGCGCTATATTAAATGTAATAGATTATTAATTATTATTAAAGATGCCTAAAATGTTTTCAATTCCACAATTGGTTGCGGCTCCATTAAATCCTATACCAAAACAAGAATATTTTAGGACGAGCCACCCACAATGTGAGCACACTCACGGACAACACATATAAGTGAGGATAATAGGGGAAAGTAAAATTAGCATGTTATTTTAAAGAACTAAATGCACTCGTCAATTGAATAAATAAATAATGCACGCGCACAAAATAATATTGTGCGCGCATACGTACCAAGATACAACTGAAATACAAATCTAAGTAATAAATAAGTAATGTAAGGATACGATGGTGCAATTCAAGCCTGGATTGCTAATCTTATCTCCCGCAGGGCTGCACTATACTTCTCGACGATAAGACCATGGCGATTGAAGAATTTATTTAATGATTTCCGAAGTAGATTGGTTTCCAAGCCTTGTTGTCTGAGACGTAATGAAAGTCCATGGAGTCTATTTATCAAGTCAACTTTGGACGTGCAAATTCTAAAATATTTCACCACTGCAGTTGGGATATACAAACACCGTAAGCTGGATTGGCGGGAATGTTGCTGTCCATATGAGGAAAGTTGACAGTCCGGAATACAAAGTGATCTCTCTTATCGTAGATGCTGATACAGAAAGGTGTGTTTATGTCGCCAGTCTTGATATTCGTGTCGAGATAACACACTTCAGTAAATGTTGTGCAAGTGTCCTTAAGCTCCAATTCCGACGGGTAAATTGCGCTGATGTAATTTCCAAAGTCCACATTGTTAATACTGAATAAATCGTCGATGTACCGAAAGGAATTGCTCAACTGGATGGCTTTTTTGATGCCCTGTTTCATTGTTTTGACCATGAAATGGTATTCGAAGGTATGAAGGAAGAGATCAGCCAACAAAGGTGCACTGTTGGTGCCCATTGGTATACCAATAACCTGCCGGAAAATAGAGCTTCCAAACCGAACGTAGATGTTGTCGATAAGAAAGTCAATTCTCTACAGGAGAAGTACGTGTACCTCGTTGACGACCTATCAGTCGTCCAGAAAATTATTGGAAAATTATTGGTAGAAGTGTCGCTTTTTCCTTTAGTATTAAAAACTCTTTCCAAAAGATCATGGAGTTGCTTTTACGCTGGGCGTGTGGAAGGCTAGTAAAAGGAGAAGAAAAGTCCCAAGTACTCACATGATTTAGGGAAAGCTGCCTCAACTCCAGTGCACGGATATCGACCAACGAATTACTGATGATCCACACGCAGTTAACACCTGTCCTCTCCCGAATCGTCTTGCAGTTGGCTGTGCAGTGGCTGCGGACTAGTTTAAGACACTCAGTAATTAATTTAGAGAGCCTAGTTGTAGTGCATGAACTTGAACCTGCAATAAATCTTGCCTTGTATGGTTTCTGGTGAAGTTTAGGAATCCAATCTACCTGAATATATTTGTGGCAAGTTTTTCTCCTTCTGTTGCAGTTTAATGTCAAATACATCATCCAATGTTGTGGCGTGGGTCTGTATTATTTCATCCACTATACGATCCTTATTTACATATGTAGAATTACGATTCGTACCTGAATTTATGCCAAGCTGTTCCATTAGAGTGTGTATGTAAGACTAGTCTTATTGCTCTCCAGGGCGTCCCGGAGAACTTGCTCGAAGGCTTACCCTATGTAAGCATAAACGTTAAATGTCGTTCCCTGGCTTCCCGGGGTAAAAGGGACTATTCACCTCATGGTGACGACTTTCAACGATTAGTGCCCAGGCCATGAAGCCGTAAAGGAATAAGTTGAAAAAAATAGATTTTGTGGAAATGACATGCTTTTTTTGTACTCAGCGGATGTTTCGGAGGAGGATGTCTACAGAAAGTTAAAATGTATTAATTTTAGAATGAATATCCAAGATTGATTCCTGCAGCGAACCGACAACAGAAGTGTGACATTGAATTTTGTAGTAGCATATTGGCAACAATTGTTGAGTACCGGTAGTCTGAGATGGAAGTCATACGTTTTTCTTCTGCTGATATCTTGCTGCTGTTAAATGGTAATTATAAAGTGATAATCACATGATCTTGCCATAATCAAACAAAAATCTGGGCCAAGAATTGCATTGGGACGGGTCGTACATCACCGAGCCAAAGCGGCTCTTTGATTGGCTAGCTCGCGAGAACAATAGAACTCTTTTTCATAAAAAATATTGTGATGTAGGGGCTAATTACTATTTCCCATCAGTAGTAAGACTACTTGATAGATTCAATAGCCAACCAACCTTATCCACTTATCTTCGGATTATTATGTTTCGCGGGTGACTTCAGTATCACCAGAACAGGTGTTGTGTGCCTTCACAAAGAATCCTCCTTCGACAGCGACTATCGCTGTTAGTATACCACAAAAACGATTGTACCAACTCTACCGGCTGTACCGAGTGTGCCGAGTGTACCGGATGTAACGAGTGTAGTGGTGTGATAAAATTCCAATATTAAAAATCACGTAAATGAGGTGAAAACGAAGTACATGGCAATATCTCAACCAGTTGCGTGCATCAGCTCTAATGACTTGTTTTTGGCGTCCTTTTTGGGTAGGATTACGCGATAACAGTTCAATCAGGAAAAAACGGGTTCTCTTAAAATGAAATCCGATGTTCAAATATTCATTAACTGTCCACCAGTCCTGGGGACACCCAAGGAAAGTTTAATTAGAGGTGTGCCACCAAAGCCGTTCAAACCCTGAAGTTGTTTTTTTTTCTTTTTAATGCTCTGCCTGCCCTGTTTTAGACATGGGATTTACTTTTACGACCCTGATTCATTTCGCACATATATAGATTTTTTTGGAAGCACTTAGTTGATACCACTTATACAGAACGCGCATCACCAAACTTCACCCTCTTTTTAACAAGGCTTCCGGTCCAAAAAGACCCCCTGTTCATGACGCTAAGGTGAGATTGTATACCCTGATTAAGACTCAGGACCCTGAACTCCATACCCTGGTCAGCGGAACACACTCGACTAGACCAAATATGGGAGTGTCCCCTTGCCACCAGTATCTACTGAAATGAGAATAGAAGTCATAATACGATTTTGACAGGAGATCTGGAAAAGGACCAGCAAATGATGTCATGACTATCAGTTTTTTATGCCAGTACTTCTAGTCTCCACATCAATCACAGAAATTTGAAAGGAAAATCGCGTAGCACCCTGCTATGCTTAATCACACCTCGCGTTGCTAATTTGAGCCCGATCACACATCACGCTGATAATTTGGGACTCATCACGCGTCACTAAAAAGTTATTTGTTACTCTGTTAAATTGGCAAATTCAGCCTCATTAAAAATTGTTGTTATGGTACCAATAAAGGTATAATTTGACCCAAATATCTGGGCCTAATACACAAAGTGAAGAGTCAAAATGGAAAGCACTGGTGAAATTTTGAATTTTTGAGTGGCCAAAACAGCCCTCTCCCCACTGCTTGCCACCAAATTTTCATTCCTCTTCCTCAAAAAGGAAGAGATTTAGGTACATGTAAGGCCATTTCAGAAGTTGATGAGACTTTCTGTGTCTACGGACTTCTTGGACAAGTAATGAAACCAAATTGAACTTGGGAGCTTTCAAAAAATTTTTTTAGTTCTAAATAAAATTGCTGCACACTTTTTACCGGGAATAATCGCACGAATTCCAAAAAGGAAGGGTTTTTGTGGTAAAGCATTATAGATAAAGCACTGACCACATGTACCCCAGTCACATTCAACTTATTTTCTATCTTCATAATCTTTGGTAAATGTGGTCTTTTCTAGGTGTAGTCGCGAATCCACAATTGATGTCATTTATTCTCAAACTCCACCAATCGAGATCAGGTCAGATCCAACCTACTTTTCTAAACCTTTGCACGATTCGCTAAAACGAAAATATACAAGCAATAATTAACCACGGGAATTTCAAACGCTAAGCTTTCGTTGCTTTCAACTAAAGAACTTACATTATGTAGGAGCTTTTGCAGATCCACAGTAGGGTAATAAAAACAACATCAAACATGGCGACTCATTCTTCCCGTGTTCGTTCTAAGAACGCTACGCCTTATGGGAGGCACAGGCTTCCCAACACTCAAATAAAAAATTGTTCAACAAGTAACAACATTCGGTAAAAAAGGTCACAACATTCCGCCCCCCATGAACGCAAATGTTAAGGGCAAGTTCATAGTCGATCGCTTCTGTTTAAAAGACTTTCAGTTCTTGGAATTCCAGTAGAACCTAATTGTTCTAGCAAACAATCTTGGTGATTGGCCTTTTGTATGTTGACCCTTTGGCCCTCACTTCTACACTTCTGACCAAACCGTCAGATCCAGGAAACACATTGGTTCCTCGTCCGATTAGCCACTGATGTCGTGGGACATTATCGTCAGCAATAAGTACTAGCTCTCCAGTTTGCAAGTTCCTTTGTGTCTTATGCCACTGCTGGCGTTCTTGTAAAGAAGGGATGTACTCTCTGAGCCAACATTTCCAATAGTGTTTAGCTAGGAGCTGTGCCTGGCGCCATCGCTTTCGACTAAACTTATCGCTGCCATCAACCATTTCTGGGGGTAGATTAATCGTGGGACGAATGTTTAAGAAATGACTGGGTGTGAGAGGTTCGCCGTCATTCGGGCTTGACGAATTTCTTGTCAGTGGTCTGGAGTTAGCAATTCGTTCAGCTTCAGTAAATACTGTTTGGAGTACCTCTTCGTTGATAAGGTCTTTACCAAGGAAAGCCTTCAGGCTCCGCTTCACGGATTTCACAAATCTTTCCCAGACTCCGGACATGTGCGATGCACCTGGAGGGTGGAACACCCACTAACAGCCTTGCTGCTGCAACTCTCTTCCCACTTTCTCTTTGTCAATTTGTTCAATAGCCTCTTTAATTTTTCGATCAGCTCCAACGAAGTTCGATCCATTGTCGGAGCGAAGCTCCTTCACGTGTCCCCTTCGATTGAGGTTTGATCTGTTTCTATGGACCTAGCGACTTCAAGATGGACGGCTCGCGAATTCATACATACAAAAATGGCTCCCCATCTCTTCTTTGCAACCTTTCCCCTTCCTCTGTTCTCGTAAAAAGGACCAAAATAGTCAACTCCTGAATACATAACCGGTGGTTTGTACGGGGTCAGCATAATCTTCGGTAATTCTGCCATTTCTTGAGTCATTCTTGGCGCCATTCGTTTATTGCAGGATATATATCACCCAATAACCTCCTTCACTGCTGCTCTTCCTTTAATCAGCCAGAATTGCTCTCGGAGAAGGGACAATACTTGCTCGACTCCACACTGTCGATTTCTCTCGTGCACATAGCGTATCAGAATCGTAGTGACATGATGATGTTTTGGCAGGATCATAGGATTCATCGCATCACCAACTCCCAAGACACCATCATCCATGATCACTGGTTTAAGCTGCACAATATTGCTTGATGCCTTCACTTGTCGCCCAGCTTTGAGGTCCTTCAACTCTTGCGGAAACGTTCCCTTCTGTACCATGATAACAAATTCTCGCTTGGCCTTCTCAATTTCTTCTTGAGTAATACTCTGTGTGATTTCGTGTGTGTTTATCTCTTACTTTTTCGCAAACCGCTTGAATCACTGCAGAAACTTCAGTATCCAGGCAAATGTGCGAAGAAGAGTGTGCCAGCTAGAGTATCGAAACAGAAGACAGCTCAAGGAAGCTGTTGGGTTAACTGTGGTGACGTACTTCAAGTTTCCCTTCCGTAACTTTCTCGAACTTGTTTTCTAGCCAGTGATCCTCACTTCTATGTAAGAAGGATGGGCCTTTCAGCCAGCGCTCATTTTTCAGAAATTCATTCATCTCAAGGCCTCGACTAACATCATCAGCAGTTTGCTGGTTCAGTTTGCTAGGACAATGTCTCCACCGTTCTGATACTGTGAGATCTCTCCAACTCGATTTGCCACATAACTTTGAGGTCGCCTGCTCTCATTGTGGATATAGTTCAGAGTAATCATAGAGTCAGTCCAAAAGACTACTCGTTCAAACTTAAAGTTCAGTTCTTTTCGCACTGCAAGATCAAAACGTGCAGCCAACAGAGCTCCCTGCAGCTCAAGGCGAAGAATGCTGAGAGTTTTGATCGGGGCATTCCTGGACTTTCCTATAATAAATGCACATTCTATTTTCTCATCAGGGTAGGCAATTCGTAGGTACCTAGCAGTACCGTAGCCAACTTCGGACGCATCGCAGAAATGATGAAGCTGCAGTGTGGCTGCTTCATGGTCAGTCCGACTAAAGTAACAGCTGGGGACTTTCACGCTTGCCAAACGAGGTAGGTTATCTTTCCATTGCAGCCACCTCTAGAGGAGCTCTCCTTCAACGGTTTGATCGCACGCCCTTTTCATTCTCCATAGATCTTGTATGACTTGCTTCGCAGGCAACATTACAGACGCAGCAAGGTTCAGTGGGTCGTAGACCGAGCAGATTGTTGATAAAACTCCTCTCATTGAGTTTGTCTTCCTCAGCTCTAAGACCTTAAAACCAAACGTGTCTTACTGCCAACGTACTCACAATGCTCTGTCGACGGGCAACTCATCAATCTAGAGATGGGTCAGCTCTCTTTGCCTGCTGTATAGCAGACCAAACCTTGAGGTTGTTGCTTACAAATTTTTGTCCGATTAAATCCGCCCTTAGCACAAAGTTCTATCAATTGCTCCATAAGCGTGATTGCCTTTTCTGGCGTAGGTACAGTTTTTAAGAGATCATCAACATAGACGTTGTGTCTAAGAGTGTCTATAGTAGAAGGGTCAAAACTTTCTTCATTGTCATCAGCGGTTCTCAAAAGGATAGAGTTAGCTGAGCAAGGTGAGTCTCTGGCTCCAAATATGTGTACTGTCATTGCGCACTCCTGAGGCACTTCATCTGTGCTTCCACTCCACCACAGAAATCTTAGTGAATCTTGGTCTTCTGGACGGAATTTCACTTGATGGAACATACTCTCAATGTCACCAACCAGAGCTACATTCTCTTCGCGAAATCTCTTCAAGACTCCAACAAAACTGTTTGTGTAATCAGGGCCCTGCAGCAGGTTCTTATTCAAGGATGTTTCCCCGTGTTCTGAGGCAGCATCAAAGACTATTCTGACTTTGTTTGGCTTGTTGCTGCTGGTGACTGCAAAATGGGGAACATACCAGGTTCTGGGACCGGATTTGGAAGCTTCTTCGTCTGACAGTTTACGGGCGTATCCCTTTGCTGTGTAATCTTCCATGGTAGCACGATATTTCTCTTGAAGACTAGGATCTCTCTGGAACTTTCGTCTTAAACTTTGCAATCTTATTTCTTCTTCCCTGCGGTTGTTCGGCAGCTGAACATCATCTCTTCTCTACCACAGCCCCGTCTCATAGTGATCATCAGCAGTAAGTTTCGTTGTTCTCTCTAGGATGTCCACTGCACGCATATCCTCTCTGGACAAAATGAGGTCTCGACGCCTACAATCTGCTCCGCGCAACGCGCCTTTCGTTCCAAAACCCTCAACGTTCCAAAACGTCTCCACTTGGTCATATAAATTCTTATCACCTGTGACAAAGTTCACTGAAATGTTCCTATGGCTCTGTGAACCATGAATTGTTCCAGTTATGACCCAGCCTAAAGGGCCTCGCAGAGCTTTCAGTTGGCTATCAGGCTTATTCGACTTCCGAACTTCAAAAACTTCATGTGCTTTACTGACATCCTTTCCAATGAGTACTGACACCTTTCTCAACTTCACTGCGGGTATTTCAATGTCCATTAGGTGTGAGTGTGATCTCCTGTCAATATCTTCAGGAAGACACTTCTCTGTGATGTTGAACTTCTCTGTTACAAGCCCTTCTTCAACAGTGATGACTTCTCCTTCTCCACTAGCGGACTACAACTTGAACTCCACAACTTCAAACTCTTCATCTTCTTGTTGCAAAAGCGTGCTAACAGACACCACCTCCTTCCGACCTTTCAGGTCAAGTTTCTTGGCGACGTCGCAACTGATCATGGTTCCACGTGAGACACTGTGTATCAATCCGTAAGTGGTGATGGACTTCCTATCTGACGATGAGATTTTTACAGGTATCGCATGAAGCAGGATGGTCTTCTTCTTGGTCGGCTCTGTCACGGTTGCATACTGCACTGTGCTCCTAACTTCAGTAGAGTTCGGCTGCTCACTATTCCCTGGGGTTGGTGTCCTTCCGGAAGGATGTTGTCGTCCTTTACGGGTTTGATTCCCTGCGTTGGTTTCAGCAGTGTCTCTCCTTGGGGGGTTGTGAAGAAGTCTGTGGTGTCGTTTGTCACTCCCACACGGACAGAACCTTTGGGATTCACACCTGCCCCTATGATGTCCTGGTCTCGTACAAACATGACACAACCTATGACGTCTCACATTATCCCAGCGGCTTTGGAGGTCTTTGTTTTGTAAGTCAGAGCATGAAGCAAGTTCGTGTGATCCTGAGCAGCACAAATAATAATAATAATAATAATAATAATAATAATAATGATAATAATAACAGTCTTTATTAAAAACCAATAATGCATCAACCGTACCTTATTTATAATGAATATAAAATATGAAACAAATTAAGATAAAAAAATACAACTAGCTACTAATGGCAGACAATGCTAAAAAGACATCTGTTTACAAAAGTGGATTTAAAACGTGAAGTACGAACTCTAGGTAATATGTAATCATGGCCCCTGCTGCGGAAGTGCCTGGTACGTCTCAGCGGTAAGAGATCATCAAGTGCAGTGGTATTTGCTGTGATCTTGTTCCATAATTTGCTGTCTCTGGTGGTTAAAATATCACAAATACTATATTTATCACAAATACTATACAAACAGTTCTGCACGGCGGGTGGGGGCTTACTCTGTCTATCACCTGTTCCAAGTCTTCTTCCAGTGTCTTCTGTGTTGACATCAGTTACAAACGATGATGTCTGCCTTGGATTTGGAGGATCATTTGTTCCATTCGGTGGTTTCTTTCTGTTTGCTCTCGTCTCCGTGGTTGTCATCGCAACAGCACCTGCAAATCTTGGGTCAATCTTAATCGCAGCATTTCGTTTTATAAACTTGGCAAGATCTTCCAGACCTGGATTCTTTCCCTTTTCTCTAATGGAATATGATACGTCAGCCCACTTGTTGATCATGTAGTCGGGCAGTCTACCAGCGATTAACTTCATATTCGCCGTAGTGCTTGCTTCGTGTTCATAGTCCCCCTTTAATCTCTTGGTGGCACACTGGAGTTGTTCTGCAAAGTTACGTAGACCCTTGAAATCTCGATTTCCCAGTCTTGGTCCCACTGTCAACTCCTGAATGCAACCAGCCGCGACCGTAGCTGTTTGGCCATAGCGATCTTCTAAATTTGCAACAATATCTTCATATGAGCACCCTGCTGATCTTGCTACAACATCATATGCTTCACCTGTCACAAACGTCGGTAGAAATTCGATTTTCTGAGCATCAGATAATAAGCCATCTTCCAAATTGTCTTGAATCCGTCTTCTAAAGACTAGAACTTCTGCTGCACTTCCACTAAATTTTACCGGCTGCATCGCTTAAGTGTTGTGACTCTCAATAAAACCGCCTGTGTTGAATTCGTGCCCAACTGTGGAGCAAATTCGTCGGCTTTGGGGTTCAATGGCTTAGTCTCCTGCTGGCAATTGGCAACCCAATTGGCTGTTCGCTCTTGTTTTCCGTTTTTCCGTAGTTGAGGTTCAAGAGAGAATCTGGGGTTACACTCATTCTTTACAACCGAATTCTCTTCATTAGATGCAGTCATAATCCTCTATAGCCAGCAAATCAACCTCCTTTTCTTGTAACTGAACTTGAAATCTAATTTCTCTGACAATTTTCTCCTTTTGCATTTCGATATCAATTTTTCTCTTCTCCATTTCTGCTTCATACTGTGCTAACTCTAATGCCTGTTTAGCCATGAGTTTCTTTAATTCCACATTTCTCTTCATTTCCTTCAGATTTGAAGAACTCGAAGATCGGGACGACTTTGACTTACTTGAAGTTATCGGTGACAATTTAGGTTCCACATTAGAGGATTTTAAACTACTACTTGAAGAGCGAGGTGAACTTGGGCGTGAAAAATCTTCAACTGTCTTTACACATCGAGAGTAATCGTCATAAAACTTACTGTAACGCTGTCCCACATGCTCAAATTCCTCAACAGGCAAGTTTTTAAGGATATAAGTCTCGTACGTGTCACTATGCCGAGCCCATGCCTGCTGAAGGTTCTTCCCAACTTCACGAACTTCCTCACATTCACGTGCCTCGGCAATACTGATTTTAACTTGATTTATGACTGTACTTACTCGAGCCAAATAGCCTCCAAGCGAGCGCCTTGCCTGATACGTTTCTTCGGCTTCAACATCTTCCCGGTCTTGCATATTTATCCTTCTCGTTCGGTCAACGGGATCCAAACTTCTCTCTTTCTCGGGATCCAATTCTGCATTCTCGATCTTGCCGCTATGTACATTCATCTCCATGTGGCCTTTACCCTCCTTTTCCCCGCTCATAATCGAATGAAGTGTAGTCGCAAATCCACAATTTATGTCATTTATTCTCAAACTCCACCAATCGAGATCAAGTCAGATCCAACCTACTCTTCTAAACCTTTGCACTATTCGCTAAAACGAAAATATACAAGCAATAAGTAACCACGGGAATTTCAAACGCTAAACTTTTGTTGCTTCCAACTAGAGAAGTTACATTATGTAGTAGCTTTTGGAGATCCGCAGTAGAGTTAATAAAAACAACATCAAACATGGCGACTCATTCTCCTCGTGTTCGTTCTAAGAACGCTACGCCTTATGGGAGGCACAGACTTCCCAACACTCAAATAAGAAATTGTTCGACAAGTAACAACTTTCGGTAAAAAAGGTCACAACATTCTGACCCCCATGAACGCACATGTTAAGGGCAAGTTCATAGTCGATCGCTTCTGTTTAAAAGACTTTCAGTTCACGGAATTTCTCCAGAACCTGGTTGTTCTAGCAAACAAATCTTGGTGATTGGCCTTTTGTATGTTGACCCTTTGGCCCTCACTTCTACACTTCTGACCAAACCGTCAGATCCAGGAAACACATTGGTTCCTCGTCCGATTAGCCACTGATGTCGTGGGACATTATCTTCAGCAATAAGTACTAGCTCTCCAGTTTGCAAGTTCCTTTGTGTCTTATGCCACTGCTGGCGTTCTTGTAAAGAAGGGATGTACTCTTAATAAGAAATTGTTCAACAAGTAACAACATTCGGTAAGAAAAGGTCAGAACACTAGGAAGTTCTATTGGGCAAGGAAGACAATTAATCTTCTTGTAAATGATGTTAGAAATACTTCAAATTTTTCACTGACAATGTTATGACAAGATTCATATCCAACAGTGACATAGTTCAAGAACAAAATGATTAAAAATGTACAAAAGCAACAAAATGTTTCTGCTCAAATAGAGCAATTTTTGATATTTCATGATTTTTTGTTGGAAAAGGAAGAATTCAGAAGGAGCAACAAGTATTTTTATCACATGACCACACTTTCAGCCTTGTTACTCACATACCATCATCTTATATTTATAAATAAACAACACTAATACAATAGTTCTGCCAGAAAGGTGCATTTGAATGGCCACAGCACAGGAATTTTTTCACAGCCTAAGACGATAAGGGTACAATTAATCACCTTGCCAAATCTTAGTCAACACTTTCTACATGTCTTGCCTCTTACTGAGCATTGGGGATCCGACCAAATTTCCCATTAAACCACATCTATAACATATCTTATTTATCCCTTGGAATCGCCTTTGTGTGCTGGTGCTCGGATTTCTACCTCTCTCCATTGATTTTATTGATACTTTCTGATTTCCTTAACCGAGTGACAAACTGTTGAACTGTCTCACTTGGGTTTTGCGTGAACCGATGAAAGGTCTGGCGGCCGAATGCTAATTCCCTCATATATTCCCTTACAACGACATAATAAAGCGTCAATACTTTCGTCATATTCGCGATTTTCGTCAAAATCTCCACTCTCCGAAGGACCCCTTTTGGCATGAAATATGAAAATTCGCCACATCCATGGCACATTTTTGCCACATTCGCCACTTTCGCTTGATTCGTCACTGCCGTCAGATTCGCCATTTTCGTCAGCTCCACTAGAAGGAGGAGCGCCCATTGTAATATCTCATTTACATTTTCGCCAAACCTTTGGCGATTTTTTTGCCAGATTCGCTATTTTCATCAAAAACATCACTTTGCAAGGGGCCCTTTTTGGCACTCAATTTGAATATTCCCCAAACCGATAGAAAATTTTTGTGGTTTGCCGTTTTCGCCATTTTTGTCAGATTCGCCATTTTCGTCAACTTCGCTTCTTTACAAGGGGCACACCTTGTAATCTCTTTTATATTTTCGCCAAACCTCTAGACATTTTTGGCCTGATTCGCCATTTTCGCATTGGGTGCATTTCGGGAAATAAGTGGGTCTCTGATAAACCAATGCCAAATGTTCCAAACCAGGGCCGACAATTAAAGATACCAATCACTTAAGTAAAGAACGGACGGAAATGACATAAGCTGTAATAACGTAAGAGTATTCAATAGAGTATTTTCTGCCTAATATCGAAAGAAACAGAACTTTCAACGTAAGCAGGAAAAACAATATTAATTTTTATAAAAATAAATAATCTAAAAAAAGAGCGAATTAAATATGATAAGAACATTAAGACCTCCCTTTCTTTTCCTATGTGGGGAAAGAAACTAATATCGACAACAAATTTGCATATCATTCACGTCATTGCTATTGTAAATGAGACCGGTGTCCTATACTCTCCTCAAATTACGAAAAAATCTGTACCTTCTCCAGTAACCAGCTCTCCTTCATTAAAGCTCTTTTTAGGGCTCAAAATATTTTCCAGCAACCGTCTAAATTTATCTAATTCTTGGAAAAAAGGCTTCATCTGACTTTTGTTATCCCTGATGTTCTTCAGCAGTTTTTTGTCAACAGTGGGAGAAGGTAACGAAAACACGTCAAAACCACAGAAACATTCTAGGATGCTATCTTGATTTTCAGCTGATGATGAATCGGGAACCTTGAAAACCTGTATAAATTAAGCAAAGTCAGATTTTTACTCAGGCTGTCAGGGACATAAAATTCGGGCAAACGAAAGCAAACGGTGAAAAAAGATTAGAAGGTTTGCTTACACCTCCATAAGATCTCGGCCTACTCTGGGACCTTAACTCGCCCTAACTTGCAAGTTGAGATTATGTTCAAATTTCCTTATCACGCCTTAGCTCGCCTATACGCATTATCTCGCACAAACTCGTCCAATCTCGCCTCTGCCAAGTGAATACCAATTTTAATATTGCATCCTCCTCTCAGTGTAATTTCACAATTACTCCACAAAGGGAAGACGCCAATGAATATGGATTTCAAAAGTCTAAAAGATAGTGACTTGTAAGGAAAACAGGGTCTTTACCTTTAAAAAATGTTATTGACCAGCCTTATCCTACTGGAATTTCAAATAGCCTCTGTGGTGAGGGTATTTTACCACTAAAGATTGGATGAGGTTTTTCTTACTTAACATTGTCATGCCTCATGGAGTCACAACTGGACTGTCAATGAACGAAAAGGCTACAATGCTACGCACGGCAGAAATTCCAGAGGCATGGGGTCACAGGGTCTTAAAGATACCACATTGATTATTAGTATTTTGGTCCACGAAATAAGTGACATTAACTGAAAGAACAAAGAGTGAATCCACGAAAACGTTTTCATAAAATAGTTAATTTTAGTCTTATACTTCTAAGCGAGACAAAGAATTACAAAAACGTAATAACAGAATATTAAATTTGTAGTTTTAAGCAGGCTGATGATTTACAAAAAAGTTTGCTTGCAGTGGACAATTAAATTACTACGCAAATAGGTCGGTTTAAAACGAAGACTACGGACTGCGGAACAGGGGTAAAATGCAGACTGTGTAAAATGCGCAGACTGCAGACTGAGAATAAAAGGCAGGCTGGGCTAAAATGCAGACCGAGCATAGACTGTAATCGTGGAAGGGTTTAAGGGCAAAAAAATCCCGCAAATACATGTAAACGAACACTGTCTTCCTTGACGAAATCTGCTTTCACAAATCCATTCCTTTCTTCTCTGGAACGTTGCCGACGACCCGAAAACATAATCGCCATCTTGAACCTTTTTTCCGTTCGAGAGACCTCTCGCTTCAACTTTAGACGCGAAGTTTTCGATACACGTGGCCGTGAATTGGTACAACACCACGATATTTACGCTTAAATAAAAGCTGCTGACCCAAAATACTGTACAGAAAGAAAGATGCTCCGCCGGAAATTTGGATGACCTTCTATGAAAGTTTTGCATATCAAGGAACGCAGGCTTAAGCTTTACGGATGTTCATCGAAACCTCTGGCGATGTGCAATGTACTTCGACTAGGAAGTAGGGTACCAGCTAGCTATTTCACCTATTTGGATAGGAACGAGCACAAATGTTTAAAAAGTCTACAGTCTTCATTCTGCATTTTACACCTAGCCTGCGGTTTACTCTTAGTCTGCAGTCTGCATTTTACACACAGTCTGCATTTTACCCCTGGTCCACTGTCTGCAGTCTGCAGTCCGCAGTCTGCGTTTTACACTGACCGCTTCGCAAATATATGCATGAAAGCTGTTTATGATAATGAAGAGCAGTGGCATAAGTATCATCTTATAATCTGATGAAGCTTAATGAGGATTCCAGCTGACAACCATCAATGAAATCCTTGGACATAGGCAGCATTCTTTAAATAACCTACATAATGATTGCAGTCCATACTTCTTTTAAAGTTGCCCGGTACTAGAAGATGCTGATCTGTACATTGGTTGAACGTGACATCCTGTATGGCTCACATTGTAGTCAGGCTGGCAACTATAATCCATGCTTCATACAGACTAGTTACATTAAGCCCTTAACAGAATATAGGATTACTAAAGGTTCAATTCTTGCATTGATAGCCGACTTCGTTCTCCATCTTTAAAACTACCCACAAGATACTGGTAACTCGTGTCTTTGCCAGGGCCCTCTCGCTCAGCCCATTGTCCTCGATCTGTATTCTGGGTAATTTTTCAAGATGGACGGGAAAACTTCTGACGAAAAGGAAGAGAACTCGTGCAAATATTTTGATGTTAACTCGAGAAGTTTCGAAATATATCGCACGCAGGCAAGCTAAGCTAAAGCCTTTTAACTCTATAAAGCCATGGTCCTCCCGGTTCTAGATTATTGTGATGCTGTGTGGCATGAATGCGGACAAGGAAACAGTGACAAGATTGAACGACTGCAAAGACGAGCAGCGAGGATCGTCTACTTCAAAGCTGCCTCAAAACTATCAACTGATCAAATTATGACCAAACTAGGCTTGGAACCTCTCTATTATAGAAGAAGGACACAAATTTTAAGATTTGTTAATGAGTGAATTGCAGATAGAGTTCCCAGATACATTTGTAATTATTGATAGCAGTGTTTTCTAAAAACAGATGCAGCAATCCCGTATAAATATGTTTAAATTATTATTATTACCATTATAACCTTGGAACCTTGTATGTGTTGAAATAAGGTAAAACAGTTAACTCTCTATTAAAAGACTTGTTGATCCCAGTCCACCAGCAAGACGTTTTAGGTAGGAAGCTTCAATGTGGCGTACATGACATAAAAACACGTACAACACGGCTGAGCTGGTTGTCATTTTTGTAAAAACGCTAAGCAGGGAAGATTCATCACTGACAACTCTTATGAGTTTGCTAGACAAAGGCGATGAAGGAGAGTATTCTTCTTCATTAACTTAAATGAAGTATAGCTCTCTGCTAAAAGAGTTGCCAAAAGGCAGGAACTGCTGTCTTTGCGAAAAGACATCAACCTTCATTTGCAAGATATTAAAATGGATTATCCCGAGGAAACGTTTCTGGCAGTGAAAACAAACAATTGGGCTGGATTGTAAGGGAAACCATCAGTGCAGTGGAGAGAATGGGTAAAATGGAAAACTTAAAGATAGTCTTATACCTTTCAAGGAGAAAAAAATTTCATTTCAGTAAAATTGATTGTGTCATAAAAACTTCCTCAGCCGAGTTCTAATTGGTCAGCTTACCCGGTTTTTTATACTAGTTCTTTGAAGAACATCAGTGGCACCCAGCGACTATTTTCTGTAACATAACTGTTCGAAGGAGCAAATATTGTCTAGAAATTTCTAAAGCTTGTGAAAAGCTAAAACGTTCTGGATAACCGTTCCATTTGTCTGAAATATTCGGACATTTTCTAATAGCTTAACTACGATTTTCGGACCGGTTATGTTAGTCACATTTTAATACCAAGATATTGCGATTTTTGGTAAAAGAAGGTCTCTTAAAACTGTCGGTGTAAAGACAAAACGTCCCCTTAAATTTTCTAATGAAAGCAAGGCTACTTCGTGTCCTCGTACTTTCGACCGGACCCATAAGGGGGGCTAACATTTTCGGATGAGACGAAAAAGCCACCTAAAACTTTCGTGACGACCAAAGTTCGCCTAAAACATCCGAACAGATGGGGCAGATTGGGGCAACTCCAAATTGAGCACTCCAGAAAATATCATAACTTACCATAATGCTCTTTGTTTGTCACCCTAGAATTTTGCATAAGCATTGTCTTCAGGCTGCTAAAACAATTTTAGACAGACCTCTTTATTCATCTGCTACGCATGCGCTGAATCTCAGACTTCTAAGCTGAATCTCAGACTTCCAAGTGTCAAGAGGAATTGGGGCAAACAACGGACTGCATTTCATGCCATCAAGGATTTTAACTCGCTTAGCCAGGCAATCAGACAATCCGTGAATCTGAATATTTTTAAACGTAATCTTTTTAAATTTGTAATTTAAATGAATTTCATGTCATCAAGGATTTTGACTCCCTTAGCCAGGCAATCAGTCAATCCGTGATTCTGAATATTTTTAAACGTAATCTTTTTAAATTTGTAATTTAAATGAATTTCAGTTAATATCTTGTACATTTTAATAGTTTTTACATATTTTAGATTTTTAATGTCTTTGCGAATTGTGTGTATTTTGTATCTTTTTTTAATTTTATGAGATCCTTTTTGAAAACCATATTTTATATGAAAAAGTCATCTCAATAAAGATTATTATTATTATTATTATAGTGTCTCTTGGGAGTTAAAATGGCCCCAAGAGAAACTGAAGACAATGCTTATGCAAAATTTCGGGGTAATAAACAAAGAGCATTATGGTATGTTATGGTATTTTCTGGAGTGGTCACTTAACCAAACATGCTTCTACAGCACAGAGAGAACCATTTGAGACACTTCTGGCGTATTTGGAAACATTCGGTTGTTGGGTGACCCTGGAACATCGACACAGACTATTAAAACATTTTGTTTAAAATTCTGGAGTTAGTGACAACAGTTCATGACATGTAATGTGATCCCTATTATGCTAACCTGTCTATTAAAACATAGTGTTATTGATTAAAAAAAAAATAATAATAAAATATCCTACCTGTGTTTATACTACAGTTAGGTGTTCTTATCTATTAATGACTGTTTTCTTTCCATTAGTTTCTTTTTTCACTAATTTATTATTCTGCGAAATGATTATGTAGCTACAGGAGCCTTGTAGCTAAATTATTCATAGATTTAGCCAGGGCAAAAAGCGAGGCTCCCATTAATAAATTTATAATTGAAATCAAACAATAAACTTGTATTCCACAATTCAGTTAGCTGTGGAGCACATTCATGTGACTTTTGAGGGAAAGGCTAAGTGATTTTAGAAAAAAAATAATTTGAAAACAGCCCAAGAGTGAACCAGTTCTTACATCGAGTTGATAGCCTCTCATGTACACCCAAAAACTGGCAATCATCTTCGATCACATTTAAAAGCCATCATGGCTCCTGATCACTATAGATTAACAAGGCCTGGAAAAAAGATCAGGCCGATCTTTTTGCGTTCGACAAGTTTACTTTACAAAACCTTGCCAACCAATCAGGGTGCGTGTAAACCAACCTTTTGTACCATTTATACATCACATCTGAGGTGAAACAGTACTATGAGGCACTGTTTTTATCATACAGACCTCGGACAGAATGCAGTATGTCACTATTTTGCAATACAAATTGCACTCATTCAATATTCAGGACGAACGAAGCACTCGTGGGCTTTTAGCTAAACTGTTAAAAAATCACCTGTACGGCCAGCCGGTTCTCACTTTTGCAGTGAGAGCTGTGGTCGAGTGTTTGAATGAACATTAATAGAGTTACGCTCCAACATACTGAAGAATTTATTATGTTTATTTTTTTATTTACTGGTTTAACGCGCAGCATTTTGCGTACTCTGGAAAGCGATGTTCACTGAATGACTGAAAACAAACGGCACAGCGATTTAATTACAAGAGAGACTACTAACAATCAATAAAAGAAATATAATTCGGTGAAACATACACAGAGGCAGCAATTTTCATTCACGAAGACAAGTGTTAAAGTGTCTCGAAAAATCCTGCGTCTTCAAGCTTAAAGCTTAAGTTTATGTTTTAAGCCGGCTTCCAGGTGTTGGCTTTTTTCAAAGATGAACTCGAGGCAAGAAAATCGCTCAAAGCTTTCTTTTAGAACCAGAATTGTAACTAAATATTCTTTGAAACGTTTTCTTTCTATTTGCGGTGAGAAAATGTCTAAAGGCTTTTTAAAGTTCTGTAAGCTTACATCAAACCTAGAAGTTGGAAAATGAGAGTTTTAGCGCATTTCGACCACGCCCCCCAAAAATCCGGACCACTTTTGGGCATGGTCAAAATGCGCTAAAACTCTAATTTTACAACTACTCCACATCCACGTGGCACTCCTTGCATTTACGTCTGAAACGTTTTTGCCCCATAAGACAATTCGCCCTCCAAATTCGATCCTCCCCGAGTTGGCTCTTTTCTGGTCAGTGATAGCCCTTGACGAGGTGAATGATGCCCCACCTATCTGTCAATCCTACTCAAAGTTATGAACTGTCAAAGATTTGCGTCACGGACCACGCCGCCAAAAATGCGCTATAACTCTCCTCTACAACTACTTCACTTTTACGTGCCCAGCGGATTTCCCAGCTGGAAACAATTAATTTTATCTTCCTTTCCACAACGGACAGGAAATATTTCACTAAAGTTCTTTCTCAAAAAACTTATTTTTTTGTGTACTACTTAAAAAATGGACAACGTGGAAATTATCCAGTTGGGGAAGGGGGGGGCTGGTGGGGTGGGGTGTGGTAAGTGAAACGGCTCGGGCTCAGAAACTATTCGAGACTGAGAAAGCGGGAGTTGATTGAGAAACTCAACAATGCCTCTAATATTTCCGGCAGAGGTGGGTTAAACTATATTTTAAAATTGTCCGGTCTGCTTGTTCCTATTTTTTCTCTTTTTCCCCCTGAAATATGAATAGCTCGTTCTTGCATTTTTATTTTATAATTAAACTAAAATATATTCGTAAAGTGGCGGTGTTTGTGTTTGTGCATATACTTGTGCCGGTGTTTGTGTTTGCGCATGTGCTTGTAGCGGTGTTTGTGTTTGTGTTTGCGCATATGCTTGTACCGGTGTTTATGTTTCTGTTTGCGCATTTGTTTGTGCTAGTGGTTGGGGTTGTGCTGGTTCTTGTGGTTGTTGAGGTCTAGCATCAAAAAATTCATCATCACTATCATCGCTAAATCGTCTGCGTCTTCTTCGGGATCTATATTCTTCAAAATCAAAACCAGGTAATTCTCTCAAATCCAAATATCTATCAATTTTTGCACCAATATTTTCAAGTCCGGTTGCTTGGTATTGGAAAGGAAAAATTCAAAGCAGCGACGCGGGAACTATTTTCATTTTTGTATGTCGATAAACCAATGAAAAAATTTGCAAAAATCTTTTATGAAAATATTTGACCCCCTCCCTTGGACGTCGATTATGATTAGTTAGTATATACACACTCAGTGATCTTGGTAATTCAAGCAATTTGATTGGTTAGCTATCTCGGACTATGACGTTATATTCACCGCGCTAGGCGGTCAATATAAAGCAGAAAAAAATCGCTGTCGTGAACTGGGTGTTTTGCCAAAGTTTGATAGTAAACCCTTTGGGAAAAACGCGAATATCCAAGTGCTGATTACTTTGAAGGCAAGAAAAGACTTCATAGTGTTTAAACAGCGTGATTTATTGTGAAGTGGTTTACTGTAGCTGACTTTTTGTGCGCTCGAAGCTTTGTTTACCACTACAGAGGAAAACGAGGTCGCTTTGTCACTGTTTTGTGATTTCGGGATTTTCTCGCAAGACCAATTTTGCCTATAAATAGAAGTCAATTTATGGAGAAAAAAGGAAGGCAAATATTTTCGAAAATTGTACGTGCCAGCAAGTTAACAAGGCAAAGAACTTTGGAGATAAACAACGCTCACCTTGATCGTAGCTGCTGTTGACAGCATTTGCAAGAAGCGACAAAGAAAACTTTCTCATTCCCGGTGAGTTGGCAGAAACAAATAAAGCTCTACTTTTCCTCTCAGAAATTGGGTAGTAACTGTTTACGGCTTCGTGTTCACGCATGAATTCGCCTGTCAATCAAACTAACCGTTTTTTAATGGTTTCCTTTCTGATTCTGTTGAGATCACTTCGTGTGAATATATTAAAACAATTATTCACCTCAGACGAAGTTAATATTGTCTCGGGGATTATTCAACAATATTAACTTCGCCTTCGGCGAATAATTGTTAAATATATAACTATTTGATAAAAATGGGAATATTTAACGAACAATGCTAACAATCAACATCCATTTGTAAAAGGAGTTCAAGGAACACCGGGCATTGGTTTTAATCTCACTTCAGATGGAAATTATGACATGAAAAAGAAAAAACTGACAAATGTTGCTGATGGAACTGACCTGATTACAGGTGGAACTAGCTTTAATATAACAAAGATTGCCGATTTATCAACATTTAAAGACAATTTTCACTCGTATAATAAAAGGGTAATTTATAAAACAATCATACAAAACGCTCAAAGTGGTTACAGGAACAAAACGGGAATTCAGTGTTACAGACTGAAATTAAATGTTGATTACACCCCTTGCATTGAGATACTAAACACTGATTATCAGCTTTGGCATAAAGCAAGAATTTCAATTTACAAAACAACATCTCAAGAATTGACGATTGGAAATGTCTCACTGAGAAAATTCTCTCGTAGATATGTCGACTCGAAAAAAAGTCCACAGTTTATGTACTATCACAGGGTAATAGTTAATTTCAAAAAAACAGCGGCATCCGCACCGTATTTCCTTCACCTTCCTGTTGATATTGAGCAGGTTGGAACTGATTTGGCAGTTTATCCAAAAAAACTGGACAGGAAATTACATAATTGCTTATGGCATTTTGGGAAGTGTGAGTAATATTATCCCCGATAAAGTTTACGACTATCACACAGCCATTGACATTAATCCAACAAAGATAAACATGAATGTTCCTATCAACATCAGGGGTAACATAATTAGTAACTCTCCTCCTTTAAAGCCGTTAATCTTTGCTCTTTCTGGCAAATTTAACCGTAGTACTGATGCTAAATATGTTTATTTTGGCGGTACCAAAGTTATAATAGCGCCTGGTAAATGTCAAATGACAAAATGTTTTGTTTACAGTGAGTCTAATTGAAGTCATAAATTGTGGTTGTTCGTAGAAAGCAAAAATTCACAAAGTCAACAAACACAATCTTACTCTTACGCAGGAATCAAAAATAAATATCAGGTTTTTAACATACAACAAACTTTTAACGTTGGAATTTTAATAAATGTATGGCTAAGAAAAGAAGACATAAAACCCGCCGTCCCAACAACAAGTGTTGAACTAATGGTTTTGTTTGAAATTGTTTGAACCCTCACTTGGCTACGCCGATTAGATGTCTAGATTTATAAATAAATGAAAGACATATTTGAATTTAATCACATCGATAAAAATCCGTTGGACTCTGACATTGAAACTCTCAAAGACTTTTACAAACACTATCACAAAACGTTTTGGTGTTTCAAGAAATCATACAAACGATTCAAACTTCTTGATGAAACAATTGCAATCTCTGGAATTTGTTCAGTGATTATTGGAACAATTACGGGTGGAATAACACTGAACCCAATCGTTCTTGTTGTTGTGAATGGGGCTGGTGTTCTTGTAGCAAGTATTGGAAAAATAGAGAATTACAAGAAAAAGATTGAAATGTCAAGAATCGCTTTTACCACCTATGAAAAAGTTTTGGTTGAATTGAGGTCAGCTCTGAGAGGAGATTCATTTGATAAAAATCAGTTTATTGACAAAATGAAATTAATTGATGAAATGATAACTGACCAGACTCCATTGGCTGATAGGTTTGCCAAGAAATAGAATCGTAAATTTAAAGGACTATAGTCTATCCTTATCGAGCATCGTATCTTACGTCAACAGTTACTTCCCCCGTTTTAAAACAAATTTTTACAATCATGATTTTATTAAATCTTGTCTTGCTTACAAGTATCTTTTCGAAAAATATTTCTCACAAAATATAGAAATGGATCAAGTTATTTACCGGCTAACTAATTTACGTTTCCAAACAAAATCAGTTATCTTAAAAAATCATCTTATCTTTTCTTTCGCTTTTAGTAAGTTTTACGAACATAACAAACAAGGAAGAGGAAAAATTTAGGTTGCAGACACACGTTTGCACGTATATTCATTAATCAGTTATTTAACCGGGATTGTTTACTGGTTTTTTCGTGAGGGAGTTTGTTAATTCAATAAAATTTTTTATTGAATTATCTAAAAGATCAGTACTTCTGTTATATAATCTACATTTTCTTTGAAATCTGAAAAACAGCCGAATAATTTATGTAAATCGTTATAGGGCGTATCAATCAAATCTTTTTCTTTTACAAGATGCATTATATAGGTCATAAATAAAAAGAATTCTTTTGAACTTTCATAAATATCGTCAATTTTTTTAAACTTTTCCATCTTTATTTTATAATTACATCATTAAAGGGGTTTGTTAATTATAAATTTTTGTAGTATTTCCACCAGTCGTCGTAATATTCCAGAGTTTGAAGAGATATCTTAAAATCTATTTTTTTATAATTTTTATTTCCCATTTCTTGTAAAATTTTTCTAATTAAATAGTAAATGCTTATCATTCTCTTTCTACAAACTTTTTGTTTAATTTTTCCATTTTATTTCTATCTATCCCCATTAGTTTTTTGTATAATTGGTACTTTTCTTCCTCGGTTAAAAATATCTTAAACGTATTAGACATATTTCCAATCTATTTTTCATAATTATATTTTCGCTGATAAATAGATTTTTGTCGCTCGTACTCCTTTTGGTCAAAAAACCCAAGAACATGGCCTCGGCTCATTCCACATTTTTCACAAATATTATAACCTGTTTTAACAAAAAATTTATCACCTTGACATATTTTACATCTAACTTTTTCCGATTTTTTCATCTCTTGGTCTTGTATTTCTATTGAATCCGGTTTGAGAAAATGTAAGTATTTCTCTACTTGCTCGTCTGTGTAACGCTTCGTAGTTTAAGATTATTTACCGAAGAGCCAAAGTGTGTACTTTATCGGCTAGTATTTGCCGCTTATCACCATTTGCTCTCAGACCAATCTTATTCATTTTCATAGAGTAAATTTCATGATGGTCACTTTTGATAATATTCATCGTCCTCATTTGCTCTTCGCCCGAAAACAAACATCTTTTTTAATCATCAAATGAAATTGCTTTTTTAATTACATTTCTCTTAATTCCTTTTTATTTTTTTAATTCTTCTTTATCCGCAAGTTTGTAACTGTAAAGCTTTGGGCGAACGCCAACAAAGTGAGTGATTTGCTTTCCAGCTGCTTCATCTTTAAATTTTCCAATCACCTTTTTGTTAACTCCTGACTTAATTCCTGACGAATGTTTTTTAGTTTATAACTTGTATCAAATTTTCTTTTCATGTCTTTCGCTATATCTTCATAAAAATCATCTGTTTGAATGCAATACATATAACTATCGGTATCTGTAAACAACACCTCAGCTTTTTCTCCATATTTTGGCTTTATCTAATTGTAATGAAAATCAAACATTAACGTTTTTGATAGATCAAGAATTGCTTGACCAACATATATTGGTTTGTTAAAATAAACGTCGGTCTTTTTCATGTGAACCGCAATAAGACTGTGGTTTCGTTGATTGTTTAAGGGCTTCTTTTCGACTATCAATCAATGTTACATTTTGCCTCTTTATTATGTTTTCAATTGTTTTTCCAAACACTGAATTATTCATAGCGGAGCTCCGCGCGCGAAGCGCGCCTGCGGAGCACCCTGGGTAAATAAATCTACCCATCCCAGAAAATTTGGTAATCACGTGACCGACCGACCGAGCGACCGACCGTCCGTCCGCACCACAGGCATACCAATGTTTACTCTCACACTTTCTAGCTACTTTGGGAGCCAGGAGGAAGCTGATTGCACATCAATGTTGTCATCAATTGACAGCTGTCAAAACAGGGTATCCGCTGACCAGTATCACCTGGCCGTATCGCGGGCTCAGGTGTCGACCCATCGAGGTCCAGTATTTTTTGAAGTTATCCGCTGACAATTTACTCGTTTTCAAATGATCGCTGGCTCACGTTTTTTTAAAAATTCATATCAACTATTACGATTTTGATTTCAAACTGACCTCAGACGCAAAAATTCAGCCAGTTGTTTAAAAGACAGGCGGGAAAGACCTTTTCTTACCATGGTGACGTGTTGGTCACGCTCCACGTCCAATTTTTATGTTCTGATTGGTTAAAATTTGACGGGTGAGTTCATGCGTAAAATTTGTGCAGCATCTTGAAAGCTGTTTACTTTGACAGCTGAAGCTGACAGAGTTTCGAGTCAACTTGTGATGTTTTTAACTGTCTTTTTCCACTGGATGTACAAAATGAAATACAGCTGCTATCAAGAGTGTTCTCTTATTCATGGCTGGTTTGTTTATTGGTTTTTTGGTTGAGAAGTACGTCGCTTGTCAAATTTCGGATGGCATTGTTTTTGTTTTTCACCTTGCTGGATGCGTACGAGAATTACAAAGGCTCAAGCGATCCTTTTCTTACTTGATAGCTTTCAGGAGCTGCATCTCGAAATATGGTAAGCTTAAGTAATTATTGTATTTAAATATAATTTCAGAAAGTCCAGCTGCACAGTTTATGAAGCTAATTTATGCACGTTTGTATTAAGATTTGACTGAGACACCGATCTGACCTAGTATGAGGTTTGATATAAGCAGCTTACAGAACTTTAAAAAGCGTGTAGTCGATATTACTTCACCGTAAATAAAAAGAAAAAAACTTTTCGGACAATATTTAGTTATAATTTTGGCTGTAGAAAGAAAGCTTTGAACGATTTTCTTGTGTGAGTCATCTTTGAAAACAGCAAATACCGGGAAACCGACGGCTTAAAACATAAACTTAATCTTTAAGCTTACTAGTATAGACTTGAGGATTCTTACAGACACTTAAATACTCATTTGTTTTCGCAAATGAAAATTGTTGTCTCTGTAAATGTTCTACCGAATGATATTTCTTTATTGATTGTTGGTAGTCTCAAAAGTGTGATTTTCATCGCTTTGCCGTTTGTTTTCAGCCGTTCATAAACATCGCTTGCAGGAGTACTCAAAATGCCAAGCGTCTCAAACGCTTTTTAAGATTACACATCGTTATAAAACCATTAATAAAAAATAGACTCAATAAATTCTTTATCACATTGAAGCGTAACTCTTTTAAAATTTCTTCGCAAATTTGGCGCTTGTCAAAAGTTAGAACCGGCTGGCCGTATAGGTTATTTTGGAAATTTTTTGAACGGTTTCGCTAATTAAAAGTCCACGCGTGCCTCGATGGTCCTGAATATTGAATGAATGCAATTTGTCTTGAAAAATTGTGAAATACTGCATTTTGCACGAGGTCTGTATGATAAAGACAGCACCTCATAGCACTCTTTCTCCTCAGATGTGGTGTATAAAAAAAAATAAAAGATTGGTTTGCACGCCCCCAGATTTGTTGGCAAGAATTTGTAAACTTGTCGAACGCAAAAAATTCGGCCTGATTTGTTTTCCAAGAATTTGTTTTCCACGCCTTATCTACAGTGATCAAGAGCCATTATTGCTCTTAAATGTGACCGAAGACTATTTTTTGGGTGTACATATAAGGCTCTATCAACTCGATACAAGATTTGTTTCACTCCAAAATCACGTAGCTTTTCCCTCAAAAGTCACATGAATGTGCCCTTCAGTTCACTGATTTGGGGAATACAAAATTATTGTTTGATTTAAGTTATAAATTTATCAGTGGGAGCTTTGCGTTTAGCCGTGGCTAATTCTATATATTTAGTTTAAAGAAGTCTTTCTCAAAACTGTTTGCCACTTTTTTTCTCAACTCTGTATTTTGTGCAATGTATGGCTTCATCCAAGTAGTTTGATGAAATGAAATTCCTCTGTGAACAGCAGTTAGTTTCATTCCAAGATTGAGATATTGCTTGAGTTTTTGTAATGTAACACATAATGGCTCTTTGGATAAAAGGAACCAACAAGTTTTTCAGCATTGCCAAATTTTAACTTCTCTGGTACGAGGGGGTAATCATTATGTAATTCTCAAAGATTCTCGGGATATTCTAAATCAACTTCGAATATATACCCAAGCTTGGCTATATTTCTTTTATTAAGTATTTCCTTTATTTTATTTTGGTCTCTAGTAATAATCGTTGTAAATCTTACGTGCTATTCCTTCAAGTTTGGAAACAAATATTTTTGCAGTATCTTCTTCATCCGATTGTTTTGTATAAATGATAGGATTAAATAGTTGGTTAATTCCATCTAATCCTTTGAGATAAAGACAAAATCCTGATGGCTCGTGTTTTTGATACTTTCATGTGAAAGATTCATTTGGGTTAGGGTTGCAGGTATTTATTGGTTTGGTAAAACATTCAAAATCAGCGTAAACTACAAAATGGATTGGACGTTGTTTGCAGTGATTTTCAAATTTCAGTATTGTGTGTCTCGCTGGCATTTTCATTGTTCGAGCAATATCAAATATGTTTTTCAAATATTTCTTGTTTTGAGAAATGAGTTCTCTTTAGTGATTCCTTGTTGATATTCTTTAAGAGCTCGCTCAAGAGCTTTTGTTAGATAGGGAGGAGTTTCAGCAGGAATCGTTTTGTTTTTAATACATTCCTGAAAATACTCATCAAATGTTTTAACACGGGGTTTTGTTGGTTTAGATACTACTTTAAAAATATTTTTTCTTTGGTTTTCTATTTTCACTATATCAACAATCAGCTTTTGTTTTTCTTGATGTTGTTTGCATTGCGCAAACTCTTTCTTGAGTTTTTTGTCTATCTTTCTAAATCTTTTTTAAATTTTCAATTGATAGATTGCTTAAATCAACGGGCATCTTACTCTATGATTAGATGATATTCTTTGAAATTTAATTTAATTTAATTTTTTCTGATTCATAATTTCAAGCGGCATAAAAAAAGTCTCATATCAAACATTAATGTAAGACTAACATTCAACGAGTTTTATTCTATTAAATGATATGATAATCTGAAGTTTTTTCATCTTCATACATCAGACATCCTGTTGCATTTCTAAGCAATCCATCAAGCTCTTCACAAGCATCTGTATATGTTTCTATTACTTTTATTTTTGGTATGTTATCAAAATAATCACTGGACGCATTTTCAACAATTGATTCAAAGTTGTAATCAATAGCCATTAACTTGCAAAAAGTTTCTATTGAAGGAAATCTAAGGCCATTAACTTTATAACCTTGCGATTGTTTGTTTTTGTTTTGCGATGCTGACTTAACTCCCATTTTGATATATGTTATGATTTCTTTAAGCCTTTTTTTAAAAAATCAATGTTATTTTTTCTGCCTCGCCAATTCTCTCGCTGCAATTCACATTTTTTTGGCGCAACTGTGGTAAGTAGGACCCCCCCACCCCCCATTACATATCCACAACTCTGTCAAAAAAAAAGAAACAGCGGGTGTTTGTAAATGGGGAATTCCCCTTTTGTAAAAAAGATTTTGTGTTTGGGATTAGTTATAGCGGGTGATTTGTGGCTCAACTCCAACTTACTTTTTTCTGATTATTCTCGATGACCGAGCGAAGTGAGCGAGCATATATTCCGTCTAATTTCATGGATCATGTTTTTGTGTTTAATTTATTTCATAGTGCAAGTAGGGTATTTTTTTCATGATTATATAGTATTTTTGAAAAAATTTCTAAAATAGGCATTTTTGAAATGGAGTACTTTTTTAATGACGGAAATTAATCAGGAAAATTTTTCATGACGGATGACGGGGATATGACGGGAATAATCCGAAAAAAGTAGGTTAGAGTTGAGCCAGAAGGCATCCTCCTATAACTATACTTGCTACTCAGTTCTTCGGGAAGCGGGATATAAGATGAACCGCCCGTTGGCTCATAATCAGCCAGATTAATTACAAGATTATCCACTCTTTGAAGTCTCCAGTTGCTTTCCCTTTGATTAAAATTATAAATTCCTTCTTCCATTGCTTCCAAGAAAATTCTGAATTCGTCATCATCGTCAATAGGGACCTTAAGCAACCTGGACGACGAACCGAGTGGACGCCGACCAGTAATGTTCTCACGAAGCCGGCAACTTCTGCGCATGTCAGTGATGTCGTCCACATGGCGTTCAAGTGCCAGGATCACTGAATTGTACTTATTTTTTAGCGATTGCAAGGATCGTAGTGATCGTAGTGATCTGCGTCTTTTAAATGCCTATTTTACGTTGATGCACGGTAGTGCCTTGAGGACTATATTAAAGCAAAGCGGAATTTAAGATAAGACATTGAAAAAAAAAAAACGTCGCTTTTTACTGAGTATTACAATCTTAACTTTTCGGAAAAAAACTAAATGACCTTATCTCAGAAAATTCTTAATTTAACTTAAATTTACCTTTGAAGCCCTTTTACGACTGTTCTTCTTTTCCCTCTACACTCAGTGTTTATTTTTGTACGAACATTATCCCATTGTTCCATAAATGAGGGCGAATCAAGCTCATGGCGCAAGATTTAGTCGCCGCAATCCTCACTCATGAGGCCTGAAATTTCACCATGCTCAACATCCAACATGTCGTAGCATGGTATTACCTGAAACGTATCACACTTGTTTCGTCTCATCAAAGTTAAAAAAAACGAAATATATTCTATAGTACCACTGAATTATCGTTATTGTTTCGTCTGTTATGAACGCAGCGACGGAAACATGGAAAAAACGGGCTTACCATGATGTACCCGTTAGCGAAAACACGTTTGCCTCTGTATTTCTCGCAACGGAGTCTAGTATTCTACAGTGTTTTTAGTTTACAGATTCTTGTTTTTTTCGTCCTGTGAAGAACGAGATATAGTACACGTTTACAGCGCTTGATTAGTCTTAGCATAGCGTAACGAGATATCTTCACATAAATTATGATTGATAGCGCTTCGTTCGTCAGGGGCACCCAACGATGATTTCCTCCTAAATGCATCCTACCATCCTAGGACAACTTCAGTCTTTTCGAAATTATAAGGGCTTCAGCATTATTTTCCCGAAAAATTTAGCTTCCAATTGAAAGCTTTAGGAAAGTGAGAATTTTATCATATTTTCGGTTCCGAAAATATTAGGATTCCTTTCTCTACGAAAAATAGCTTAACCTGGTGAGTGAAATGGAAAAAAATTAAACTTCAGAAAATCGTAAGGAATTTATTAGTGAAGCTTCGAAAATTGTACATGCATGGAACGGTCACCTAGAAATATTTAGCCTTCCTCAAGCTATAGAAAATTCTAGGCAGTTTTTGTTTCTCCGATTTAAAGAAAGATATTAAACTAATTTATTCAACTTCATTTCTCTGTGCATTACTGCTAATAAATATTCCGGTGGCATAGCTATAATTTCAACCGACGTATCTTCAGTGCCTCGCATGCGATAGCAGGCCTCTTTGCGATTCCGGTCAACAGCCGACAACCGGAGGAATTGGTTTACACTGATGTCGCGTTAATTCCAGGCTAGACGACCATTAAGTGGTGATTTTCAAATGGCTACGGTTACTATCAACTTCCAAAACAGTCTCAATTGGTATATTTGATTCACTTCGACCAGTTATCAATGCTGATTAAATCCGCTGAAAACCCAAGCCATTTTTATCATCTTAGCAGTTTTAATCATCAAGGGTCTTCAGCGTGTCTTACCCAAACTGCACGCTAAGCGTGCTATAATTCGCACACTTACCGTGACATATGGCACGCTACAAAAAACATAAGGTCTAACGTGTTAAATTTACCAAAACAAAGGCAAGTGTGTCCGTCTTTGTTTTTTTCAATTTAATATGCGCATATCCGTGATCTACGACACGCTAAGCGTGTCGTGCAAGCGTGTCGTGAGCGTGCTTTCAGCTTTAGCATCAAATTCCTGTGGAGGGTCACATATGTTGATTTGCCGTCCTCAGGTGAACGTGAGCATTCAAAGCAATCTTTGTCGTTTCTGTGCCCATTTTACCTTGTTTAATACTAATGTTTGAAAAGAAAAACCTTTTTTGTACTTTTTGTCGAAGGTTGGGCCGTTGGAGAAAAAGATTTCGAGAGATTTTAGGTAAACCTTGAGCCGTGGTTTTCAATGGCTTCGGCAGGAAAGAACCCGTGAGTAAAAGTAAAATGTTTATGCTCTCCTTAAATGCTTTTGAACTGTAATCCGTTTCCAGAAGCACTATTTAACTGGAAAAAGAAAAGGCGTTGATACTCGGGACCCTTGCATGACTGGGGTTAAAAGCAAGAAAGACAGGCCGGTTAACTCCTGTAAAATGTATAGGACAACAAAACCAGCTGTGTTCTGTTTGATTCGATTCAAGCCTTTTCATCTGATAAACGGTTTACTGATTTAAATCCTTCGGAGAGTAGGGAAAATTCTTCCTCGTCAATTGTGTTGTTCTCAACGCTAAAAAGAAGCAACTCTGGTATTTCTTTAAACTAAGCCATTCAGTGCAGTCTACCAGGGGCGGATATAGGGGGAGGGTGCAGGGGGTGCGCACCCCTTCCTGAGATGACCTGCGGTTTTCTAATACAACTAGTATTCTGCAAAAAAAAAAGAAGTGTGGTTTATTGGTGTTGAAGTAGAGCAAGAGACGAGTGCACCCCCTCCTAAAAAAGATCCTGGATCCGCCCCTGTCTACCTACTTCGGCGACGAGCCGAGACGGGAGCTTGCTTAAACATTTGTTTTTGCTGCTTTGGACGACGTTCTCGACCCAGACCTCACTCGTTTTCTCTCGTCGTCGTCCACAAACTCGTCCTGGCTGCTTAAGGTCCCTATTACCTTCAAGATTTACGGTCGTCCTGGTATGAGAATGTGCCATAATTCTCTCGGTGTTTCCGTTGATTAAGTTTTGCCTAATCATTTCACAATTCAAAATCAAATTAATTGTTGTTTGGCGATTTTCTCTTATCAGCCTAAAGACTGACGATTTCGCTCTTTGCATAAAATCTCTGGGACCAAAACCTTGTTCTTCGCTTGTAATTGTAAATTGTCTCGCGCACCTCCTAATACGGTGGCTGTTTCCACCATTTGAAATCTAGGGCGGTTTTTGTTTATCTCTTTGATCTCTTTGATTTTTCTTTCGTGCTCGGCTTCTTCGGGATTTTATATTTTTATTTTTGGTAAACGGCCTCCGGCGGGGCTGTGACCCCGTGCTCCGCCCCTCAATCCAGTCCCGCTGTATCTTCTCAATCAACTCCTGCTTTCTCAGTCTCGAATAGTTTCTGAGCCCGAGCCGTTTCGCTTCCTCCCTTAATTCGGGAATTTCCATGTTGTCCATTTTTTATGCAGTAGACAAAAAAAAAGCTTTTTGAAAAAAACTTTGAAGTTTTTCCTATCCGTTGTGGACAGGAAAATAAAAATTACTTTTTCCAGCTGGGAAATCCGCTGGGCACGTGCAAGTGGAGTAGTCGTAAAGGAGAGTTATAGCGCATTTTTGGAGGCGTGGTTCGTGACACAAATCTTTGACAGTTCATAACTTTGAATACGATTGACAGATAGGTGGGGCATCATTCACCTCGTCAAGGGCTATCTACTGACCAGAAATGAACCAAATAGGAGAGGATCGAATTTTGGGGGCGAATTGTCTCATGGGGCAAAAGGTTTCAGACGTAATGCCACGTGGAGTGCCACGTGGATGTGGAGTAGTTGTAAAATGAGAGTTTAGCGCATTTTGACCATGCCTGAAAGTGGTCCGGATTTTTTGGGGGATTGAACTCTCATTTTACAACTACTAACCTGATACTCAGTCATATCATTATCTCAAATCTTACTAACGTGTATAAACTAAATAACCGCATAAACTACGCTCGAGTTCATTAACTTAGATATAAAAAACAAACATCAAATACAATAATTACTCAGGCTTACCGTGCGAGATGCTACTCCTGAAAGATATCAAGTAAGGCCATTATCGCTTCAGACTTTTCAGCCCTTTTACGCATCAAGCAAGGTGAAAAACGAAAACGATGCCATCCGAAATCGGATTTCCGACTTTGACAAGTGAAGTATTTCTCAACCAAAAACCCAATAAACAAACTAGCCATGAATAACAGAAGATTTCTGATAGCCGCTGAATTTCATTTTGTATACCCAGTGGAAAAAGACAGTTAAAAACATCACAAGTTGACTCAAAACTCTCTCAGCTTCAGCTGTCAAAGTAAACAAGATTCAAGATGCTGCATAAATTTTCCGCATGAACTCACCTTTCACATTTTGACCAATCAGAGCATAAAAATTGGACGTATAGTGTGACCAGCGCGTGACCATGGTGAGCAAAGTCAAAAGCATGTCTTCCCTGCCTGTAATAGCTGGCTGAATTTTTGGTTTGAAATCAAAATTTTAATTGTCCGGCACATAAACACAACGTATTTCATATGAATTTTAAAAAAAATTAAACTTGAGCCTGCGATCGTTTGAAAACTAGTAACTTGTCAGCGAATAACTTCAAAAAAATACTTGACCTCGATGGGTCGACACCTGAGCCCACGATACGGTCAAGTGATACTGGTCAGTGGATACCCTGTTTTAACAGCTGTCAGTTGATCACAACATTGATGTCCAATATGTGTGCATTATCAGTTCTCCTGTGCTCCCAAACTAGCCAGAAAGTATGAGATTAGTCGCGATCTAGTAAAACAATTAACTGGTCAGTCGACAGCTTACAAATAAATCACGTCACCTCGATGAGTTGACACATGAGCCCGCGATATGGTCATGTGATACTGGTCAGTGGCTATCCTGTCTTGTCAGCTGTCAACTGACCATATTGTGAATGTCCAATATAAAAAGTGTGGACTTTTCAAGACACGCCTGAGATACCCCTCCCTTCCTTTTTATAGTCTCCCCTGCCCCACCCGTACAATCTGTAGACGCATACGTACGTACGCTCAGTCAATCACGTGGCAACCAAACAAAAAGAGGTTGACCATATTCTATGAGTATGGGGCTCTTTATATATGACGATTTATATATTTATATATGACGATGATGATGATGATTATTATCATGATACAGCCACAAAATGGTATGGTTTGGTATCTTAATGCTATATAATTAACAGGAAAATAATTCAATCACTAAATTTAAATAAGATTTGGCTTCATTCAACTTTGGAGCAAAATTGGGCAAAATGAAGCCTGCAAGGCATCTTTATATGTATGTTACTAAAGTATATTAAATGTTTTAACCCTTATCACCTCAACATTAGGTCGATAATTTTCCCCCAAAACGCCTTAACTCCCCTTAACTCACACAAACTCGCAATTGATAGTCAGTGTCAATTTTACCTTATTTTCCCTTAACTCGCCTAAACTCGCATTAGCTCGCACAATCTCGCGGCGAGTTAAGGTCCCAGAGTAGGCCTATGATCTAAAACATTTTTGTTCTTCTTTGAGGTGACGAGCATTTCCACGACCTGTCGTGTGGGGAGTAATTTCCTAGAGCTAGAAACATAGGAGTTCTGCTAGGATCAAAACGAAAACAATGTTACTATCTACCTATTTTTCCATGCGTCCATTTACCTGTCAGCATCCATGTCAGTATTTTTCGAATGAGAGCTAATGCAATTTATCATACACAGTTGCTGAAAATGATTCCTAATCAAAAAGTCACAACAATTTAAATAAAGTATACCTCCTTCAAGAAGAACTCTTTGTAGCTGTTAAAATTTGATGGTAGGTCCAGAGCGTCGTCTCGTATCAACCACATGAGGAAGGGAAATGTTTTACAGAAAAACCCTAAGTCTTCCTGCGATTTTCCAGCTTCAACTTGTGTTTTTGATGGCCACTCGATACTCTGAGAGAGTTTAGCGATATAGCTTGAAAACTTAGTGAAGGAAATTTAACTCCTTGTAAAGATTGAATCACTGACTTTCAAAGTTAACTGAAATATCATAGGACATGATTTTTTTCAGCCCAATGCAATGAAAATTAATTCGAAAAATGAAAAAAAAAATATAGTTTAGAGGATACTTTAATCCTTCACGATCTGTCCGTGTAGGAACACCTGTTGAGTTGTATATCAAAACCGAAGACAGTAAAACCGCCAACGTGAAAATCTGGCTGTTATCATAACCTTCAGAAGTAACAGCGTCAGTTCCCTCGGAATCAAGTAGTACCACCTTGAATTCCCTGCCCTTGTCCTATAAAATATAGAACGAATTAATTTTCATCTGGCTTTTATAGAGACTATCGTAATAATAAAAATATAATTAAAATAACACTATAATAACAATAACAATAACAATAACAATAACAATAACAATAAAGAAGAAGAAGAAGAAGATGTATGCATGGTATTTATTCAATATCATTACCACAATAAAAATTAACCTTAAATGCTCGTGGTACAATCCAAAGCCATATTCCCATTGTTTTACGTCTGATATCATGTCCAAGAGCAAATACTTCTGGCTGATTAAACACCTCGCTTAAGACAAACGACTTTCCTTTTCTGTACTGTCCGGCGATAGAAACTACACATACTGGCACTAAAAAGAAAGGGAAGGAAAACTGACTTGACTTATCTCTCCTCATGTTTTAACTAAAAAAAAAAACTTTCCCGACTGATTTCCTCGGCAAAATGAGACAAGACAGATCCGACAGAAAGAAAGACTGTTCATTTTTCGGGCACTTCAAATGTTTAATTGCGTAAGAAACGTAAAACATTGTTCACGATTAATCGAAACGATTTCGTTGTAACAGTCATTGAACCTGTAAAGAACTTGTGAATCGACAAAGAAATGATTCATCGAAAGACTCCACGGAGGGAAATCGAATGGCATTTCAACCCCTCCCTTCCTGGTGCTACTCATATTGATGAGGCACATGGGATGGTGTTTAAAGCAACTAAGAAGAAAATCGTATGTAGGAGTAGATAGCAGCAGGAGCCGGCTTCTGGTGGCAGTGATCGATGCCACCGACGAAGAACTTATCACAGTTGCCACAGGCTCGGAGAGTTTGCTTATTTATCAGCAAGATTTGAAAGTGTCCTTAACGCCAAATCATTTTTTGTGTTAGCGTGTTGGTGAACAGTTCACGCCGAACAGGAAGGCAATTTGCGTGCGCATGCATGCATCTGCTGAATGACAATATCGTGGGCACATCAAATCTGATGGGGAAAATATACGTACATTCATATAACAAGTAAGAATTCCTTCCGTTTTCCCTACTGCAGGACAATTGCAAGAACATTTTCCCTTCGTTTTCAAGGGCCCAAAATATTTAATTCCCTTAGCTCAGAAATTCAGAATGCCCCTAGTTTGTCTTGTTCAATTCTAAACTTAAGTCATTTTTTCTTGGTATAAGCATACTTAAGCTCTCCTGATTCTTGTGCGTAGTTTTTCGCTTCTTTCGCTTTTTTTTTCTCGTTTATTCTTGCATTGTTTTTCTCACATTTTCTTTATCGTTTTTGCACTTACACGTTCCGTCTTTTCTATTTTTATCCTATTTAATGATCATTTTCTATGTTCCAAACAAAAAGTGTGTACTTGAAGTTAAATTGCCGATGTAAGTATTTTAATTATTAATTAGATAACATAATTTTAAAGGTGGTTCTATACACAAGCCTTATTGGCTTCCTTGAACTCCCTTGCCTCATGTATTTTTTTAAATTTTATATGTATATTGTGTGTATGGCAGAATGATAATAATAATAATAATAATAAAAACAAACAATAGATATGAAGAATACTGCCGATCGAGGAGGGTGTTATCCACCGAGGCCCAAGTCCTCGGTGGATAACACCTTCCTCGATCGGCTTAATTCTTCATATCCTACGAAAGTCAAATTCAATTATTGTTTTATTATTTCTTCAAAATAATTCCAAGTTTAAAAACAAGCTAAAACTTGCTTACTTCGGTCGCCATAGTGCATCGCCATTTTGTTTTCACTAAAGAAAAATATAAAACGGCAAACTGATCCTTACGGCAAGGCGATGAAGAAGTAAACAAAAGAATAAAACAATATATATATAACTACTTGTATTCTGGGTAGACCGTATTTCGTAGAGCGCTCAGTTTAGTTAATTGAAGAGCATTGACTATTAATAATCACAGGAGTTTAGGCATCAGGAGTAATCATTGATCGTTTATTGCGAGAGTGCTGTTTCGTATGGTCCGAAATTGTAGGACCACACTCATCAGGCAACTTCAACGATTGACCGTTAAAATTAAAAGCTGGCGGTAAAATATAGGGATGCGTTAAAAGATAGTATCTTGGTAACAGATGGATTGTGTCTTAGTTACGTTACTCTAGAGTTCTGAAGTACATATCTGTTTCTGTGGGGGCATGAACTCGCTAGTTCGTTTCGCCTGTTTAGGCTACAAAGCTCTTTTTTACAAATGATGATGAACTTTTCATAAAGACAAAGAACTCTCAAAATATATTTGGACTTTACAAGACTCTAACAAACCTTTCCAGATAAAATGGAAAGTTTTAAAGAAATGAAAAGCCTATAACAACATTAGCAAAAAATGCAATCTTTGTCTTTATGAAAAGTTCATAAAGTTCAGTTTGGAAGTTTTAATTAACAGGTAAAGCTTTGTCTTTTTGACTTGAATAGTTATCGATAAAACCGGTGAAAACGTTTTTTGTTTACAAATGCAAATTAAGCTTAAGTCTTACGTTACTTTATTTAGTTGACTTGTTCATAAATAAGCTTAAAACTAAATTTAATAATCTTTTTTACAGAATTATTTTGAATACAAACAGAATTCACAACTCCTTTTGAAGAAACTTCCCAGCAAGAGCTAAACAAACGCCTTCAAAAATTTTATTTGTCGCTAAGAAAAAGCGACGACCGCGGCCGTTCGTTCATCGCACGTCAAAATTGTAATCGTTCGCAACAGTACATGAGTTAAAAAGCATCATTTTGTGCTCAGTTATCTCACTGTTTTAGTATATACTAAAACAATTATTCACCTCAGTGTCGGTGGCTAGTATGGGTATTTACCTCGCCGCTTCGCGGCCTCGGTAAATATCCAACCAATACTAGCCACCTCCACTTCGGTGAATAATTGTTATTTATTCAACTTCACTCAGTAGAGTACAAATAACGCTAAAAATGAGTACAGATATTTTACGGTATTTGTTCTTCAGAAGACCGGTTTGACCGGTTTTAATCTACAAACGTCGTACATGGCAGAAAATGTATGGTTTTCCGAAGAAAAAAACGGAATAGGAGCCAACTTGTAGGCTTAAATAAGATTAAACCGAGTTTAGAGTAAAGTTGCCTGAACAACAATGAAATATGGACATTAATTAAAACTAGATAGAACATACAAACTTTATAAGTTCAAGACACAACAGAGAAGATGAAAACGGACCTGTGTACGATGAGATGGCCGTGATGGCCAAAACCCGGTTAAGAAACAAAGTCCATTAATCTTTTTTTTTTTCTTACGGTATAACCCAGCGAAGATAAGGTCTCAACAATTCAGTTCTTTGTTTACGAGTATAGCTCCTTGAAACTCCTTGAATTTGTGGAAGAGTTTTTCACTTTCCATAGCAATTTGCTCTGTTCAGTTTTCTCACTTACAGCACCATCTTAAGCCTCGCTATTATTTGTCGTTCCATGTCTGATTTCCTAGCAAATGTTACAAAGATAGATCCTCGATCGCGAAGTACCGACAAAAACTTGAAAAAAATTGATTTAGAAAGTAAACTAGTTTGACAAGTTTTCGTTTTTGACCAATCAACCTTTACATAATTTTCAACTTCAACGCGCTTTTTTCTTGATCTGTTTATGTTCCATCGTCGCTATTCGAAATGCCGACCACAAAATTCTTCATGGTATAATCGCATAATTTGTCAAACAGTAGAAAACACGTCATTTGTTGAGAGGCTGTCATGCATATTGCACGTGCTTACGAAAGGTTACCAAGGTTACAAATCCAATTTCGGATTTCACGTTCCTTTCGACCTCGAAATCCGGCAAATCTAGGATCAAATCCGTTTTTGGATTCGCCGAAAGGAACACACCCTATACTTAGTCCTATTTTATACTCCTCGAATTGAATAATAAATCTCTTATGGGACGGTTTAGTATGTAGTATCGTGGGATATTTTTACTTGTATCTTGTATTTTGCCCTCGCCCTACGGGCTCCCCCAAATACAGCGTGACTCGTAAAAATATCCCACTAGTACTCACTAAACCGTCCAATGAGATATACAAATTCACCGCGCTAGGCGGTGAATATATAAAGCTTAAAGCAAAACAAAATCGCTGTCGTGAACTGGGTGTTTTGCCAAGTTTCAGAGCAAAAACGTTTTGAAAAAAAAAAAAGAAGAATATCCCAGTATTGATGATTTCGAAGCTAAGGAAAGACTTCATGGTATTTAAACGGCGTGGTTTATTGTGAACTGATTTACTGTAGTTGCCTTTCATATATACTCTCGAATCAATGTTTCTAACACTTCAGAGGAAAACAAGGCCGCTTTGTCACTGTTTTGTGAACTCGGGATTTCCTCGCAAGACCAATTTTGTCTAGAAACAGAAGTTAATGTATGGAGAAAAAAAGGAAAGCAAATATTTTCGAAAACTGTACGTGTCAGCAAGTTAACATGGCAAAAAACACTGCAGGTAAACACGCTCACCTCGATCGTAGCTGCTGTTAACAGCATTTGCAAGAAGAGACAAAAAAATGTTCTCATTCACAGTGAGTTGACAGAAGCAAATAAAGCTCTGTGTTTCTTCTCAGAGAGAGGGAGATTTTTTTAATTTTAGCGGGTAGATTTTCTTGGTTTTTAAAAGACTGTGATACTTAACACCAAAGTTACTGTTCCTGAATGCGTACGATTTCTATATGGCTTGATTTCCAACTCATGGTTTACTTATCAAGGAAGAAATGTATGGTAGCAAAAATTAAGCTGCTTTAAAAAAGACAAAAAATGGTTTAATAGGCAAGGTTTATTTATTAACGTGCTGTTTAAACTGATCGCGGAGGCACACGTTGCCATAAATCAATGCTTTTATAGTTTTTGAAAAGTTTACGTGGAAAAGTATAAAAAATACTATTCTACAGGAAATGAAGAATGCATTGTCTAAGACAACTAATTTGCAACTTGTCTAATTGCAAGTGATCATATACTACGTACTTTGAACATTTCATGAGATCACTCTATGCAGATAATAATACAAAAAACGAAAAATACTTTTATAATTATTTTAACACTAAAAGATTCAGAGATTTCCTATAATAAGCTACTACTTTAAAGCGACTCTTGAATGACAGCTCACGTGTCCGCTCTCATTTTTCATTTTTATTTAATAGCAGGAGTGATGCATGAAAACAGAGAGTGGCCATTACTCCATAAATCTATCTGACGATGTTTGTTTCGCCTGTGAACAGGCCTTTGGTCGAGCGGGGAACTAGGGAGAGGGAAAAGCGAAAAGGCCTGTAGACAAACATTTGTGACCGCCGTTCCACGGCACCAGATGGCTGTGCATCAGATCCTGATGCAAGTTCTTATTGGCCAGAACACTGACTGTTGACTCGTACAGGTCCGATTGACATCGGCTTCTTGGTCGGCACGTTGCACGCGATTTGATCACAAAGTGGCAATAACAAAATACTTTAAAGACTGTTACGCTTGTTCAAAAGCTATTACCAATGGAGGAACTATACGCTCCAGTCAAAAGACTCGCTCTATCTTTAGACAAACACTAAGCTGGAGTTTATCGAGTCACAATGCAATTCTCCATAGTTGATGTAGCTTCGGTTTAAGCTGCACTTTGGATCTGTAAATTACTATCCGTGATAATTTTTAAACATTCTGCAAAGAAAACTAACGAGCTGGGCCCAGCGTAATACAGCATTTTAGAAAAACATTACATTCACGGGCTGAAGAAAATCGCTTAGTTATTCAGAACCAGAAGGCACTTTGGAAAAAAGTAAGACCCTTATTCAGCCGCAACAAAACGCTTTTCGCTTCAAAAGAGGTCAAACAAAATGCTCTTGGATCAGAGGGCAAATCCTGCCGACCAGAGGCAAAAACCACAGTAAATCGATACGTGTGCCATGACCTCTCAGTGTGAAACAAGCGGCTAAAATCACATCTGTTCAGTGAAAATGTAGAACCTTCCAGAGCATAATCTACCCAGCAGACGAAAAAACTTATGGGAACAAGCAGCATTTTGGCATGAGGTAAACGTCGCGTAGTTCGCGTAGGCCTACCGCCCCCTTTTATTGCTGTAAATGCGGGATTAATACCCAAAGGTGTAATTTCTGTCGGCGATCGAAGCGCTGCTGATCTCTTTGTACTTGTCTTTGGAGCTTCACGTTCTGGAGTAGTCATGATAGTATCTTTAACCTTCGCATTCCAAGTTAGCTCATTGCAGGGGCATGTTAAAGTAGAAACTGAACTAGGAAGACGAACGGCCCGTCGCGTACAAGTTAAGCAGCTTAAATCGGAAAAGCTTTCTCCTTACATACATACATACGTACATAAACTTTATTAAAGTGTCAAGGTATTTAGCTAAAAGCTAATTGTGGACACTATAAATAAATAAAATGAATATAATATAAGATTAAATCAAGTATATGTAAAAATATTAAAAATATATTCTGGATATATCATTAATATATAAAAATAACATCAATATATAAAATTATTACAGACAAACAGTAGCACAAGCAGGGAACAAACAAAGACAAACAAATAGGTAGACAAAACAGACAATCAGATAGACAGACAAACAAACAGACAATATAGGACAAACATATAAGCAGCAGTAAAATATAGATACAAAATTCAGGAAGTTAAAAGTCTAGAAAATTTAAATTAGACGAATTAAATAGAGGATAGGGGAGTACACTCTCAATACACCAGGCAGCCACACAGCAGAAGCCACTATGCATACCCACCACCCTAAGATGAGCATGCACAGCAGCCACACGTGCCGTCCAGCAAGCCAAGCACATTGAGAGCACGCACCCCTCTCCTGAATGCCTGAAGACTGGTCTTACTGCGTAGTTCCTGGCTTATCTTGCCCCATATGTGTTGGCCTAAATATCTGATACTGTGCTTTCCATACTTAACAGTATTATATCTTGGAACAGGAAAATCACTTCTTTCCTTGCTCAAGGGGAAATCTTGAGGATTCAAATGCTTGCGCTAGTACAACGCTTTCTTGGCCACTGTCAACCAGCAAGGTCTCATTTCTTAAAACGCCAATGACCGGCACCGTATTTATTCTCTTACCGGAGATCAACGACTTTATGCAAAATCCATTTCACTTTGTTTCCAGACGGAGCAAAACACGGTTCATTTCCCATTAATTTTCCCAGGAGTTACTCTCGCGCGAAATTGATTGACAGATAACGATCTTGCCGGCTAACAGATGATCGGCAGGATAATTACAAGAGGGCGGAATAGCGGTCTCAAATGTTTGTCTACAGGCTCTCTCCCCCCCTTTCCCTTCCCTTTCCTTGCTATTTTTTCCCAAACAGAGAGCCTGTTCACACGCTAATGTTTGTTCACGTTCAAAGCCTGTTAACCTTAAAATAGGAAGTTTGTGAGAGAGGTGCATATAACGCCGTTACCTCACAGAGGTAAGAATGAGTTGGGATGCGACAATAAACATGACACAAATAGATAGGTGAATTTGTCTGTTACTTATGTTTCTGTTGAGAGTATTTTACTGTATTCAGATGAACCCTTTATGTAATTATAATTTGAACATAGAACCCTACGGGAAAAAATTATCAAGCAAATATCGATAAAAACAAGAACGTGATTCAATACAGGGGATAAGTTTGTCTTAATAAACAATGAATGAAATGTTTCACAAATTAGCATATCAACAAATGTAGAATCCACAAAATGGCATTATTTAGGAATAAATGCAATTGTTTTTTAAACAAATGCGTTGATTTATTTCAAAGTGATTAGTAACGTTTTATTTCGTGCTATAGGGGAGTTAGGCTAGATTTTCTTTAAAACGCCCAAATCTTACAGTTATTTGCATAATGAAATGTAGACAAACAGTGTACCAACAAAATGAGGTGGAAAAAAATCAGAATTCAAACCGATTGCTGTAATTCGTTTCCTCTGTAAAAATAAATGATAGAGTTAATTATTTTCAAAACACAATCTTACTGGCATATCATAAAATGAAATTAAAATTTATAGTTGAGGTGTATGTATATTATTTCTCAAACGAGAAAGTACTGGTGAAGAAAGCAAAAGTACTGCATAAGGCGATTTATCACAGCCTTCATCAAACCATTCGTGGAAGTGTTCTTGGTTTCGTTAATCTTTAACTTGATGTGGGGAGAAAGACGACAAGCCAGTAAAAGACGACAAGCCAGTAAAAGGGTGAAAAGTGCAGTTTCACGGAAAAAAAATGGACACTTAATTAACCCTTGAGTATTACCTGAAGCAATTAAGTTCAATTTTAGAGTTTTTCTGTTCAGAAGAATTAAATGCATACAGGATAATTGTTTAATGAAAAATGATCGTACCGACCTTCCCGTATTTGGTCGTAACACCAACTGCAGCTATCTTGTTTTTGATGTACTGCTATACGTACGAACTGCTATACGTACGTGTACGAAAGAAACGATTGTCCTCTCAAGAGCAACCGCGAGGCCACATAAAAATCACTTTTATGTAGAAAAAACTCAATACCATAAAGATCACTTTTGTCAAACTTAGTTCCCAGTATACTTCATTCATCTCCAGAAAACAGGCTGCAAATGCTGGTAGAGAACGGAAAAAAATATTCGCAGAGAATGCTTCTGTGGGACGTCTTCTGACCATATTTACGCATGCGCACCTCCAGCAAAAACATTTGTAAGCTTCAACTTATCCGTCAAAAACTTCTCATAAATACTGTTACAAATTAGGTTTACATACATGAAATTAACGCTAAATTTTCGAAAACAATGTGCGGCTAACTTTATTTTACGTGAATTTGCTGCAATACAAACTTCTCAACATAGACATCGCGAAAGGAAAAAAAAGCAGCATTCCCAGTTATTGTTATCTCATTGTTACAAAGACTGAAGAAGTTACGCTATCCCCTTGGAGAAACGGATCAATACAAAGACCAGTCGAAAGACATTTTGAACTCAATTCTTAAAGAATAACTGCCAGATAGTGACTCCGAGGTATGGAGAACTATGAGCCGCCGAGGTTTTGTTATGAAATAAAGGTGCTGTAAAACAACAATGATGTAATGGTGTGATTTAAACGAACTCTTCTCCCGGAGTAAGTTATAAACTAACATTGACGTAAATTAAGATGCATCAAATTAACGCAAGTTTGAAAAAAATCGCGTTAATAAAGTGCATCGTTCATTTCCTATAAGTTAAATCATATATGCAACAAATTTCATTAATTAGATAATTAAAGTATTACCTCTTATCATCTCCATTTTAAAATCACTGGTGATCCCTGCAATCTGATTGGCTCTCAGCAGAGTGATAATTATTCACGAATCGCACTATTTTCTTTTCTAAATGACGTCTGTTCGAAATTGCGTCTTTCTGTTCTAAATCGCATCACTTTTGTTCTAAATTACAACGTTTTTGCTCTATAGTCGCATCAGAATGAGATGAAACGGCCCTTTTGCTTCCACTTTTCAACAAACCAACGACTAGATCAATATAATTTGGTACCGGCTGAATATGGCTGCAATAAAGTGGTAATTGAACTTCGTGTCGTGCAATTTTGGTCTGAAATGTTACTTGTGATTTTAAATCGAACTCGCACTTCGCACTCGTCTGATTTTAAAATCATGCATATGATTTCAGACCAAATTGCACTTTACTCAGTTCAATTACCATTATCAATCATCCCAATTGACAAATAGGAAGTTTTAATCAATGATATTGTACCACTGATTTACCTTTTATTTTCCTGAGTTGTTCAAGGGCCTCTTCCACTACATACAGGTATCCACGTTCCTCTTCTGATGAAACGCTCAGACCTGTCTCAGAATCCCAAGTGCAATTGTTTGGTAGGCACAGAGGTATTGCCTAAGAAGACAAAAATAATAAGTAACCCTGTCTTAAAAATAGACTGCTTACTAAAACGATTCTAAATAGCGCATAAGTTCCTTCTTGAATGCCCCAATGTTTGTTATCTTAGTGAGCCTTTCGGGTAAGGCGTTCCACAGCGAAACGGCCCGATAATGAAAGGTCCTTTGGTCTAAGGCAGTTCTGTAGCCGGGAATGTCTATCTTCTGTTTGTTGCGCGTGTCTCTTTTGTGAATTTCGGACCTCGTTTAAATTTTTAGCCACATAGTCTGGAGCCAATCCCCTTAAGTACTTGAAAAGCCAATATGCCACCCGGCAGACAAGCATGGATGAGACAGGCAGCTATTTTAGTTCTCTACGAACAGAAGTGATGAGATCAAATGTAAACGGACGGGTTATGATCCTCGCAGCGAAGTTTTGAACATGCAGTAATTTGTTGATATTCTTGTTCGTTGTACTAGACAAAACAGAGGAACAGTGGTAGCGTTTGCTAAAGACTAGAGCATTTATAACATTTAATAGATTGTTTGTGTCTAAAAGAGGTTTTACCCTATTAATTTGACATAAACTCGACAAACAAGAAGATGAAATACATTTTATGTGGTCATCAAAACTTAATGTAGCACCCATATGCGCTCCAAGGTCCTTTGCCGAGGGAACCAGGCGCAACTCTTTCCCCAATGAAGTAACATGTAAATCCAGATCTGCGGACACATTTTCCAGCATTTCACGGGTTGCCAATTAAGAGAAATGTCGTTTTATCGGGGTTGATTAGAAGGCTATTCTGCCAGCACCAACGAGGCAACTTTCTTCAGGTCTTCGGTTATTTGTCGAGCTGCTCTGTCGATATCCTTGACTGGGAATAATAGATGTAATTTGGAATCATCTACGTGGCAAGGAGCAATAATCTGGGATGCCAGGCAAATCGTTGATGTACACATTAAATAAGGCCGGTCCCAGAATAGATCTCTGTGGAAGTCAGTGTGTAGGTTTACGCATTCCGGACATTTCAGAGCCAATTCGTACGTACTGCTGGCGACCATGTATGGAGCTCTTAAACCATTCTAGTGCTGAACCAGAAACCCCCAACTCAACCTCTCTAGTTTCCTTGACAACACTGGTTTTTAATTTTTGTTGCTAAAATAACATCAATTAAAAACGGTAATTGCGTCGTAACTCAGGTTGGTGAAGTTACTAGCTGATTAAGCTTCAAGGTGTCACACAAATCCTTCAGGGTGTTTCCTTCACGGCAGCTCTTTAACAGCTCACAGCTTAAATCACCAAGAACTTGTAGGTCTTTTAATACCTTCGTTTTGAAGGAAGGACGTGTGTATATACATACACCGCCACCAATCTTCTTCTGTCTATCCAGTCTGGAAATTTTGTAGCCTTGGATCTCTACCTCGGCGTTCTTCACTGAAGAATTAAGCCAGGATTCAGAAACCGCTAAGACATCAAGTTCATTTTCTTGAACTAGTGATCTTAGCTAAACTAGATGATTCCTGGTCTCCAAAGATCGCACGTTCAGATGACCAATTCTGACTTTTGATTTTCGAAGCTTGCTTGTCGGAGTTTAGCTTGATGTTTCATTGCTGACAGCTACGGTATTCTCTTCACTGCTATTAGCGACGTTGTTTTCTTCGGTTGAATAGACATCAATTCCAACTGTACGTTCTTCGGTTGAATGAACATCGATTCTTGAATAATTATTCAACGAAATATTTCATAAGTTCTTCGAATCTATTCCAGAAACCCAGCTCCGTCATTGCTTTGCACTTGTGGCATTTGAAATACCTCCTTTAAAATATAGTGTAAACATGATTCTTGATATATGAACATCAACAATAAACAAATGTGTATATGTTTATGTATTTCGAGGAAAAGAAGAGAACGATTATAAGCAGAGTTTGAAAATGTTCCAATACCGAGGACTTTTGAGGGAACCGTGTAAACTGGTATGCAAAATGCGGTATTTGCCATCTTAGTTCGATCAGGGTATTTTAATTTTGAGCTATTTTGTGAAAGGGCAAGTTAGAGTTTCAAGCTGGTCTAGGTAGGGGGCAAAAAATACAATGAGAAAATATACAATAAACATGTTCCGGCAAAATTTTACGAAAATGACTAAGACTGTGGCTAAGGAACTAGGAATACGATGCGCGAAAGTAAACGTTCAAGGTATGTACAAGTCGTTAAGCCAGTGACACGCGGTTTAACCAGGGGGTGGGTAGATGCAACCCCGCGCCGTTATAAATACCTGAGTGCAGGGGCGTGGTTGCAACGAAGAAGTACATAAGGGGAGACTGGCCCACGCTAGGGATCCTGTCGAAGAGTTCTTTCCGCAACAAACTTTTTCTTTCGATTCTTCACTTTGCCCATTTTGAGAACAATTCTGTGGCTACTTGGTTAAAGGGCTTAAGTACTTTAGCTGAGTACATTGTCTATAATTATTACATGGTTGCGCCGAGGAAAATTGACAGTGTGCAGGTGACCAGTGGCCGTAAAGCAAGGTTGACAGTGGGTCATGTACCAGAAGTAAAAAAGTACCAATATATTACAATGACCAAATAAAACTGTTTGTTAAATCGTAGAGATAAATGCCATGGTGGACTATCAACAAAACATGTTAAAAATTCCGAGAAGATTAGACAGAGATCTAGCATTCGTGTTAGGTGCTGGTTAATTTGTACAGCGCGCGAGTCACGCTGATGTAGGAGGTGACACGCCTCTTCTCCTTTTCTTCCATCGCGCTCGCGGGCGCGTCCTCCAAAAAGACCGGCGCCCGCTACGCAGGCTGGCACAAAATGGTAGATTTCATTATTTCTTTTACTTGATGATGCAGCGAGCAAACCATGCAATGTATTAGGGTTGTTAATTCAGCTTCTAACAAAGGCAGCCAAAAAATGGCGAATTTCTGTGGTGCATGACTTCCTAATCATTGTGCCCTATATTCGCCTTTTCGGTTATGACGCATGTTAAAGGTATTTCTCGAACGGTGGCTTCCCAATAGCGAAGAAGGCTTGCTAGGTTTCTGTCTCCTTTTTATCTTTCTCGTTTTTGCTGACTTGTCTACTTCCAGAGCGGGCATGAAGAAACAAGAGGATCAAGCGAACTTCAAGTGAAAGTAATCCATGGACTCAGTTTGATTAAGTTCGGTAATCGAATCGTCCAATTTACAACCATGTTTGTTCTTGGTGAATCTTAACTTAGGGAAAAAACTACTACTTTTTATAAGGGTCCTTTCCATCATAAGGGTAAATTAGAACTCAGTTGCCTGTTACCTGTTTGATAGTGCGTACTCTACATACTGCAAACCATATTTCAAACAATTTACTGCGATTAGTACACGGATAGTTAAGCATTCATTGGTACATTCATGGAAAACATTCAGGACACACCTGTCAAGCAGGCGAGAAGGAAGCTCTGTCACCGAAATTTGCTAAGATTAATTAATTCATGTGTTAGAGGAGGTAGAAGGCTGTCCAGCAAAACCTGTGATTTCTGCGATTTGTAATGGTAACAGGACTGAGTGGAGTCCAGTTCGGTCTGTAATCGTACAAGTGATTAACATAATCGAAAATCAGACGACCGCGTAGCGGGAGTCAGATTTGTTTAATCATGAGTATGATTACAGACCGAATCGGACGACACGAAGTTCTGTTACCAATAAATTAATCACAACTTTAACAAAATTTGTGATACATAGGACTCTTTTTTTAAAATCAAAACACAAGAAATTCGAAGACCTTTTTATTTACCAGCAGTGAAGTGCGTGATAGCGCGTACTGTCCAATTCCTTAGGCATGACGCGTGCTGTCCTAATATAAAGATCAAGCCAGGGCTAAAAGCGAAGTTCCCGTTAATAAATTTATAATCTAAATCAAACAATAGACTTGCAATCACAAATCAGTTTACTTTAAGGCACATTCAGGCGCGGATCAACATCGGTTTCAACCATTTACGGAAATCGGTCAGATTTATCTTAAAAGATATATTTTAACAAAAAAAAAATTGCAAGTTGAAAAATGAGAGATGAAATAATCCCTTATATGTAAGGCTTCATTCGGGGTGAATGGATCTGGCCAATATCCTGTCTAAATGACTCAGTAACTCAAGAAAGAGGACTTTAGGGGGTTAAATATCTTGTCCACGGAAGTACTTTGCTCATTTTTGGACTAAGAAGGCGAATATTTCTGGTCAGTTGCGCGGACCATGCTTCTTTGTAACATAGGATGTAAGCTCTCCGATCCTGTAATTGGGTCGTTTAGCGCGCGGGAAGCTCGAAAAAATTCCCTAGCCAGCTTGTTCAGTTCGTGGAATATCTTGCCTTAATCCTGTAGGGTATGTGGGTTCCAAATTCCCCGCTGTAATTTTGATTTCTCTCGCTTCGGTGCATCTTTCAAAATGGCAATAACAGTTCACCGTCTGTAGCTTCACATTGATCCGCCATCTTCAATGTTGCAAAACTAAACCCCAGGTCGCGCTCGGTCAAAATGAAGTTATGGTCCGGTCCGTGTAAGAGGTAGGCAAGCAATTTTTAATCAATTAATTTCAATTAAATCAAGCGTTCTGATTAGCCGAAATCCCAAAATCGCCGAAAAAACAATGAGAAACGCGACAAAAACAACTTTTTCAGTGTCTAGTACGTAGGCACTATGTGAGAGTGTAGAAAATTCGTCTAAATACTTCATATAATCTCAACTGATGACGTAACAACCATATTAATCCTTTAAGCTATACATTAAAGGTGGGAGGGGTGGGGGGCTGGGGTGGGGATGTCAAAGCGGTAGCAGAAATATGTTTGGAATGTGTAACCATTTAGGAATACTTGGAATGTCCGAGAATTCTCCCAACGCCTCAAGTGTTTATATCAGGCTATGCAAACACAGGAAAAAAGTTTTATAAAATAACTTTCCCGAGAAAAAAAACACAAAACTCTTTGTATGGCACTGATTAAAAGAGAAATTCTTACCAGTCGCAAAATCTTGTCCATGAAGTCTTGCACGCGAAGTCAGTTCTTGTTTTGCAAAAAGATGCTTTGCAAAAAACGGATTTTGCTTAAAATGTCAGCTTAAGCGAAGAAAAATTGACATACCTTCTTTGTAACGATTTTTCAAGTTTCAGCCGACGAGGGAATGGGTAAATAAAGTAAACTTTTTGAGTTTTGAACTCGAAAACTTTTTCAAATTTGTGCTTGCGTGATTAGCGCGCGAAAAGCCAAACAACTTGACGTCACAACCATGTTTTTACATACTCTCATGCAAACACTCCTCTCGGCCAATCAGAGCGCGCGTACTATCTCAGTTATTTTGTAATAGGTCATATTATACCTCACGGCCAAGTTTCAGCATTTTCTATGCGCCAATTAAAAGTTAGAGCGGAAAACGTGCAACACACACGCGACCTTTTTGTGACCCCATCTTCGTTATGTTACTGGAAATTTGTCTTTTACCGGACGAAATCTCATCAATCTTTTTATTATTTATTAAATTATTAATTTTATTTTTTATCTTTTTTATCTTTTTCAATTCGCTGCTCACTCGTCAAAATGTTCTCCACCCGATATTTCTATCTGAAGCGTAATTAGGTAGACGACGGGACCCGGTATTATAAACATGAATATTATCACTTCTATTTCAAAAGACAGTTAGATATTACTTACATGTATAACTACTACTGACGCGAATTTCTATCCTTGGACCAGGGTCCGCATTGGAGCAAAAAAGAGAAAAAAAGTCGGCGAGCGAAGCGAGCCGAGAGGTAGTCTGGGGAGGGAAAAGGGCGGCGTAGCCCCTAAACATGGTTAGCGTTAGATAACATCGAGTGAAGCCAGATTGGACACCTTATGAATTTTACACAACGCATTATTTCCATAATGGAAGGAGACTGGAAAGTAGAATGAGGCTAGAAAAGCTGAAGAAACCAAAACTACAGAGCGCCAGTTATGGAGAGAAGACAGTAGAGAGTTAAGCACTGATCTGCAGTGATTAGGGTTAAGCACTGAACTGAAAACGGTTAGCTTTCAAATGCTGTAATGGGGTACGGCATATATAAGAACATGTATATTTTAAAAATTATAGGATTTGGCAGCTAGTCCTCGATGGTGTAGTGGATATGGATGTAGGCTATAAAGCAAGTGACCCGGGTTCAAAACATTACAGTGGATTTTTTCTGTTTCATTTTATATTACATAGTAAAGTTGGACTCAAGTTGTTCTTCATGTAATTTTACTGAAAGAAACAATCTGACTTCATCCGATGTTACCTAATGCTAACCTGTAAACATGCCTTGGATGCCGCTGATCCGCCCTTTATCAATTAACTTGTAATTGAAATGTCAACACGTCAAGTTCACGGATGTCAGCGTAACCTTATTATGTCGCTTTTGTAAAGAAATATTTGAATTCGAGATGAAGTAATAGTGCAGGCAAAGAGATCTACTTAACTTCGATCGCCAACTGGAGTAACACACCAGCTTCGGCGAAGAGAAATAAGGAGGTTTCAGAGGAAAATGCGCCGCGTGCGACCGGGGAAGAACAGTCGAATAGATTCTCAAGCCGAGATCCCTCAAGTTCGCAGTTCACGTCATAATACTCGTTGACATAGCTTCTTATAATGTACGAGACGAAATATTGCTATTGGTAGAGTTTATACCTTATGCGGCAGACTATTCAGTTTGAGTGTATTCCTGTTGAATTTGTTGTCCCTTTTATAAGGTATGTCTGCTCAAAATCGTGTAAAAATAGGTGATGTAAATGTGAAATGTGAAATGTGACCGTAATTTATCACAGGAGAGTATAAGAAAAGCTCCATATTTTGAATGCTTCTTTTTGATTTTGCAACAGATCACAGGCATATGTTTTTGCTCTCGTTGGAGCCGAAGGATAAGCGAAAAGAGTTAAGCAGCAGCTGCTTGCAAGTAACAAAAACGGAGAAACCGGGAAATAAAAGGTATTGGAAATACCTACACTGGACGAAATCTTCACAACAGTTGCCATCATTTTCTGTTATCACTGTTTGAGGGAAACTGTCCACAAGCAAGATAAAGAAAAAAAGACGAAGAGGAGACGAATCGTAGCGTTTGTATATTGGAAAATGCCTAAACTGGCACATATCCTCAAAAGTCTGTAGGCAAGTTTGTAGTTTTTCATTTCTTTTCATGTATAAAACGAATATGCCAAGTCAAAATGTAGAAAGAACATCAGTGAAACATCGCTGATGGATCCTGCGCCACTTTTTTGTTCTTACCAAACAGTGATGTCATCTGTGATCTATTGCTGATGATGATGGTGACGATGATGAAGATGATGGTAAAGAAGATGTTAATAGGAAATAACGATGATGATAATGATATTGATGATGATGATAGCGATGATACTGATAGCAATGATACTGGTGATGATGATGATGATGATGATAACGTAACCCTTGGAATACCAGAGACGCAAAAAAGTCGGAGCATGGCATGGAAGAACTTCATGCCTTTTTACAACTCACACCGTTCTGTTAACTTACCTTCTTACGTTCTGCCTCCATTCTTTTTCTTTCTTCTTCCTCTCTCTAAAATTAAAATGGGATTTGCATGAACTTTCTGAGCGCGAAATATAATGTAGCAGCCAGATATGTAAATTACATATATGAGTATCGCAAAATGAATGCTTCGTTCACTGTGAAGAGTCATTGCAGGGGTGGAAGAAACGAGGTCGGGGACCGAGAAACTATGTTCTCACAACTTGAAAAGCGGTCACCCTGAGTGGTGGTCAGCGAATAATTGCCATATTTTTCCCACAGTAAAGATGTTTATAAGCTAGAAGCGAACGGCAGTGGAAATCAGACATGATTAAAAAATTGAAGTTTTTTCTTACGGAGGTTATTTACACCAAATTTTAAGTTCCTAGGGTTGAATGTTCTGTAGCTAGTCTAGATCGTGCGAAAACCGGCTTTTATCAATTTCAAAGTTTTTTGTTTATTGTTGTCATAGTAGTCTCGATTTCACTAAAACCTACATTTTGACAAATTTCAATTTATAGTCAATCACTGGTGAAAATTTTATAGCGATCAGACAAGGATAAATAAATCACTTTTAAAGTGATTGAAAAATATCGGTATGGCCTCTGAAAACCGTCGAAACACCTTATATTGGTATACCAAATGAAACCTGTCTGCGCATAGTACTATTAAGTGTTTGGTCCGATGATCGCCTAGTGCGTGAATCTCGAGTAAAAGCTTTTTACCTCTGCATATGTATTCATATAATGTAGATCACTCCAAGGAAAATGAATTAGTCTTGACATCTTTTGTTACATCACTTATTACTTCGGCGGAGCGCGAAGTAAAGGATTCGCGACGCTCAGCAATGTATCAAAGTTGCCTTTTTTTGACAAGATTGGGCACGCAAAGTCTGTAGGTTTTCGGTTTTATTCGGCTATTTGACGAATTGACAGCCGAATTAGTTGGAGACATTTCGAGATCACTTCGATTTTTTCATCTTTTCTTTAACTTTTTCGAGGAAGAAAGAACTATTATGTTGGCTTTCCCGGGGTTTGAACCGACTCACCTGTGTGAGTCGTCGGATCAGAGGAGACTCTAAGTTGAGGGATTAGCCGATTGCGCCACTGCCACCCAGGGTAGTTCGAAATATGAAAAGTAGTTATGAAATGATGCACTAGTTTCGGGACAAGATTGGGCGAGCAAGTTCGTGACTTTTAGGCTTGTTTCGGCTATTTCACGAAATGAGACGGGACTACTTCGTGATATCTTGAGATCACTTCGAGTTTAGTCTTTAATTTACTCAAGGAATAAATACAGGATATTACGTGGCAACGCAGAGACACGAAATTTCTCTTCTAGTGTTGAAAAACATTTCACGAGTAAGACCTCCTTTCGAACTGTTTTATGATGAATTTAAAGTTACAAAACGCTGCACAAACTCATTTTGTCTTTGTTGAGTGTTACGTAGTAAAATTGCTTTCATGCGTTGCGTGACGTTCTCGAACGTTCTCTACCTTTTTGGATTATTCATGAATAATTAATTGGTGCATGTTTACATTTCAGCATGAGTCAGCAGATTTGCACCCGTTACTGAAATCATAAAATATGTCGAAAAGCTGCTACTGTTCGCCTGTTTAGTATTTTCTAGAACCTTATGTTAAACGGTATACAAGTTCCAAGCGAGTTCTTTTGACGAACTAAGTAAGCTGGACTGCTGTGTTTAGTCAAGTGTGACGAAGGTCGAATTTCAAGTTCTGTGTTTAGAAGTTGGCGGAAGCCGTAAGATACCTGAAGTTCAAGTGAGAGTTTTGTTATTATTGGCAGAGGCTGTTTAGTTTTACTTAAGTTCAAGTCAAGTTTGCGTTGGCGGATGCTGTGTTTTAAAGCTTTGTAAAGGCTATGTTTCTTTGGTATTAAACTTCCTTGAGTTAATCCGACATCCCTGCGTGCTGATAGTCAGTGAATAATTATCCTCAAAACATTCGAACTCGTAACATGGACTAAGAAAAATAGACAATTCATTTTTCACTGTTTGTTTTGTTAGACTTGTTATTCACCGCCAGCAACCTCATATTTGACCTAGGTCTAAACGTTTAGACCCAAGTCAAATTTAGAAGGACTTGTATGGGGTCATTAGAGCATAACTGGGCTAGTATTTCAGAGACAATTTGTCCCGAAATGCTAGTTTTTGGCAAGTAGGCCTATTGGATATTGCTCTTTTCAGAATGTCCTGACAAATCCCATAATTTCACAAATTAACACCTTACTCTTACCATATTTCATTTCTTACTATTCCTCCGCATTTACAATTAATCAGTTCCACAACTACGAAGCCGAAGTGTACGCTCCGTAGCGTCTTGTTTGTTTATAAACAAATTGTCGGTAAAAACCGAACCGCGGCGGTAAATCATGAATTCCCCTTTGCGGTAATTTTCATTTTCCGTTCGAAAACCGAATGCTTGTTAACACGGACGCAGAAACCTAAAAAAATGCAGATTGTTTAAAGCACTAATTGAAATACCGTTCGTAATGCTTTCCTCCCTCCATGGATTGTCTGATTACCTGGAAGCTTCGAGAATCCCGTCTTAAAGTTTTCTTAAAGGGAGCATATTCTTAAGGTAAGTAAATTTGGTTAGGTATCACTGATTGTATGCATGTGATTAAATGGAGTGCACCTGAGTATAACCTTTTTTTCTTTGGACTGTCATGAAAGTCTGTTGAGTGTTGAGACCTACCCGATTCATTTTTCGTTCCTGAGAAAACTGTGGGTAATTAGCGTAATAGGGATTATGCAAATGCCGAAATGGAAAGTGGAACTGCCTTCTACTGATGTCTTAGTAAACTCTCAAAGACCTGACAGCGGCACAACGGCACTGAATTCAGGAAGTAGCACCCCTGTCAACTAAAACTCATTACGACATTAGACACCGTTTTCTGCTGAAGAAACTTCAGACACTTTGCTGTGAACATAAAAGCAATAGGTTGAATAGACAAAACAACAACTCTGCACGTGCAGCACGCTTTTTTGTACATTGCTTTGCTGTCACTTCACGACTACGACGAGAAAATGCCTGATCTCAAATTTCTTTCTCTTCCCGAACTTGAATATGGTCAGTCTTAGGAATTTGGCTCAAAAAGAGTTCGCTTGCATTTGACAAAGTAAATGAGTTGGAGTTATCGGGATAGAGATTGAAACAACGCAAATTCACTATTTAAGCGACGTTTTCGTGGCCGTCGCCGTCGCTGTCGTGTATCTTAAACTCCCTAATATTGTAATTAAAACACGAACCTTTGCCGAGTCATTATTAGTGCGTGACTTGCGGCGGCTTAAAAAATTTCGTAGCGAAATAATATACCCATTCCTTTGTCGTGATCCTTGTCCTAACAGTATATATTCCATGTATTTGTAAACGATTACTTAGGAAAAGTGAAATATCTAAAAGTTAAGAGAACATCTGCGACTTTAGATCGTGTAATGGAAATAAATACATAAAGATGTCTTAGAAGAATTGTTTTTCTCACCTCGCTGGTATAGTCTGGGTAATGTAGCTCCACAGTATAAAAACCAATACGTTAAAAAAGAGTAAAGAAGTCGAAAAGGAAACACAGCGCGCGGCGATGAAAAGATTTGTCTGCAAATTGGAAGCCACTGACGTAGTGCGAAATTTCACACGAAAACGTCCTCCCAAACAGAGCTGCGAAACGCACTGCGCATGAACGAATTAAAAAAATTCCGTAATGGTCTATTTTTATTCTCGTTCCCAGAGTTCCTTGCGCAGCCAAAGTGATTCTGGCGTCGTGGCAATATTCCAGTGCATGAGTTTCCACTAGGCATTACAACCTCGTTCCCAGGGTTCTCTCCTACCCGCCCTACGGAGCGAGAGAGAGAGAGAGAGAGAGAGACCCTGGAAAACGCTGCTCACGTGTCTCCCAGAATCTGGGAGATTACAAACAAACGATTTGGGGGAGGGGCAGGTAAGCGTGAAATTTGTCTCTACGGAGCGTAGACAGGTCAGTGCAGCCATGAAACTGTGTACCTGGCCTGATCTTGAACGCCGAAAATAATGCACAAAATCCTTTGACAGCGAAAGCGTAACTTCCTGCAGAATATCTGGAGGCTAATCGGATGTTTATCAGCGATGCTTTCATTTTGCACATGCAACGGAAATCGCGGAGGATTCACCGTTTGTGCAGTCAAAAATAATTTAGGTATCCTGGTAGTAGAATTCATACCGAAACGCATTAGATTTGAATTGCCGTTTCTATGTTGTGGAGGCCACTTTAGAAAACAAATACAGTATCTGTATGTGTTTTAAAGACTACTATTATGTAGGTCATGTTGTCTGTTTTGTCTCTGTTTATACTATTTTCTGTTGTCTTCCATGTCGCGTTGGTATATAATTATTTTTATCTTTGATCCATTTACCACTTTCATAACAAAGGTTAGGGGGTGGAAAATGCTGACATTTTAGGCTATAGCTTTCCGTGAAGTCACTTATCGAATCGTAAATGTACTATATGCATTTCTTGCTGTCAATGTAACTGCGATGTTTTGTCCCGGGGATTTGTCACGCCGAACCGCTAACACCGCAAATGGTGTAGGTTTATCTGACTAGCCGCTGTCAGACAAACATTGAAACTTTTAATATAGAAGTTCAACGCACAGGGATTCTACCTTCAAAATATTAACTCGCTTGTGTATAACTCAAGATCTTAGATTTTTAGCGATTGGTGTCATCGGTTAAACCGGCGATAACGCTAGTGTTTGATTCCTTCTCGGGTAATTCACTTGTTTATCTGATAGTTTTGTTTAGGCTTGTTTCCGTTATAGTTGTAGTAGGGTTAGCAAATCTATCTTGCTGTTGCGATCACTGCGTGAACGTTGCGAATAAACCAGACAAACAAATGTGAGACAAAGGACTCCTCCCTCAGAATTCATTTTGTTCTAGAGCCACGTGACCAGCGTTTTTCGGGGTCTCTCTCTCCCTCTCGCTCCGTAGGGCGGGTAGGAGAGAACCCTGGGAACGAAGTTGTAGGCATTGCAGTAACGTCCTTTTCTCTTTTTTGGAAATTAGAAATCTTGTAAAAAAGAAATTGTTCGTCCATGTAAGTTGAAAGTTTTGGATCATAAGGGGTAAATGAGCTTAGACGGAAAATACATCTTCCAATCGAAAATGTATATGTATTTAATTTCTTTCATTCCCCAGTTTCGGGGCCGAGTTGTTCAAAGCTCGTTTAAGATCATGAACCCAGGGTTAGCGCGAGATTTGAATTCAGTTTTGTAAGCTTAAAAAGCATTTCCGTTTAAATTCTTTTTGTCAACAAGTTGATGATTGGAAGCTCTAAAAATAACAGAGAAAATTGTCCGAGAAAATTCTTTTGAACACAAGAAAGAGAAAACCGGGTTAGATTTAATCCCGCGTTAAGCGCTAATCGGCCTTGGAACAACTGGGCCCTGGACTTTATCTTTTAAACGGTTTTGATTCTTATTATCGATGGCCTGACAGTGAAAACCAGCAAATCACCTAAAGGGACGTCGCCTCTTCTCTTTTCTCATTTGATGTGTTGGAAGGAGCAGACGAAAATTGCAAAATAACGCTCTTCCACGATCGCATTCCGAAGAAATCGCATTCAGGAGGAGTACCTATGAAACATAAATGCTGGGATAGAGTTGGCCTCACTTAATTTAAAGAACAGTGTTTCTGGGATCAGCAAGGATCCTCCGAAGAGGCCTTGGAGACGGCTTGTTGCTACTAAAGTGGTTTTCAATAGGCCACAGACTGGGCAAAGTAAATGTGAAAATTAAACTTGATAAAATACAAAAAAAAACTAAAAACCCTTATATTAAAATGGGATGACCAACAACCTCGTTCCCAGGGTTCTGACGAAATGAATAATGAAAGACGGAAAACTTCTAAACATTGGTGTCATTGGTTTCAGTGTTAAAAGTGATATATATATATCTGTGATGCTGAAACAGTCGGTCTTTCAAAAACAACACTACGTAGGCTTCAGATTTATTATTAATGAAGTGCATTATGAATTGAAAATCATTTCGTTAACAGCTCTCTGAAAATGGCGGTTCTGTAGTGTCACAGGAGTTAAATACAACAAAGTATATCTATATAAAATAACAGTCCCGAAGTATAAAATTGCCAAGTCAACACCCAAAAGATAGGACTAAAGAAATGGAAAAACGTTCAAGGAGGTGGCAATCTTAGATAACGCAAAAGATTCCTTCAATCTGACAATTAATTTTTACATTTATATCAGTTTTGTTTATATACTTGCTTAGTTACCCACAACGCCTTCTTTTATTCGAATTCAATTCAAAACCCTAAGATTGGTATGTGTAATTAGCTCTTTAATAAAGCCTTTGTGCAGTTTTTATGCCGCTCGATTGAATTAATCTTAAAGTAAATAATCTTTGCTGTATCTTCTTTCCTGTGGCTCTTAATTTAAGTTCGTCAATTCTTTTATCCTTGTTTGATTATGAATTGTCTACCAAGACACAAAAACCTTGCTTTATTCTAAAAGAGAGCTAATTGCGATAATATAAACTATAAGTTAAATCATGTTGTCATGTTTTGTTTTGGTTTGCAATCGATCGCGCGCTTTGAATGAAACATCAGCACGAACGCGCCGTTCTTCAACACACATAGGTTGGAGGCTGAGTAAAATTTTCCTGAAACTTTTAACTCTCAGCAGGAAAAAAATAAAAACGTTATTCACCGGCCCAGGACGGTCCGTATTGGGAGAAAATGTGCCCTCGGTCTTACGTCCGAAGGCGGTACTCAAGACCTCGGGCACAGTTTTGTTTATTGTTGACATAGTAATTTCGATTTTACTAAAACCGACATTTTGACAAATTTCAATCTATAGTCATATAATCACAGGTGAAAATTTTATAACGGTCACACAAGGATAAAATCACTTTAAAAGCGATTGTGAAAAATATCGGTATGGCTTCTGAAAAACCGTTTATCGAAACACCTTTTATTGGTATACCAAATGAAACCTGTCTATGCAAAGTACTATTTAGTGTCTGGTCCGATGATCGCCTTGTGCGTGAATCTCGAGTTTTGATGTGTTGGAAGGAGCAGACGAAAATTGCAAAATAACGCTCTTCCACGATCGCATTCCGAAGAAATCGCATTCAGGAGGAGTACCTATGAAACATAAATGCTGGGATAGAGTTGGCCTCACTTAATTTAAAGAACAGTGTTTCTGGGATCAGCAAGGATCCTCCGAAGAGGCCTTGGAGACGGCTTGTTGCTACTAAAGTGGTTTTCAATAGGCCACAGACTGGGCAAAGTAAATGTGAAAATTAAACTTGATAAAATACAAAAAAAGAAACAACTAAAAACCCTTATATTAAAATGGGATGACTAAATGAATAATGAAAGGCGGATAACTTCTAAACATTGGTGTCATTGGTTTCAGTGTTAAAAGTGATAAAAATATCTGTGATGATGAAACAGTCGGTCTTTCAAAAACAACACTAGGCTTCAGATTTATTATTAATGGAGTGCATTATGAATTGAAAATCTTTTCGTTAACAGCTCTGTGAAAATGGCGTTTCTGTAGTGTCATAGAAGTTAAATACAACAAAGTATATAAAGAAAAAAACAGTTGTGAAGTATAAAGTTGCCAAGTCAACACCCAAAAGTTAGGACTAAAGAAATGGGAAAACGCTCAAGGATGTGGCAATCTTAGATAACGCAAAAGATTCCTTCAATCTGACAATTAATTTTTATACTTATATTTTTTGTTTATATACTTGCTTAGTTACCCACATCGCCTTCTTTTATTCGAGTTCAATTCAAAACCCTAAGATTGGTATGTGTAATTAGCTCTTTTTGTAAAGGCTTTGTGCTGTTTTTATGCCGCTAGATTGAATTAATCTTAAAGTAAATAAGCTTTGCTGTATCTTCTTTCCTGTGGCTCTTAATTTAAGTTCGTCAATTCTTTTATCCTTGTTTGATTATGAATTGTCTACCAAGACACAAAAACCTTGCTTTATTCTAAAAGAGAGCTAATTGCGATAATATAAACTATAAGTTAAATCATGTTGTCATGTTTTGTTTTGGTTTGCAATCGATCGCGCGCTTTGAATGAAACATCAGCACGAACGCGCCGTTCTTCAACACACATAGGTTGGAGGCTGAGTAAAATTTTCCTGAAACTTTTAACTCTCAGCAGGAAAAAAATAAAAACGTTATTCACCGGCCCAGGACGGTCCGTATTGGGAGAAAATGTGCCCTCGGTCTTACGTCCGAAGGCGGTACTCAAGACCTCGGGCACAGTTTTGTTTATTGTTGACATAGTAATTTCGATTTTACTAAAACCGACATTTTGACAAATTTCAATCTATAGTCATATAATCACAGGTGAAAATTTTATAACGGTCACACAAGGATAAAATCACTTTAAAAGCGATTGTGAAAAATATCGGTATGGCTTCTGAAAAACCGTTTATCGAAACACCTTTTATTGGTATACCAAATGAAACCTGTCTATGCAAAGTATTATTTAGTGTCTGGTCCGATGATCGCCTAGTGCGTGAATCTCGAGTAAAAGCTTTTCACCTCTGCATATGTAGTTTACTCCATGGGAAAATGAATTGGTCTTGACATCTTTTGTTACATCACTTATTCGTTTATAAACAAATTGTGGGTAAAAACCGAACCACGGCCGGTAAATCATGAATTCCTCTTTGCGGTAATTTTCATTTTCCGTTTTGAAATTTGGTTGAAAATCGAAAACCGAATGCTCGTAAACAAGGGCGCAAGAAGCTAAAAAATGCAGATTGTTTAAAGCCCTAATTGAAATACCGATCTTAATGCTTTCCCCCCCTCGATGAATTGTCTGATTATCTGGCGTGAAAGTTTCGAGAACCCCGTCTTGAAGTTTTCTTAAAGGGAGTATATTCTTAAGGTAAGTTATTCGGTTAGGTATGACTGATCGTATGCATGTGAGTAAATGAAGTGCACCTGAGTATAACTTTTTTTTTCTCTGGAGTGTCATGAAAGTCTGTTGAGTGTTCAGACCTACCCGATTCATTTTTCGTTCCTGAGAAAACTGTGGGTAATTAGCATAATAGGGATTATGCGAATGGCAAAATCGAAAGCCGAACTGCTTTCCACTGATGTCTTAGTAAACCCTGAAAGACCCGACAGCGGCACAACGGCCAGCACTGAATTCAGGAAGTAGCACCCCTGTCAACTAGAACTCATTATGACATTAAAAACCGTTTTCTGCTGAAGAAACTTCAGACACTTAACTGTGAACATAAAAAGCAATAGGTTGAATACGCAAAACAACAACTCTGCACGTGCAGCACGCTTTTTTGTACATTTCTTTGCTGTCACTTCACGATTACGACGGGAAAATGCCTCGTAAACAAGCTACGGCTAATTTTTCTTTCTCTTTCTGAACTTGAATATGGTTCTTAGAAATTCGGCTCAAAAAGAGTTCGCTTGCATTTGGATAGAGATTGAACTAACGCAAATTCATTTTTTATGACCGTCGCCATCTTGGTATCTTAAACTCCCCAATAATGTGATTAAAACACGAACCTTTGAGTCATTATTAGTGCATGACTAGTTCGCAGCGGCTTAAGAAAATTCGTAGCGAAATAATATACCCATTCATTTGTCCTGGTCCTTGTCCTAACAGTATATTTCGTGTATTTGGAAAACGATTAGTTAGGAAAAGTGAAATATCTAAAAGTTACAAGAACATCTGCGACTTTAGATACGTATTGGAAATAAATACATAGATATGTCTTAGAAAAATTGTTTTTCTCACCTTGCTGGTATAGTCTAGCTAGCCCCAAAGTACAAAAAGCAGTACGTTAAAAAAGAATAAAGTAGTTGAAAAGGAAACACAGCGCGCAGCGATGAAAAGATTTGTCTGCAAATTGGAAGCCACTGACGTAGTGCGAAATTTCACGCGGAAACTTCCTCGCAAAAAGAGCGGCGAAACGCACTGCGCATGAACGAATTAAAAAAAGAAAAATACCGTAACGGTCTATTTTTATTCTCGTTCCCAGAGCTCCGATCCTTTTGGCCTGCGCAGCCAAAGTGATTCTAGTGTCGTGGTAATATTCTCGTGCATGAGTTTCCACTAGGCATTACACTAACTTCCGTTTGTCTTTTTCACAAATTAGAAATCTTGTAAAAAAGAACTTATTCGTCCATGTAAGTTGAAAGTTTTGGATCATAAGGGATAAATGAGCTTAGACGGAAAATACATCTTTCAAGTCGAAAATGTATATTTTCTTCCTTTCATTCCCCAGCTTCGAGTGGGCCGAGTTGTTCAAAGCTTGGTTAAGATAACCCAGGGTTAGCGCGAGATTTGAATTCAGTTTTGTAAGCTTAAAAAGCAGTTCCGTTTTAATTCTTTTTGTCTACGAGTTGATGATTGGAAGCTCTAAAAACAACAGAGAAAATTATCCGAGAAAATGCTTTCGAACACAAGAAAGAGAAACCCGGGTTAAATTTAATCAAGGGTTAAGCGCTAATCGGCCTTCGGACAACTAGGCCCTGGACTTTATCTACTAAACGGTTTTGATTCTTATTTTCGATAGCCTGACAGTGAAAAATAGCAAATCACCTAAAGGGACGTCGACTCTTTTCTGATTTGATGTGTTGGAAGAAGCAGAAGAAAATTGCAAAATAACGATCTTCCTCGATTGGATTCCGAAGAAATCACTATGAATGTAAAACCATATTCAATAACCAACATAAGGACACTGAATTTATTTTTTGAACGAGAATGAGAGTTGTGGAAGATAAAGAGGGTAAAAGGGGTTCCAGTTATTTGGGTACTACTCCGAAGAGACTGCATGGAGGAGTACCTATGAAACATAAATGCTGGGATAGAGTTGGCCTCACTTAATTCAAAGAACAGTGTTTCTGGGATCAGCAACGATCCTTCGAAGAGGCCTTGGAGGCGGCTTGTTGCCACCTGATGATGGGACTCAAGTTTCAGGTATGGACATACCTGCCGTGTGAAGCATGCACCATAACAGTAATATTTAAAATAATTATGATAACAATATTAAAATTAATAATAATAATATTAATGATAGAGTCCTTTATCAAGAGGTGGCTTAAGTCACTTACTAAAGTGGTTTTCAATAGGGCACAGACTGGGCACTGTAAATGTGAAAATTAAACTTGATAAAATACAAAAAAAGAAACAACTAAAAACCCTTATATTAAAATGGGATGACTAAATGAATAATGAAAGGCGGATAACTTCTAAACATTGGTGTCATTGGTTTCAGTGTTAAAAGTGATAAAAATATCTGTGATGCTGAAACAGTCGGTCTTTCAAAAACAACACTAGGCTTCAGATTTATTATTAATGGAGTGCATTATGAATTGAAAATCTTTTCGTTAACAGCTTTCTGAAAATGGCGTTTCTGTAGTGTCATAGGAGTTAAATACAACAAAGTATATAAAGAAAAAAAACAGTTGTGAAGTATAAAGTTGCCAAGTCAACACCCAAAAGATAGGAATAAAGAAATGGGAAAACGCTCAAGGATGTGGCAATCTTAGATAACGCAAAAGATTCCTTCAATCTGACAATTAATTTTTATACTTATATTTTTTGTTTATATATTTGCTTAGTTACCCACATCGCCTTCTTTTATTCGAATTCAATTCAAAACCCTAAGATTGGTATGTGTAATTAGCTCTTTTTGTAAAGGCTTTGTGCTGTTTTTATGCCGCTAGATTGAATTAATCTTAAAGTAAATAAGCTTTGCTGTATTTTCTTTCCTGTGGCTCTTAATTTAAGTTCGTCAATTCTTTTATCCTTGTTTGATTATGAATTGTCTACCAAGACACAAAAACCTTGCTTTATTCTAAAAGAGAGCTAATTGTGATAATATAAACTATAAGTTAAAATCATGTTGTCATGTTTTGTTTTGGTTTGCAATCGATCGCACGCTTTGAATTAAACATCAACACGAACGCGCCGTTCTTCAACACACATAGGTTGGAGGCTTAGTAAAATTTTTCTGAAACTTTTAAATCTCAGCACCAAAAAAAATAAAAATGTTATTCACCTGCCAAGGTCGGTCCGTATTGGGAGAAAATGTGCCCTCGGTCTTACGTCCGAAGGCGGTACTCAAGACCTCGGGCACAGTTTCTCCCAATACGGACCTCAAACTTTATGTTCCTAGTGTTGGATTTTCAGTACCTGGTCTAGATCGCGCACAATGCGGCTTTTTATCAATTTCAAAGTTTTTTGTTTATTGTTGACATAGTAATTTCGATTTTACTAAAACCGACATTTTGACAAATTTCAATCTATAGTCAGATAAACACAGGTGAAAATTTTATAGCGGTCACGCAAGGATAAAATCACTTTTAAAGCGATTGTGAAAAATATCGGTATGGCTTCTGAAAAACCGTTTATCGAAACACCTTTTATTGGTATACCAAATGAAACCTGTCTATGCAAAGTACTATTTAGTGTCTGGTCCTATGAGCGTCTAGTGCGTGAATCTCGAGTAAAAGCTTTTCACCTCTGCATATGTAGTTTACTCCATGGGAAAATGAATTGGTCTTGACATCTTTTGTTACATCACTTATTCGTTTATAAACAAATTGTGGGTAAAAACCGAACCACGGCCGGTAAATCATGAATTCCTCTTTGCGGTAATTTTCATTTTCCGTTTTGAAATTTGGTTGAAAATCGAAAACCGAATGCTCGTAAACAAGGGCGCAAGAAGCTAAAAAATGCAGATTGTTTAAAGCCCTAATTGAAATACCGATCTTAATGCTTTCCCCCCCCCTCGATGAATTGTCTGATTATCTGGCGTGAAAGTTTCGAGAACCCCGTCTTGAAGTTTTCTTAAAGGGAGTATATTCTTAAGGTAAGTCATTCGGTTAGGTATGACTGATCGTATGCATGTGAGTAAATGGAGTGCACCTGAGTATAACTTTTTTTTCTCTGGAGTGTCACGAAGGTCTGTTGAGTGTTCAGACCTACCCGATTCATTTTTTTTCCTGAGAAAACTGTGGGTAATTAGCATAATAGGGATTATGCGAATGGCAAAATCGAAAGCGGAACTCCCTTCCACTGATGTCTTAGTAAACCCTCAAAGACCTGACAGCGGCACAACGTCCAGCACTGAATTCAGGAAGTAGCACCCCTGTCAACTAGAACTCATTACGACATTAGAAACCGTTTTCTGCTGAAGAAACTTCAGACACTTTGCTGTGAACATAAAAAGCAATAGGTTGAATACGCAAAACAACAACTCTGCACGTGCAGCACGCTTTTGTGTACATTTCTTTGCTGTCACTTCACGATTACGACGGGAAAATGCTTAATCTCAAGTTTTATGGACGACGTAAACAAGCTACGGCTAAAGTTTCTTTCTCTTTCTGAACTTGAATATGGTTCTTAGAAATTCGGCTCAAAAAGAGTTCGCTTGCATTTGGATAGGGATTGAACTAACGCAAATTTATTTTTTATGGCCGTCGCCATCTTGGTATCTTAAACTCCCTCATAATGTGATTAAAACACGAACCTTTGAGTCATTATTAGTGCATGACTAGTTCGCAGCGGCTTAAAAAATTTCGTAGCGAAATAATCTACCCATTCATTTGTCGTGGTCCTTGTCCTAACAGTATATTTCATGTATTTGTAAAACGATTACTTAGGAAAAGTGAAATATCTAAAAGTTTAATACGAGAACATCTGCGACTTTAGATCACGTAATGGAAATAAATACATAAAGATGTCTTAGAAGAATTGTTTTTCGCACCTCGCTGGTATAGTCTAGGTACTGTAGCTCCACAGTATAAAAACCAGTGCGTAAAAAAAGAATAAAGAAGTCGAAAAGGAAACACAGCGCGCAGCGATGAAAAAATTTGTCTGCAAATTGGAAGCCACTGACGTAGTGCGAAATTTCACGCGAAAACTTCCCGGCAAACAGAGCGGTGAAACATACTGCGCATGAGCAAAAAATTAAAAAATTCCGTAATGGTCTATTTTTATTCTCGTTCCCAGAGCTCCGATCTTTTTGGCCTGCGCAGCCAAAGTGATTCTGGTATCGAGGCAATATCGCCATGCATGGGTTTCCACTAGGCATTACAGTAAAGTTCTTTTCTCTAATTTGCAAATTAGAAATCTTGTAAAAAAGAAATTTTCGTCCATGTTAGTTGAAAGTTTTGGACCATAAGGGATAAATGAGCTTAGACCGAAAATACGTATTGCAATCGAAAATGTATATTTACTTCCTTTCATTCTTCAGCTGCGAGTGGGCCGAGTTGTTCAAAGCTGGGTTAAGATAACCCAGGGTTAGCGCGAGATCTGAATTCAGTTTTGTAAGCTTAAAAAGGATTTCCGTTTTAATTCTTTTTGTGTACAAGTTGATGATTGGAGGCTCTAAAAACAACAGAGAAAATTGTCCGAGAAAATGCTTTCGAACACAAGAAAGAGAAACCCGGGTTAAATTTAATCAAGGGTTAAGCGCTAATCGGCCTTCGGACAACTAGGCCCTGGACTTTATCTATTAAACGGTTTTGATTCTTATTTTTGATAGCCTGACATTGAAAACCAGCAAACCACCTAAAGGGACGTCGACTCTTTTCTAATTTGATGTGTTGGAAGGAGCAGAAGAAAATTGCAAAACAACGATCTTCCACGATCGGATTCCGAAGAAATCACTATGAATGTAAAACCACATTCAATAACCAACATAAGGACACTGAATTTATTTTTTGAACGAAAATGAGAGTTGTGGAAGATAAAGAGGGTAAAAGGGGTTCCAGTTATTATCAGAGCACTGGGTACTACTCCGAGGAGACTGCATGGAGGAGTACCTATGAAACATAAATGCTGGGATGGAGTTGGCCGCACTTAATTCAAGGAGCAGTGTTTCTTTGATCAGCAAGGATCCCCCGAAGAGGCCTTGGAGGCGGTTTATTGAGACCTGATGATGGGACTGAAATTTCAGGTATGGACATGCCTACTGTGTGAAGCATGCACCATAACAGTAATAATTAAAATAATTATGATAATAATATTAAAATTAGTAATAATAATATGATGATAGAGTCCTTTATCAAGAGGTGGCTTAAGTCACTAACTAAAAGTGATTTTCAAGAGGGCACAGACTGGGCACTGAAAATGTGAAAATTAAAATTGATAAAGTACTAAACAAAACTAAAAAATCTTACATTAAAATGGGATGACTAACAAACTTGTTCTCAGGGTTCTCTCCTACCCGCCCTAAAGAGCGAGAGAGTGAGACCCTGGAAAACGCTGGTCACGTGGCTCCAGAACAAAATTAATTCTGAGGGAGGAGTCCTTTGTCTCACTTTTTTTTTTCTGGTTTATTCGCAACGTTCACGCAGTGATCGTAACAGCAAGATAGATTTGCTAAGCCTACTTCAACTATAACTGAAGCTAAGGGAAATTTCTGCCTAAACAGAACTATCAGATAAACAAGTGAGTTACCGGAGAAGGAATCAAAAACTAGAGTTATCGCCGGTTTAACCGATGACACTAATCGCTAAAAATCTACGATCTTGAGTTATACACAGGCGAGTTAATTTTTTGAAGATAAAATCCCTGTATGTTGAACTTCTATATTAAATGTTTCAACACCAGTTGCGGTCTTAGCGGTTCGGCGTGACAAACCCCTGGGACAAAACCTGGTCGTTACATTGAGAGCGAGGAATTCAGTTAATACATTTACGATCAAAGCAATATTTTAGATCTAAGTGAATTCACGGAAAGCTAAAGCCTAAAATGTCAGCATTTTCCATCCCCTAACCTTTGTTATGATGCGGCAATAGAAAAAGTGGTAAATAGATCAAAGATAAAAATAATTATATACCAACGCCACGTGGAAGACAACAGGAAATAGTATAAACAGAGACAAAACAGACAACATAACCTGCGTAATAGTAGTCTTGAAAACACATACAGATGCTGTACATTTGTTTTCTAAAGTGGCCTCCACAACATAGATACGGCAATTCAAATCTGGTACGTTTTGGTATGAATACTACTACCAGGCAGACCAGGGTACCTAAATTATTTTTGACTGCACAAACGGTGAATCCTCCGCGATTTCTGTTGCAGGTGCCAAATGAAAGCATCACTGATAAACATCCGACTAACATCCAGATATTCTGCAGAAAGTTACGCTTTCGCTGTCAAAGGATTTTGTGCATTATTTCGGCGTTCAAGATCAGGTCAGGTACACAGTTTCATGGCTGCACTGACCTGTTTACGTTCTGTAGAGACAAATCTCACATTTACCTGCCCCCCCTCCAAATCATTTGTTTGTAATCTCCCAGATTCTGGGAGACACGTGACCAGCGGTTAGAGCGGGTAGGAGAGAACCCTGGGAATGAGGTTGAATGACTAAGTGAATAATGAAAAGCGGAAAACTTCTAAACATTGATGTCATTGGTTTCAGTGTTAAAAGTGGTAAAAATATCTGTGATGCTGAAACAGTCGGTCTTTCAAAAACAACACTAGGCTTCAGATTTATTATTAATGGAGTGTATTATGAATTGAAAATCATTTCGTTAACAGCTCTATGAAAATGGCGTTTCTGTGGTGTCACAGGAGTTAAATACAACAAAGTATATAAAAAAAAATACAGTTGCGAAGTGTAAAGTTGCCAACTCAACACCGCAAAAGATAGGACTAAAGAAATGGAAAAACGTTTAAGGATGTTGCAATCTTAGATAACGCAAGAGATTCCTTAAATCTGACAATTAATTTTTATATTTATATTTTTTTGTTTATATACTTGCTTAGTTACCCACATCGCCTTCTTTTATTTGAATTCAATTCAAAACCCTAAGATTGGTATATGTAATTAGCTCTTTTAATAAAGCCTTGCAGTTTTTATGGCGCTCGATTAATTTTAAAGTAAATAATTATTCCGCCGAAGAAAATCTTTGCTGTATTTTCTTTCCCGTGGCTTTTAATTTAAGTTCGTCAATTCTTTTATCCTTGTTTGACACTCAGATTTTGAATTGTCTACCAAGACACAAAAACCTTACTTTATTCTAAAAGAGAGCTAATTGTGATAATATAAACTATAAGTTAAAATCATGTTGTCATGTTTTGTTTTGGTTTGCAATCGATCGCGCGCTTTGAATTAAACATCAAGACAAACGCGCCGTTCTTCAACACACATAGGTTGGAGGCTGAAGTAAAATTTTTCTGAACTTTTAATCTCAGTAGGAAAAAAATAAAAATATTATTCACCTGCCCAGGTCGGTCCATGTTGGGAGAAAATGTGCCCTCGGTCTTACGTCCGAGGGCGGTACTCAAGACCTCGGGCACAGTTTCTCCCAATACGGACCTGCCAGCCAGTGAATAACATACATATATCAAATGAAACCTGTCTATGCATATAGGTGTTCGGTCCGATGATGCTAGTCTGTGAATCTCGTTTTAGTCGAATTCAAACATAAAGGATTTTTTACTTCTTACGAAGGTTATTTACCTCAAACTTTAAGTTCCTAGTGTTGGATTTTCAGTAACTGGTGTAGATCGCGCAAAATGCGACTTTTATCAATGTCAAAGTTGTTTGTTTATTGTTGTCATAGTAATTTTGATTTTACTAAAACCCACGTTTTGACAATTTTCAATCTATAGTCATGCAATCACAGGTGAAAATTTTATAGTGATCAGACAAGGATAAAATCACTTTTAAAGCGATTGAAAAATATCGGTATGGCTTCTGAAAAACCGTTTATCGAAACACCTTTTATTGGTATACCAAATGAAACCTCTCTATGCATAGAATAGTACAGTAAAAACCCGCAACTAAGAACCTAAAAATTAAGAACGTGTTAGCCTAAAATTGGTCATTTATTATACCCCTATCAACAAGAACCTATTTAGCCTAAGAAATTTAAAACAGGTTCTTATTTTCTAAAATCATACTAGTACATTACAGCTGCATTGCAAGAATCATATTTGAAGCAAAAAAAGCAGATTGCCATTGTTGTAAAAATGTTTTTTAAAGAAAAATGTAGAAAATAGAAGTATAGGCTAATGACCAACTTTGTTGCAGCTGATTTTTAATTGTTTTTTCTCCAGGATTAAGAACCCAGCCTAAAATTCTGTTAACTTCCATTTATATAAGAACCTGTTTAGGCTAACTCCTAAAAATGTAGGTTCTTAGTTGTGGGTTTTTACTGTACTATTTAGCCTAGTGCGCGAATCTCGAGTAAAAGCCTTTTACCTGTGCATATGTATTCATATAACGTAGATCACTCCAAGAGAAAATGAATTAGTCTTGACATCTTTTGTTACATCACTTATTCGTTTATAAACAAATTGTGGGTAAAAACCGAACCGCGGCCGGTAAATCATGAATTCCCCTTTGCGGTAATTTTCATTTTCCGTTTTGAAATTTGGTTGAAAATCGAAAACCGAATGCTCGTAAACACGGACGCAGAAACCTAAAAAATGCAGATTGTTTAAAGCACTAATTGAAATACCGATCTTAATGCTTTACCCCCTCCATGAATTGTCTGATTATCTGGCGTGGAAGTTTCGAGAATCCCGTCCTAAAGTTTTCTTGAAGGGAACATATTCTTACGGCAAGTCATTCGGTTAGGTATGACTGATCATGAATTTGAGTAAATGGAGTGCACCTGAGTATAACTTTTTTTTTCTCTGGAGTGTCATGAAAGTCTGTTGAGTGTTGTGACCTACACGATTCATTTTTCGTTCCTGAGAAAACTGTGGATAATTAGCATAATAGGGATTATGCGAGTGTCAAAGTCGAAAGCCGAACTGCTTTCCACTGACGTCTTAGTAAACCCTGAAAGACCCGACAGCGGCACAACGGCCAGCACTGAATTCAGGAAGTAGCACCCCTGTCAACTAAAACTCATTACGACATTAGACACTGTTTTCTGTTGAAGAAACTTTAGACACTTTGCTGTGAACATAAAAAGCAATAGGTTGCATAGGCAAAACAACAACTCTGCACGTGCATCACGCTTTTTTGTACATTTCTTTGCGTCACTTCACGATTACGACGGGAAAATGCCTAATCTCAAGTTTTATGGAGGACGTAAACAAGCTACTGCTAAATTTTCTTTCTCTTTCTGACCTTGAATATTGTTCTTACGAAGTTGGCTTAATTCGGATAGAGAATGAAAGAACGCAAATTCATTTTTCAAGCGACGTTTTCGTGGCCGTTGCCGTCTTGGTATCTTAAACTCCCTCATAATGTGATTAAAACACGAACCTTTGAGTCATTATTAGTGCATGACTCGCAGCGGCTTAAAAAATTTCGTAGCGAAATAATATACCCATTCATTTGTCCTGGTCCTTGTCCTAACAGTATATTTCATGTATTTGTAAAACGATTACTTAGGAAAAGTGAAATATCTAAAAGTTTAATACGAGAACATCTGCGACTTTAGATCACGTAATGGAAATAAATACATAAAGATGTTTTAGAAGAATTGTTTTTCTCACCTTGCTGGTATAGTCTAGGTACTGTAGCTCCACAGTATAAAAACCAATACGTTAAAAAAGAATGAAGAAGTCGAAAAGGAAACACAGCGCGCAGCAAAGAAAAGATTTGTGTGCAAATTGGAAGCCACTGACGTAGTGCGAAATTTCACGCGAAAACTTTCCGGCAAACAGAGCGGCGAAACGCACTGCGCATGAGCAAAAAATTAAAAAAAATGCTGTAATGGTCTATTTTTATTCTTGTTCCCAGAGCTCCGATCCTTTTGGCCTGCGCTGTCAAAGTGACTCTGGTATTGTGGCAATATTTCCGTGCATGGGTTTCCACTAGGCAGTACAGTAACGTACGTCCTTTTCTCTTTTTTGCAAATTAGAAATCTTGTAAAAAAGAAATTGTTCGTCCATGTGAGTTGAAAGTTTTGGATCATAAGGGATAAATGAGCTTAGACGGAGAATATATCTTCCAATCGAAAATGTATATTTACTTCCTTTTTGATTCCCCAGCTTCTGGAGTTTATCTATTAAACGGTTTTGATTCTTATTTTCGATAGCCTGAAAGTGAAAACCAGCAAATGACCGAAAGGGACGTCGATCCTTCAGTTTCTGATTTGATGTGTTGGAAGCGAGAGCAGAAGAAAGTTGTAAAATGAAGTTCTTCCACGATCGGATATTGAAGAAATCACTATGAATGAAAAACCAGATTCAATAGCCAACATAAGAACATTGAATTTATTTTTTAAACGAGAATGACAGTTGTGGAAGATAAAGAGGGTAAAACGAGTCCCCGTTATCATCAGAGCACTGGGCACTATTCCGAAGAGACTGGAGGAGTACCTATGAAACATAAATGCTGGGATGGAGTTGGCCGCACTTTATTTAAGGAGCATGCAGTGTTTCTGGGATTCAGCAAGGATCCTGCGAAGACTTGGCGGCGGCTTATTGCGACCTGATGATGGGACTGAAATTTTCGACATCGACATACCTGCTGTGTGAGTTAAGCATGCTCCATAACGGTAATAATTAAAATTGTTTATTCAAGACCTTAAGCCAGTTTTTAATGTCAACATCAGTAGCGAAAAGCCGATGATTTGTTAGCTGTTGCCTTTTGTATTCATTACTGTTAAGAATTGCTAAATTCTTAATTTCATTCCCAGACCCCTTGTAATTTTTGAATATATAGTCTCATCATTTTCTTTACGGTCACTTAAGATCACTTTTGAAAATATAGGTTGAACAGCATACGAAACGTCAAGTTTATAAAAATGCAAATAGAGGAACGCACACAAGTATGCCAAAAAAAAAAAAAACAATAAAGTAAAACATAATAGAGATAGAGTATTCCTTAAGCCTCTTAAGATATTTTTTGTAGTAATTCACTTTCCATAAAAAAAACTCACATATTTAAATAAATAGGAATATACAAGATCTATTTTTTGATACAACATTAGCTATTATTTATTGTTTCCTTGTTTTTTAAATCAATGCTGCAATTATATTTTAGAATCCAAGTGTTGATGTGTTTTTTCCAGTACTCCATTCAACTTAAAGTTGCTTTTAATGTGTATACTTCATCTTCAGATCATAATGTCAGTAGAGCTACAAAATTTGACAACGTTCTGTTTAAACAATGTTCTGGTTTAATAGTGTTATTACAATAAATTTTATTGATACAAGACCTTGAATCAATCATATTCTCACTTGAATGCAAGTGTTTTGATTTAAACGGTCAGATATCAATGACATAATTATCATTATTGATTTTATAAAAGATTATCATTGCTAGAAAAAGGATTAAATAACTTAACCCTTTATTAAAAGACACGATAAACTCAGTGAACTCCTCAGTTTCTGAGACAACCTCGCTTTATTGAATAAAGGAGCATAGCTTGTTTGTAAATGACTCAGATTCGACTAGACTACTCGTAGGGATGGTCTGTCTATGATTTGTAAGAATTTTTTTTGGATGCACCATGCATACATGATTTACATACAGTTTTTCAGAGAACATACCGATATTTTTCAAAATAATGCGCACTATACACACCTTCATGACTACTACATTTATATTTTGAATTTATCGCATCTTTTGAATGTAAAACATCGACAATACTCACACAGACAAGTACTAGTCAAAATTCGGCTTTTATCAATTTCAAAGTTGTTTGTTTATTGTTGTCATAGTAATTTCGATTTTACTAAAAGCTACATTTTGACAAATTTCAATCTATAGTCAATCACTGGTGAAAATTTTATGGCGATCAGACAAGGATAAAATCACTTTTAAAGCGATTGAAAAATATCGGTATGGCCTCTGAAAAACTTTATCGAAACACGTGCACCTTATATTGGTATACCAAATGAAACTGTCTATGCATAGTATAGTACTATTTAGCGTTCGGTCCGATGATTGCCTAGTGCGTGAATCTCGAGTAAACGCTTTTTACCTCTGCATATGTATTCATATAATGTAGTTTACTCCATGAGAAAATGAATTAGCCTCGACATCTTTTGTTACATAATCTTTTGTTGGTAAAAACCGAACCGCAGGCGGTACATAATTCTTCTTTGCGATAATTTTCATTTTCCGCTTTGAAATTTGGTTGAAAATCGAAAACCGAATGCTCGTAACCACGGACGCAGAAACCTAAAAAATGCACCGAGCCATAACTGAAATACCGATCTTAATGCTCTCCCCCCTCCATGAATTGTCTGTTGTCTGGTAAGTCATTCGGTTCAGCATCACTGATTGTATGCATGTGATTAAATGGAGTGAACAAGTATAGCTTATTTTTTGTGTTGAGACCTATCTACCCGATTCAACTTTCGTTTCTGAGAAACTGACTGTGAGTAATTAGCATAATAAGTATTATGCGAATGAAAAGCGGAACTGCCTTCCACTGATGTCTTAGTAAACCCTCAAAGACCTGACAGCGGCACAACGGCACTGAATTCAGGAAGTAGCACCCCTGTCAACTAAAACTCATTCCAAAATTAGACAGTTTTCTGCTGAAGAAACTTCAGGTGCTTTGCTGTAAACTTAAGTAATATGATTAAAACTCGAAACCATAAAGTCATTAGTGCATTACTCGCAAAATTTCGGAGCAAAATAATAAACCCTTTCATCTGTCTTGGTCCTTGTTGATTGTTACCTAATTTTGTTTCACATATTTGTAAAGCGATTACTTAGAGAAAGTGAAATATCTAAAAGTTACGAGAACATCTGCGACCTTAGATCACGTAATGGAAATGCAAACATGAATATGTCTTACTAGAATTGTTTTTCTCGCTTTACAGTCTAGATAGCACCCCCACAGTATAAAAACGGTAAAGGCCAAAACGCAAAAAAGAAAAATGAAGTCGAAAAGGGTCACCTGAAATTTGAACAGAGCACGTAGCGATGAAATGATTTGTGTGCAGGGATTGGAAGCCACTGACGTAGTGCAGAAACTTCAAGCGAAAGATTCCCCGAAACACTACGGCGAAACGAACTGCGCATGAGCAAAAAATAAAGTATAATTTATTAATTCACCGGCGAAAAATGTCTGCGCATGCTCTACTAAAAATGACACGTGATCTATTTCGGGTAATGTCATTGGCTCCGAGGCAAAAATGCCCGCGAAATGTTGTTGAGATGAAAGAAGCGATGGCAGCTTTTTTTGGCAGTGACAGCGTTGCAATTTCTTGCCACTGTAAGAGATCAAAAATTATTTTGGTCAAAGTTTTGACGTAAGTGTGTTCTCTAGAGAATATAGCGTCCTGAAACTGGCTAAAAATCGCATTGGCATGGTCTGATAGTGTTATTGACGTTGACATCGCTGGTTTGCATGTGGAAGACATGCCGAAAAGGTGGGTAATTTTTGCTCTTTTTGTTTACTGCATGTTCCGTGCAACTCGGTACAAAAAGAAATTATAAAGTGGTTGAAGAAAAATTATTGGGCTTTGTTTTGGTATATAAAATAGCTTGTACCGAGTTGCACGGAAGCGACAGTTTTGTTAAATGCGTATCCCGTTTTTGTGTCAAAATTCGACTTTGATTGTGAATCTAGCATTCGATAACATTCGACTGATGATCGAAAAGCGTATTACAATGCTATCCAAAATGTTTTTGTTGTTTAGATCAAGTTTCTTATCACGGATTCAACAAAAAAAGTAGAGGGACAGACATTTTTGGGCTTTGTTTTGTTAATATGACTTAGCGTGTACTTTGTTGCTGGAAAAACTATATTTAGATGCTTAATCTCCGCATGTTTACACTGTTTATGGCAGAAAAATACGCTTACGCTTGGTTCAAGTTAATCTCGTGTCACTCGGTACAAAAGGAAATTATAACGAAGGTAAAGAATTATTCTTAGCGATTGTCTTGCTGTGTAAATTGTCTTGTGGCTAGTGGATCGAAAGCGGTCGGGTTGCGGCAGTTTTCTTAAGTGCGTAGTTCGAAACGTGATATTGTCGATCGATGCAAATTTCATTGTTGTTGCTCGTTATTACAGCTTTGTATGTTACCATATAGAAATTTGAGTTTTATGCGAACTGTCGAATGAGAAAAAGTGAGAGTGTTTTCATTAAAACACTTGGACCGTCTTGGAGCCGCAGTTCGATAGGTCCAGCAACATTCTGATTTGTGAAAAAAATTCTGTTTACAATGTGCAAAGCTGCTGTACATTTAGGCTTGGAATTTTATAATTGAAGGGTCGAAGTTTAGATTGTTTTGCTCATAAATTTGGCTTGGGATTATCCACACAACGACTTCATGACGAGTTTCTTCGTTAAGAACCGCACTTACGGACATGATTTCCTCCGTGTACAATTGTTTAGTACTAAATTTTTGCACACAAGGCTTTCTGTGGGGAGTGCTTCTTTGCTTAAAAATTGGATCCTTGAAGGAGATGAACAGGGTAATATTCCTGTGAATGCTTTTGTTTTTCTGTCCATCGTTTTCGGCTTAATTTTTTTTGGTGCAAAGTTATGAATGAATGATAGAGTTAACATGCTATTAAGTATTCAAAAGTTCTTTCAAAGAAAAAAAATAATCATCACAAATTAAACTTACAGGAGTTTAAAGTTTGGAGTAAACTTTTAGTCTTCATGAAATTTTAGTTGGATCATGTTGATGAATGCAGTTGTGTAGGATATGCAGTTTCCTATTTTGATCTTCTGTCAGAATTATGAGAGAACTCTCAAATACAGATCTCATTCAAACATTATAGTGTTATTATCATTTGTTTCTTTTCCTATAAACTTCTCATCAGGTCTACATTTTGCATGAATTTAATTTGATATATATTTGAAGGGGTTGTTGTTGTTTCACAGTGAAGTATTTTTCACTTTGTTTTTTTTTTTTTTTTATATGAAGTTGAGTTTCTTCTTAGCTGTTGGCTAAGGCAGTGTTGAAGTAGTGACATGCTAACATACTTTATTGTTTATTTCTCTTCAGAAAAGATTGATTGATCCTGAATCAAACAAAGTGCAGCTTCACAAACAAGATTTTTGAAGAACAAATGTGTACTCAAGCTAAGTATATGTCCCTGACAGTGTCAATAAAATTTATTAATGGAAAGATCTGGGTTTTTACTCGTTTGTAGCACTTTTGACTACGCATCACTTTTCTAACCTGTATAGTAAAAAGATCATATAGTATAATCAGTATTTTTCCAACTAACATATTTGCAATCAAAGTTCTCTTCTTTTATATATAGTATTGCCTTAATTTTAAAAATTTCATTATTTTATTCAGATCAAGCACAGTAACCATTGAAAAGAAAAAAGAAAAAAAAAACCTGCTCAGTCATAGACGACTTTAAACTTTTGATATTAAAATTGCAATGAAAAGAACATGAATGCAGACACTACAGTTCATTTAGCTCATGTTCAAGCTTTTTTTTATAAATTAGAAAGTCTTGCTGGAGAAAACATAATTTTGCTTTATCTTTTCGGTAAAAAAATAATAATAAAATAACTTCCAGCTGTCTAAGCAATTTCAAAGGACCCATAGTGTCTTATTTCTCCGCTACATAGAGCTGTGAACAAAGGCCGTTCTTTCTAATGACTCGGCTTTAATCAAAAATATTGTTGTCCTTCGTGATCGTGAAGAGTGTAAAGCTGAATCAGGTAAACCGGCCAAAACGCGAGCATCGCAGGGAACGAATCTCATAGGAATAGGTGAAAAAGGATAATAAAAAGTCTAGGCTATTCTAAAAATATCCGTAGGTGCATTTGCAACTCATATTAAGCCGCAATTTCTCTTCTTTCCACTGGAATAAACAAAAGATGGATGTATTGCCGCCATTTTGAATTTGGCAATGTCACGTGGTCGCGCATCGACCAATCAGACATTTTTCGCCGGTGAAAATTTATTAATAATAATAAAAACCAAAAAAATTGTAATTCTCGTTCCCAGCGGCTCCGATCCCTTTGGCCTGCGGTGTCAAAGTGATTCTGGTATCGCATTCCGAAGAAATCACTGTGAACGAGAAACAACATAAGGACACTGAATTTATGGTTTTGGAACGAGAATGAGAGTTGTGAAAGATGGAGAGTGTAAAAGTTGTCCCAAATATTATCAGAGCACTGGGTACTATTCCGAAGAGAATGGAGGAGTACCTTTGAAACATAAATGCTGAAATAGAGTTGGCCGCACTTAATTCAAAGAACAGCTAGTGTTTCTGGGATCAGCAAAGTAGTCTGTTCCAGGCGTTCAGATCGTGGGGACACCACAAAGAGATGTGAGAAGAAGAAAAAGAAAAACCACCGAGGGGGTGAGGGAGGGGTGAGAGCGAAGGAACGCGTTGCCCCCTCTCTCCGTCTTTTCCTCCTTATTTTTTTCTCGCTCTCTTCCTTCGGGCCGCACTCCACTATCCGAACGCCTGGAACAGGCTATCAGCAAAGATCCTCCAAAGATCCTTGGAGGCGGCTTGTTGCGACCTGGTGATGGGACTGAAATTTCCGGAATTGACACACCTGCCGTGTGAAGCATGCACCATAACAATAATGATTAAAATAATTACGATTATAATATTAAAATCAATAATAATAATAATAATAACAATAATAATAATAATATTAATGATAGAGTCTTTTATCAAGAAGTGGCTTAAGTCACTAAGTGGTTTCAATAGGGCACTGTACAATGTGAACATTAAAATTGATAAAATACTAAAAAAACTAAAAAACCTTGCATTAAAACAGGATAAGCAAGTGAATAATGAAAGGCAGATAACCTCACAGGTACCCCAAGCTCACGAGTGAGAATCGTTGTTGCGTAACAGAAATGTTATAAGAGTTTATATAGAGATTTAAGCGATCGTTATTTAGGGGTCAAAATAGCAGTAAAAATACATTAGAATTTCTTACATTGCCTAAATTTGTGGTGTTTTCTTAACATTTTTGGTCGTCTCAGGGCAATTCAGGTGGCTTTTAGGGCCTGTTTACATGGAAGTGGAGGACCCCGGGTAGATTAGGTAACCCGCTGAGGTGGGGTAAAAAAATAATCCTCCTTTACATGTAATCTTACAACCCCGCCACCCTCGGGTGCACATTTTCAAGATTATTGAATGGTCGCTAAGCACGTAAACAAGAAAAATGCTGGCAAACCTCGTGTTTTGGCGATTAATGCTCTTCTACACTCACGTGCTGCTCTTGCTGCAACCTTCAGTGCTGTGGCTTTCTATTGCTATCTTTAATAATGATACAAAGCCACCGCCAAAATGAATTTTGCTCGAATTTGATGTTTTCCGAATCCGACTCCGGCTAGGCGGGTTACCCCACCTTGAAACGTTTACACGGCAAAATTTTTACCCCGGCTAAGAGAGTTACCCGGTCTGGCAGACCGGGCTACCCGCCTAGGCGGGTCACCCCACCTATCACGTAAACGTGATCTAAGTAAAATGAGAGATTAAATGGACAGGCGGGTTACCCCACCTAAGGGGGTTACATCACCTACCAGGGGTCCCCACCTCCATTTAAACAGACCCTTAGTTCTGCCATTGTTCATTATTTAAGCAATAGAAAATGTTTTCCGTGTTTGCATAGCCTGATATAAACACGAGAGGGGTTGGGAGAATTCTCGACAGTTATGCAAACCCTCGACTTCGTCTCAGGTTTGCATAACTGTCTCGAATTCTCTCAACCCCTCTCATGCTTATATCAGGGTATGCAAAGATAGGAAAAAAGTTTTCTATTGCTTTTATAAAATAACTTTCCCGAGAAAAACGCAAAATTTTTTGTTATGGCACTGATTAAAAGAGAAATTCTTACCAGTCGCAAAGTCGTGTACACGAAGGCTTGCACGCGTAATCAGTTCTTGTTTTGCAAAAAGATGTTTACTAAAATACGGATTTTTCTCGCTTAAAATGTCAGGTTAAGCGAAAACAAAATTGACACAGCTTGTTTGTAAAGATGTTCCAAGTTTCAGCCGACGAAGGAATGGGTAAATAAAGTAAACTTTCTGAGTTTTGAACTCGAAAACTTTCACAAATTCGTGCTTGCGTGACTAGCGCGCGAAAAGCAAAACATCTTGACGTCACAACCATGTTTACATACTCCCATGCAAACACTCCTCTCGGTCAATCAGAGTGCGCGTACAATCTTAGTTATTTTATAAATAATTATGTAATTCTCCAACAGTAGAACTAAAACTCGCTAAGGAATCGTCCAGAAACGCCAAAAATGCTAAGAAAACACCATAAATTTAGACATGGAGAAGAGGGAAAAAAAATTCTAATGTATTTTTATATTTTGACCCCTAAATAACAATCGCTTAAATCTCCATACAAACTCACTATTATAATTATATTTATGTTGCGCAACTGACGATTCCGGCAACGATTCTCACTCGTGAGCTTAGGGAACCTGTAATAACTTCTTAACATTTGTGTCATTTGTTTGTTAAAGGTGACAAAAATATCTGTGACGCTGAAACAGTCGTTCTTTGAAAAACAACCCCAGGCTTCAGATTTATAATGGGTTGCATTATGAATTGAAAATCATTTCGTTAACAGCTCTCTGAAAATGGCGTTTCTGTAGCCGGTCATGGGAGTTAAATACAACAAAGTATAAAATAACGTTTAATAACTGCAAAGTTGCCAGGTCAACACCAAAAAGATAGGACTAAAGAAATGGAAAAAAAACGTTCAAGGATGTGGGAATCTTATATACATAACGCTTCTTCACGGGTAATGTTGACAAACTGCACCATTACTTATTTTGCATTCTTCATGGATGTTGTCTCCACTAGCCTTCTTGTTATTGCATGACTTGTTGACTTGTAAGGAGCTGTGGGAATCCTCTTCATCTAAAAAGAGGTGAAACACTGAATGAAAGCTTGTCTAAATCATTGTTTACATTGCATTCAGAAGACAGTAAACCTTTTTTGGGGAGAAAAATGTGCACGTTATGAAAAGACACTCCTGATCACGCCAACATTTCAACTTGGGTAACTGGACTTCGTCAGGTTCACAGTGCCAACCTTCCAATGAAGTTGCTTTATTTATACGTAAAAATAATAAATCCCTATTACGTTCATCATAACGCAAAGAAAACTGAAAAGAAGAAACAGCAAACAGTTGTAGGGTGCGTTATGTGGTTCTCTGCATTCCAAATTCTTAAAAGTACTGCTCACCATTTTCTTTTTCGCGGATACTGTTTCTTGGGAATCCGGCTTCAAAGAAAATTTCGATAACATCAGATCTACAAAGCAAAAGTAAAAGATCTACAAAGTCGCCCGCTGTAAATTTCTTCTCGAACATAATTTGTAGAATGCCCCGCATCATGCCCTCAGAGCTGTGATGATCTAAGCTCATCACAGTCTTTTATGGTAACAACATCTCTCCGCCAACACCCTTCCAGACATTTCCTAGTGGACTGGGGAAGTTGAGACTCTCAACAACTTGGCTAAGCACATAAGATGGAATGTGTTTAAGCGCTTGTCCTGAAAAAAGGGTTAGAAATTAGTTAAATACGACCGCTGAAATATTGAAATACAGCATAAGCCCGCACACAAGAATCTAGAATTTTCGAGGTCAGGCTGAACAGGTTCTTACATTTTGCGGTAGCTTTACACAATTCAGGCTGATTAGGTTCATTCTTAATAAGTTCTTATTTTTCAGAGGTTGTCGTAGTGTAACCATTGGCAGAATTATTGTACTACGTACGAAGACATAATGGTTTATGGAAAACATATTTCTAGTGAAAATCCAAACAAATGTAAATCAAAGAAAACATGTACACAACAGCTTCTTGTCAGAAGTTTCTCACACAATTAAAATCCAGAATTTTGACCATCAAAATTGGAGTGATTTTTTTTGTATAAGAACCTATTTTTCTTTGCCACGCTAAATTGGGTATTTAAATGCCACATTTCAGCTTGTAGGTTCTTATATGCGGGTTTTTACTGTGTTGCTTTAACAGAATTAAGAGGCGATTTCGCCAGGGTTTCTTTGGTTTCTGGGGCCAAATTTGTGTTTTAAGTATCTACATATCTTATACGCAAAATTCACTTTCAAAACGTGATTCTAGTCATTGAATTGCAGAATTTGTGTGGATATCGAAGAATTTGTGTTGATATTCAAGACGGAATTTTAGAGATTTTGTTTTAATGAAACAGAATCGTAAAGAAACGTGGGGTGGGAGGGGGGTTGGGGTGGGGATCGTCGTGAGCATCGTTATACATAACTTTGTCTCCTCTCCGTATACGATACGACTGAGTACGACTGACGTACGACTGCATGAGTACGACTGAGTACGATACTGACTGAGTACGACTAGAGAAAGGGACCCTGTAATCATTTCTTGCTTTGAGGATATGGCTTCGAAAAGCTCGGGAGAGTTTCCCTCTTATAAGAATCACACATTTGTAGAGTTCAAACCTGCTTCTTTTATACCTTACCTGGGCCAGTGATGGTTGATGTTGTCCGTGAGGAAATATGCGTAGCGTACCCTATCAATCGAAAAGTAAAAATCAGTGTGTATATTCATGATTTCTGTTCTTTTTCCCCTTATGTCAAGTCATTCCCTTCTTTCACCCTTTTCCTCTCGTTCCTATAGTGGTAGTTGTTCTTGTCCTTGAATTTACAGGCCACTAACGACAACAATATCAGATCATTATACGTTTTTAAGAAACTGCCCACCTACCCCTCCCCTGAGCCAACATCTTGCCCTAAGTGAGAAGTAAGTGTTAATGTTGCTTTAGGGGAGGGGTAGGTGGGCAGTTTCCCAGAATATCAACGACAGCAGGCAGCGAGATGGAGCCATTAGAGCACTGGACTTGCAATTTGGAGACCCCGAGTTTAAGTCCCGCCGTGACCGCCAGCTGGATTTGTACGCGATAGTCCAGGGTTCAAATCCTCGGCCACACTTATAAATAGGCAGCTGGTTTGTATCTAGCCCGTTGTTAAGGGATCCGACATTATTTATCGCCTGGGGAGAGGTGGGGGGGGGGATTTTGGAGGGATCACTTGATTTTTAGGAGAACAAAAGGGGGGATCAGAAAAAAAAAAACACGGATACAGAAACGACTTCCGCGTTCGTCTTTATCTTGACTCTGCTAGTTGCCTCTGCTACAAGACGCCGGCGGCTATGCGATTTCCCGCCAAAATAAACTCGAGTTGCATTTGGGCTGCCATACCTGTTGATTGAGTTATTTTACATTGGTATGCCTGTGACGCGGACGGACGGTCGGGCGTACGGTCATCTGATTAACAAATTATCTCGGATGGGTTTAGACTACCACATTTTCTCACCCATGGTGCTCCGCTGAGCGCGCCTCGGGCGCGAGAGCTCCGCTAATAACAAGAGCATCCGCTGCTTATTTTCAATTCCTACCTCTTCTTTGTACTCCATAAACTGTCATGTTCGCCCTGTCGCCCACACTTGCCTTGCCTTTGCCATTCACGACAACTGAATACTTCCCAGTTGCTAAAAAAGAGAGTCGGTTTAGAGGATATGAGTAATGCTAAGGAACCTGTGCTACTAATTTTTTTTTCTTATATGCGAGTTACTCATGGTTTTGAATCGCCTTTTCCGCGCTTTTGATTATGAGCGCGAAGATACCAGGACATTGCTGATCTTTTTTTTTTTTTTTTTTTTTTTTATTTTTTTTTTATTTTTTTAACAAACACAATGCTGACTTACTTACATAGTACTTACTTAGTTACATAAAGCTTTAATACCTACTTACATATAACTTGCTAAGTTAAATACTACTTACTTACATAATATAAACTTACAAGATAATTCTTACAAAACAGGAGCCGATGAGTTGGAGTCTGTTACAAAATAATGAAAAAAGAATTCTAATACAACTAATTACTAACTTACTATCTATTAACGACGAGTAAATACGCTAAAGAAGACAAAAAATAGATAAATAAATAAATAAATAACAAACAAACAAAGAAAACAAAAAAGCCAAAAAACAAGGAAAATTAGCCAGAATCAAGAAAATTATTTTTATAGCTTGACTTGCACCTTAGCTTTGCTAGTTTCAATTTGTATTTTATTTTTAAGGATAGACAAAAAAGCGTCGAAAAAATAATCTTCCTCATTTTTAGACGCGGTGTAAATATAGTATTTTGCAATTATCAAGCAGAGGTTTAAACCAAGACACTGAGGCACGGTGTCTGTAATGCCATAAAGTGTTTGTGCTTCAGAAAGCGAGATCTCAATGTTGTTTTTTTGGCGCCACCAAACTGAAAAATGTGTCCAAAACAGCTGAGCATTGGGGCAAGTCACAAATAGGTGTGTGATTGTTTGCTTTTCAGCGCGTAAATGACAGCGGTCATGATCATGTTCCTTAATTTCGAATTTATATAATGTAGCGTTGGTGGGTAAGATGTGGTGTAAGATCTTGAACTGAAACATTGAGAGTTGTATGTCTTTCGTAGCACTGAAAGGCATCTTGTAAATTTGAGAAATTTGCTGTTCGTTTAAACTAGCTTTTCTGAGTCTTTTTTTGGCGGTGGCAGGAACAAATTTCCTTTCAACAAAAAAGTTGGTAGCAAGTTTAGAAGAAAGCTTCTCAACGGGAATTCTATCCATACTTATGGATTTATTCGAAGGCGGTTGTAATTTACCTTTCATTATTTTGATCCAGTTAGGAGGAATTGCTTTGCATAAACCGTAGTAGGTAAGAAAATTAGTTTTAAGACCAAAATAAGAGCAGAAGTCTTGGTGAGATAGAAAGGTATTGCCGTTGAAGAGATCTCCAATTTTTTCAACACCCGCTTCATGCAATGCTTTATAGTATACTGAATAATTGTTGATCCTAATAAAGCGGTTGTTCCATAAGATTTCATTCAGTATTTCTTCTTTTGAGGAGGGAGTGAACGAATTTATGGATTGCCAGGCCAACAAGGCTTTCTCGTAAAAGATCAATGGAATGTGTATGTTAAGATGTTTAAGTTCAAAGTTACATTTAAGGAGAAAGAGACCACCAACTCGCTCTAGCAGGGAAACAGGAATGTGAGTCCAACTCGCGGTGGGATGACAGCTGTCTAGTCTTCTGATCCAAGTTGCTTTGAGAGCATTGTTAATTATGTCAAAATCAGGCAATGAGAGACCACCTTTTTCTTTAGGGCCAATCAGGGTAGTTTGTTTTATTTTTGGTTTTTTCTTTTGCCAGACGAATTGAGTAATAGCTTTATTAACTTTTTGAATAAATGTGGGGGTGACAGTGAGGACAGCAGTGTTATAAATAAGTTTGGAGAGGGCTAATGCTTTTTAAATGACAATTCGACCATGTAAAGTTAAGTTCCTAGGGTACCACAAGTTTAGCAAGGAAGCCATCGAGGACAGTTTCTGTTCAAAGTTCCTTTTGAAAGCAGCTTCGTCATCATAAGAGAAGTGAATACCAAGTGCAAATACAGGATCTTTTGGCCATGCAATATCAAGAGGTTCTTCCAGGTTGTTTTTGTTCGCGCCTAGCCACAAGCCCTCTGTCTTGCTTCTGTTTACTTCAAGACCAGAGCATTTTTGAAAAGCGTGCAGCAGTTGGAAGAGGTTTTGGGCAGATGTTATATCAGAGACAAAAACAGTGGTATCATCTGCGTATTGTGAAATTTTGAATTCCTTTCCATATATGTTGATTCCTTGAATATTTGCATTAGACCTTATTGCATTAGCAAGAATTTCAGCGCACAGCACAAATAGGGAGCCGGAAAGAGGGCACCCTTGGCGAACACCTCTTTGTAGTTTAAAGAAGACAGAGGCGTAACCATTATTTACTACCCAGCTAGAACAGTCAGTGTAAAAGGTTCGGATCCACTGTAGCAACTGAGGGCCGAAATTTAATGCCTCCAAGGTCTTAAAAAGGAAGTTCCAGTCGACGGTGTCAAAAGCTTTTTTAAAGTCCACAAAAATCGCCATGCCGGGAATGTTTTCTAGCTCAGTTATCTTCATGATAGCGGAGCTCCACCCGCGCGCGAAGCGCGCGCGTGTGGACGGAGCTCCATAGCTAAGGAAATGTGGTAATCTACCCATCCGAGAAAATTTGGTAATCACGTGACCGTACGCCCGACCGTCCGTCCGCACCACAGGGAAACCAATGTTTTCGCTCACACTTTCTAGCTAGTTTGGGAGCCCAAGAGAAAACTAATTGCACATCAATGTTGTGATCAATTGACAGCTGTCAAAACAGGATATCCGCTGACCAGTATCACCTGACCGTACCGCGGGCTCAAGTGTCGACCCATCGAGGTCGAGTACTTTTTTGAAGTTATCCGCTGACAAATTACCAGTTTCAAATGATCGCAGGCTCAAGTCTATTTTTTCCAATGATTCATATGAAATATGTTGTGTTTATGTCACTATGGCCCCGCACTGTCAAGATTTTGATTTCAAACTGACCTCGGACGCGAAAATTCAGCCACTTTTTTAAAAATAAAGGCGGGGAAGACCTTTTCTTACCATGGTCACGCGTTGGTCACGCTCTACGTCCAATTTTTGTACTCTGATTGGTCAAAATTTGACAGGTGAGTTCATGCGGAAAATTTATGCAGCATCTTGAAAGTTGTTTACTTTGACAGAGTTTTGTGTCAACTTGTGATGTTTTTAACTGTCTTTTTCCACTGGATGTACAAAATGAAATACAGCTGCTATCAAGAGTCTTCTGTTATCCATGGCTGGTTTGTTTATTGGGTTTTTGGTTGAGAAATGCGTCGCTTGTTAAAATTGGGTAATCCGATTTCGGATGGCATCGTTTTCGTCTTTCACCTTGCTCAATGCGTAAGAGGGTTTAAAAGTCTCAAGCAACTATGGCCTTCCTTGATATCTTTCAGGAACTGAATCTCGAATGGTAAGCCTGAGTAATTATTGTATTTGACGTTTGTTTTTGTTATATCTAATTTCATGAAGTCGAGCAAAGTTTATGCGGCAAGTTTTTGCACGTTTGTTAAGATTTGAGTCAATGATCTGATCTAGTATCAGGTTTGATATAAGCTTACAGGACTTTAAAAGGTCTTCAGATTTTTTTTTTTCACGGCAAATAGAAAACAAACGTTCCGAAGAATATTTAGTTATAAATTTGGCTGTAGAAAGAAAACTTTGAGTGATTTTCTTGCTTCGAGGAGTTCATCTTTGAAAAAAAAAACAAACCACCAGGAGGCCGACTGAAAGTAAAACAAAATAAACTTAAGCTTTAGCTTTATTAAAGCTTAAAGACTCAGGATTTTTAGAGACACTTTAATACTTGTCTTCGTGAATGAAAATTGTTGTCTCTGTAAATGTTTTACCGAATTATATTTCTTTTATTGATTGTTAGTAGTCTCCCTTGCAATTTTAATCGCTTGTCCGTGGTGTTTGTTTTCATCGTTCATGAACATCGCTTGCAGGAGTACATAGAAATGTCCCACGTATCAAACGCTTTATAAGATTACACATCGTTATAGCTGGAACCATTAAATAACAAAAAGTAATGATAATAAATTCGTTATTATGTTGAGACGTATCTTGTTAAACAATAAAAATGGAAGCGATGGAAAATGTTCGCAGTGCGCGCGTTTTTGACTTAAAATTATTAAGGAATTTTATTCGGTGTTTGGGATTTATTGCAAAATTCATTCGTTTCGGGAAATATTTATAGGTTAAGGAAAAATATCATAAAAGCAATTTGACTCATTTTACTTGGTGTTAACTCCTACGCATCAGCACTGATCAAACGACATCCTCTCCCGAAATGAGAAAATGATTTCTGTTGATTCATTCTCCTTGTTCTTGTGGAAGGAAAATGTTGATTGAAGAGTTACGTTAGCCACTTGTGACAATTGTTACAATATATGTTTGTAGTGGAGTTGTTGTAAGGGTTCTTGTTGATTGGTTTGAGTAAGCTACTTCACTACTAGTAGGTTTGGTTTTCTAAGGTAATTGATGATCGATAGAAAGTTTCTCCTGACATGAATTCGGTACAAAGGAGATGTACCAATTTGGTGCATCTCCGCGGTAACACTTCTGTTCATGAGATATGTTTAATTAGAGCCTTTGGCAGATGACAAGCCTTGTTTATATTAAGTATTTTGTCTAGTTTGACATTTTTGACCTTAATCTGGTCTCCCTTCGATATTTACCAGGAACTGACTACCCTGCTTGTTTTTAACAGTTTTAAGCACGTTTCTTTGCGTTTTTAATCGAATTCTTGGAAGTGGATAACTTTAATTAGGCTTAGTGATTTTATAGGTGTTTTTGTAGTTAAACAACTATTGTTTTAAATTCTGCCTTGTACTTTGAACTGCATTTTTAATTTATCCTTTAAGTTTGCGATCACGTTCGTGGTTAAATTATGGAAAAGTTGTAGCCAATCATCTTCAATGAAGAAGCTTATCACCTTCTGTAAATTGACAACAACGTTGGATTTTCAAACTGTAATTTTAGTACTTTCCTATCTGTTAGTATGAAAAGTCTGTTTACTGGTATATACCTTGTACTTTTTATATTGTTCTCCTAGTTTTATATTGGCCAGTTGACTTAAGCTTAGCAGTGAAAACTTCGGTTAAGAGTCATTTCGACAAAGCAATTATCTCGAAGGTTTCATGCTAATGAAACTGTTTTAACCAATCGGATTAGACTTACGTCAGCATTCGGGTTGCGCTAAGCAGCTGGTTTCCTGGCTGATATAAAAATGCGTGTAACACTGATCAAGTAGAGAATTGTAACATACGAGTTGAGATAACTTCGTGTCACCTGATTCAAGAATTAAAAGTAGTCGATTGAACAAGAACTCGTCTATTTGTTGTTAGAACCTGCTAGTACCCCCAGTAAGGTTCTTCAACAATCTCCATTAAAGTTCATTCAAAAACTCGACCACACTGACAGCTCGCACTAAAAATGAGAACCGGCTGGACGTATGGGTGATTTTGGCAATTTTTTGAACGGTTTCGCTAAAAGCCCACGATTGATCGTCCTGGACATTGAAAAATTGTGAAATGCCGTATTCTGTCCGAGGTCTGTATGATAAAAAGTACTGTTTCACCTCAGATGTGATGTATAAAAAGTATAAAAGGTTGGTTTACACACCCTCAGATTTGTTGGCAAGGATTTGTAAAGTAAACCTGTCGAACGCAAAAAAAATGCGGCCTGATTTGTTTTCCAAGAATTTGTTTTCGAGGCCTAATCTACCGTGATCAAGAGCCATTATGGCTCTTGAATGTGATAGAAGATGTTTGCCATTTTTTGGGTGTACATATATTTAGGCTATCAACTCGATGTAAGATGTTTCACTCTAAAATAGCTTATCCTTTCCCTCAAAAGTCACATGAATGAGCCCTTAAGTTAACTGATTTGTGGATTACAAGTTCATTGTTTGATTTAAAATATAAATTTATTAATGGGAGCTTCGCTTTTAGCCCTGGCTAAATCTATATATTATCGTTAATGAGTCTAATGTTCTGTCCTATATAGCAGCCCTTGACATAGTCAGTTTGGTCGTCGTTTATTAATTTGCGGAGGACTTTACGATTCTATGGGCTATAGATTTGGTTGCTATTTTACTGATAGTCGACGTTAAGTAACGTTAGCGGTCTCCAATGTTCCAAATACAGCCTGTTCTTGCGTTTTTTCGGTATGACCTTTATTATGCCTTGTCTTTGTGTTATGTTGAGTTGTTCTACTTTATGAGCATAGTTAAAGCTTTGCACCATCTAATCACCAAGTAGATGCCAGAAGTTCAAATAGAACTCAACTGAGAGACCGTCGCTGCCCGGACATTTGTTTTTAGTACACTGTTTAAGAACGTTGAAACACTCGGTTTTCGACAAAGGCTGTTCAAGTTCATTTAGCTCGTTTTCGTCGAGTTTGACGTGGTTAGGGTCTCCCAGAAAAGCATCGCGTGCAATAATGTCACAGGGAGCGCTCGTATATAAATTTTCATAAAATGCTCTCTGCATTTCCAAAATCTCTTTTTCGCAAGAAGTTTCCGAGCCAGTACTTGTTTTAAGCTTAGTTATATGAGTTTTTGCAAACCTCCTTTTCTTAAGATTAATGAAGTATTTAGTATTCTTTTCTCCTTTTTCGTGCCAGCGTATCCTACTTCTAATCATTGCACCCTCGGTTTTATATTCAGCAATCTGATTGAGTTGAGCTCTTAATTGGTAGAGTTTAGTGATATTTTCTTTCGATCTGTTGGATTGCAGCAAGGCCATTAGGTGATCAATTTCTTTCTGAAGGTCTCGTTCCTTATTTCTTTTTATTCTGTTTTTCCTTTTTGAGTATTGTACACAGAAACCTCTAATCTCCATCTTGAGCATGTCCCAGTACAGGCCTTCATTAGTAAGGTAACAGTGTTTGCTTTTGTATTCGGGTATTTTGCTTACGAGCTCGTCAATGAAATTTGCATCTTTTAGCAAAGCGTTATTAATTTTCCAAAACCCAGGTCCACGTTTAGCGTATTCTTTTGATTGAAGAGTGAAAGTGATAGCGCTATGATCAGATATTGTGGGGTTGGTGATGTTAGTATCAATGACAGACATCAACAATTCTTTCGACACAAGCCAATAATCTAAGCGGCATTGCACTTTCAAGGAATTGTTACGCCATGTAAATTGTGTTTTGTTGGTATGTTGATTTCTCCAAATGTCATGAAGTTTAAAACGCCGGGTTAAGCCTTCAATCTCGTCAATGACTTTTTGTTTTTTCTGAACAGTAGCACCACCCATTTTATCTGTAGGTGTTAATGGGCAATTCATGTCACCTCCCAAGATGATTTGTGCATCTGCAAATGGTAGGAGAATGTTATCAGGATTGCGAAAGAAAGCTATCTGGGCGGTAGAGTCATTTGGCACGTAAATGTTGCTAAACAAGAAGGAAGATTCTAGCACGTTGGCTTTTAATAGCAAGTATCGTCCATTCTTATCAGCGAAGATGCTTTCTGTTGCGAAATCCAGACTCGGTTTAAATAATATCATCACACCTTTTGAATGCGTTGTTCCATGACTGTAATAAATTTTCCCTCCCCATTCTGCTTTCCATATTTCTTCGACACTTTTGGAAGAGTAAGTTTCTTGTAAATAAACAACGTCGAATTTTTGATTGTGGAGCCATCTAAACACCCGCCGTCTCTTTCTAGCTTGATTTAAACCTCTTACGTTTAAAGAACAAAAGGAGAGTCTAAACGGAGCAGCTGTGAATTAGCAGCATAGAATATTCTATCGGTTTCGTTGAGAAAGATATTGAAAAACTTTTCGAATGTGAGCAATTTTGAATTGAAAGTGTACTTAATGTAAATTAAATAATAAACATTAGTAATCAGCCTTAACGCAAGCTGAAGGAGTACAAGACTAAACTGTAGGGAGATAAATCTAAGTATATCAAAATAGATTCTAAACATGTAAATAGAAACGGTTATACAGAAACGCTAAGACACAAAACGCACAGTTACTAGAGCACAAATTGCTCAAAGTAGGGAAACCTCTTCTTACACCTAAACGGGTTCCCTATGAACAGTTTAATGCTAAATAAGTAGGCGCTATGAGCGAAGCAACTCTTGGGAGTGCGAAAGGAATCAATTATTTACAGCGACTGACTAATCATGTACCATAACTTTACCGTACCGAGGAAGATCTTTAGTTTCTTTTCCACGATAAACGTGCCCATCAATAATAAGTTTGTCGACATCAAAGAAAGCTTTTTTCTTCTGGGCTTTAGCAGCTTTCAAGATTGGGTAAAGTTTCTTGTGCATATCGGTAGTTTCTTTTGGGAAGTCACTGGCAACACCGATCTTTGAGCCTTTTGGTAAGCTTCTAGCGTATGAAAAAATTTGCTCCTTGTCTTGATAAAAGCTGGCTTTGGCGATTATTGGGCGCGGACTCTTAGATTTGTTGGTTTGATTAACAGCTCGGGTGTTAGAAATTCGATGAACTCTTTCGAAGCTCATATTGTTTACGTCTTCTTCAGGTATTTGAAGCTGTTGTATCAGGACGTTTCTCAACACTTGCTCGGTTTCTGCTGGAGTTTCATGTGGAGAATCTCTGACACCGTAAACTCTGAAGTTGCTTCTTCTTGACTGAGCTTCAAGACGTATGTTGCGACATACTAATTTGTCGACTTCAGCCTTCAACTGATCATTTTCTTTGCGAAGCGAAGCAGTCACCTTTTCAGTCGCCGCGAGAGCATTTTTAATTTCTTGAATTTCCTTAGTTGCAGAATTCAAACTTTCCATTAGTTGCTTGTTTTCCTCTGTGAGTTTAGCAATTACTGATTTTAGGTCATCAACAGCTGGTTTGAGAAGAAGTAAGCTTTCTAACTTATTCCTGATATCGTCAAGGGCTTTCAGCGTGGCGTCACCCTTGTGGTCGGGAAGCTCCTCGAGGTCGTCGTCAGTTTGAGAACCTTTTTCCCGTTTTTTTTTTGCTCTTCTTCTAGAGGAAACGTCATTCTTCCCAAGCGAGTCAGTTTTGGCTGCCATTCGGTAAAAAATTAAGTGCGCTCCATGGTTATAAGCGGAGTTTACATCGAAAACGACGGAGCGATAAAAGAAACGACCGTCTTTGACAGCGCCTAATTATCTTAATGATCTTATTTTCTATTTATTTCAAATTTTCTCAAGGCAAAATTGAATTAACTGCAACTGACCTGTCCAAAAGAAAGCGTGATTTTAAGCGCGTGAAACAGCTTCCGGTTTCTGATCGCTATTAATTAATCCATTTCATTTACAATATTGATCCTCCACAATTCAGTTGCATTTGTAATTATTTTTACAAACGTAGAAATGTCATTGACTACTTACCAAAAGAATATACGGGTATATTGAAGTTATTACAATGGCCCATTCCACATAATTGACGAAACCTACGAGAAAAACCACGGCTATGTTCGTCTTGCTTAGAGGCATCATGAAAGCTCTATTTGCTCACGGCTGGTTTAGGAATGAGTTATTTTACACGTCAGCGAAATGTCCCCAGCAACGGTACGATAGGGAGCGTCAAGACGCCTCTAGATGATTATACTTTTCCCTAAAAAGTCGAGATGACATGAATATGCTTTGATTTGAAACGTGAGTAAAAATAGATTCAAATATTACCAGATCTTTGCAGAGCGCGTGACTAGTCTGCACTTCCGTTTACACAAATTTGACAATTCTTTTCCCCGAAAAAAGGAACAAAATTTGGATTATGACACATTGCTTGATTCCACTTTGACGTCAGCAGCCCAGCCCACTCAAAGCGCATCTAATGTAAAAAAGGGAATGCCGTGATCGATTAGATCATACAAAATCCTAGTTCCGCTTCGCTTGCCACTTTTCTTTTCCACGAAATATCATTGCTATTTTTAAAACAGAAAAACTAAAGAAGCGAGAGGGTAATGCTAGAGAGTCTCTATAACGATGTATCGCTTGTGGCGTCATCGCCTTTGTAGGAGCGCATTACAGGACAAGAATTTCTGTTCTCCACTTCTGTTCACAGCGACAAAAACAAAATAACTCATAAACGGAAACATATTACTTCAATTATATTATTCACTTATTTACCCCTTCCTCACCTACGGTTTATCAATTTGGGGCAATACTTATAGTTCTACTCTCAGACCTTTGATAATTCTTCAAAAGAAAGCAACACGTATTATAACTTTTTCGGAACCAGGTGATCACTCTGAGCCTCTTTTTAAGAAATTAAACATTCTTAAATTAACTGATCTTGTTACCCTTCATAATGCCTTCCTCATGTAAATATAACTATCACCATAATCTTCTTCCATCTTCCTTTGAAAATTTCTTTAGAACGGTAGCATCCATACACTCATACAATACCAGGCTTGCTTCTAAATCAACCTATTACCTCAATACTATCAAAACAAACTATGGTAAATTCAACTTTCGCTTCGCGGCTGTAAAAGTTTGGAATAACCTTGATGAAAGCATTAAACACCTCCCCCTTAAATCCTTTAAAAACAAAGTCATGTCAAACATCTTACAGTCTTACTGTTCGTGAGTCTTTTTTTTTTTTCCTTTTTCATTTTTTTTCCTTTTATCTATTTACTAATTCCTTGTTTTTTCTAGCTTTAGTGCCAACCTACCTCCTATGCCTGAACATTATTTAGCTTTACTCAGCTCGATTAGCTTTTTAGTTATTCTGAGTAAATGTTACCTTTTTTTGTATTAATATATTATATTGTAAATTAAGTTAACTTTTATTTGGTAATAAAGCTTATGTTGTTGTTATATGCATCCGAGAAAAAGATTGTAGAAGAATCAAGATGTGCGCAGGTGAGCGATTACCTTACTTTAATTTTTTGTTGTCAAACAACAATCGGGATTGAAGTGCAATATTTTTTTCTCTTCCATACGCAATGACCTCTTCATCTCCCTTTAATTGCGAAACTCCAAACTTAATTTTAAAAGTTATGAACCGTCAGGAAAAGGATTTTTTGACAGAAATTGTAGCATAGTTTGTTATCTGAAATAGGTTTAAACTCTTGGTTTAAAAAAACCTGACAATTTAAACAACACGTTGTTCACTTCTATTTTTATACCATGTCAGGTCGGCTAGAACTTGACGTTCTCATCGATATTTTGCAGAACTCTTTCGACCTTACAACTCTTGCAAACTAGAGTACTCCAGTGGGATGAAAAGTTGCCAATTCCCGAACCTCCCCCACTAAGGAGATTGGTGGAGCATTTGGTTAGGCGGAGATTGCCTTCCTGCGCGACAAGGGTCCAGAATGGTTTGAACAATCTTTTTGTGCATTCAGCCTGTCGGGTTTTAGGACTGCGTGATGCCCACAAAAGGTGTGAAAGAGCGAGAACAAGTGAAAAATAATACATAACACTGCATAGGGGTGGACCATTTTTGAGAGGGGGTGGAGGGAGGGTTAGCCAATTTTGTCTAGCTAAGAATTTTTTTTTCGTCTTTGGGCTGTGCCAGGATTTTTTTTTAGCACCTTGACCCATTCGCCCCTGGAGATTTGCTGAAACGCGGCGTTTTGAAGCTAGTAGAGGGGTTTTCTGGTCATTTTCGTGCTATAAAGAGCTAAATAAAACGTACAACAAAGCCGTTTACAGGTTGTACACTTCACAACCTTCTGATCCAGATGCAAAATATCAGCTTGCGAAGTTCGGGCACGCGCAGGGTTTAAAAGTGACACAGCAGTCTCGACGTTTACTTTTCGTTTTTCCTGACCCCCCCCCCCCTCTCTTTTTTCGTTTTTCTGGCCCTTTTTTTCTCTTGGTGGGCATTTAGTAGGCTTCATTTCGGTGGGAGAGGTTTTAGGAAAGTTTTTAGTATCTTAGGATTAGAGTAAAGGAAAGGTAGGTGGGTAGTGGAACAAAATTTTCATGGCAATTTTCGGGTCACTGTTACATGATTTTTTGCCTTTTCTTTGGTGTCCTTGACTGAATTGGTGTGGTTTATGGTTGGTATGGTTTAAAAGATCTCTCCACTCTGCACAAGTTAGCGGACATATAATTTATCCTTGACCATTAAAACTGATAACGTCACAAGCGGTAGAAACGAAGTGGATCCGCATGGGCGGTTCAGGGCGGCTCAGGGGCGAATGGGTTGAGGTTGTTTTTTTTCTTCGGTTTTCAGTCTTCATATTTATTAAAATATCACCAAAAATGAGCATTTCATGAGGTAAGCCTATACAAGTATGGAACAGAAAATGATACATGTACCTCAAGCACTTCTTTCTCTCCAGGCTGATACAAGCTGTAGTTAGTCCATTTAGTGTTACATGTAGGGTTACAAAAATAAATGGGAAATTCCGCTTAATAGAAGTGTCCACCTAACAGAGGTTGGTTTTAGAAGAAAATATAAGACACTTATTTCAGGACCGAACTAAATGTCAATTCATTATAGCGCTTTTTCGAAATAGATCAAAAGCACTTCACAATAACTGATTAAATTACATGTGAGAACATGAGTAAAGTAAGTAGAATTACATCGATAGTAAATAAACAAAAAAGTAAATAATAAAAAAACACAACTACATATTTAAAGTGATTCGTTAAAAGGAAAGGTCTTGCTCACTCTACCATAATAGAATGATAGAATGGTTTTACTTACAAATCCTTGAAATAGTTTATAGTGGGCTCTATCAGACACTATTTTGTTGTCTTCTTTGTGTTAATTTTGACGGTCTATTCCACACACCAACCGTTAGCAGGGTTCTATCTAGGGTTTATCGTTTTGGAGAGAAGTCCCGAGTGGTCGAAGACTACGAGGTTCCTAGGGGGGTCCGGGGGCATGAAATGAATATGCGCTAAGATGCAATCTGGTGCATTTTGAGAAATGTCACAGTGAGTGCACTGACCTTGTCGCGTGTGGATGATTTTTCCGTTATAGTTACTTATAAACTGTAATGATAACAATATAATTTTTCGGGGGAAGCTGTGCATTTTTTTGGAGGGAAGCTTCTAACCCTCAAACACCCTTGATAAAGCGCTGGTTAGATAGTGTTTATGGGATACAACCGACTCTACCATTTGCCCTTTATGTTGTATACTTTTAAGACTGTATAAACATTATTAATGATTATCGTTTATACAATTAATAGATATCAAAGCGTTGCAATGGAGCACTCAACGCAGTGTAAACGCAAAACTACTTGCAGCATCTAACTGTATCCTACTCTTAATTCTTTAACCCAACCCCAATCCTTTTCTTGGTACATTTGAAGAGCAGCATTGGCTCGGTGGGTAATTATCTCGGAAACCGAAACAAACAAACAAACAAACAAACAAACAGACAAACAAAAAACACTACTCTAAAACAGTTGTCATTGGATTTTTTCAGACTACACAAAAGGCACTGCGATGACCCCATAAACAACTGCTGGTATGCTCCCTCAAATCATGGAGACACATTTGGAATTTGCCATGATGAAATATACTTCCACGAGGACATCATCCCTTCACAACCTGTGACGTCATATGCAGTGCTTATCCGAGGGAGCCCAAAGCATCCTGGGACATCCGTAGATGGGGGCATTGGTGAGGACATCAGTTCACAAGCAGTTTCTATGAAAGATTGCGGAGACATTATGATTGAACGAGCTAGTTCTCTAATAGACGGACTCATGAAAGCCAGAGATTTGTATAGAAGCACTGAATTTACCCAAGATGTGATGAAAACAACAGCACTGTCGATGCAGTGGTATAACTATGTCTTTTCCTGTTCTATGCAATTCTTCCCAGGATCCATTGAGCGCTACAAAGCTCCTGAAATCCATTCGAGACACATTATTGTAATGATACGAGGTAATATGTATAAACTGGATTTGATTCACAACGACGACGAAGGACGAGAAGAGATTATCGCAAAAAGCCAGCTGAAAGTAAGTTGATAAAAGTTGGAACTTTGCTGCACAGTAAGTTTAAAAAATACCCACTGCCAAACGTATAGGAGGATAGAATAATTCAAGTTTAACAATCAAGAATAATTACTCTTAAACTAAGCTGCCTGGGGTTTAATAGCTAATTGATTTTAAAAAGCTGAACAAAAAATGTTTACAAACTGAGTCAATTTAGAGTAATCTCTTCCCATTTTTCAACTGCTTTGTAAATTGACACCCAATTCAGGGGGATGAATCCATATCATTCATAATGATGGTTTATTTTATTTTTTGACTTTGCTTTTTCAAGACGATGAAAGAGATATATTTAAAAAAAATTGCAATAGGGAAAACAATAGGGATGGATTAGAGGTTTGGATTCGCGCAGGTCAATCGAAAGCGTGTTTTTAAAGAAGAAGTTTCTGTAGCAATCAGATAAGGCAAAAAAACATCGAGCAAATGTAATTGACAATTACTTCCTTTCTTTACGTGCGCGCTTGCTATACTGACACACTTTTATATTTGCTTCCAGAAGAAACTCGAAACCATCGTAGAAATGGTTGCGTTAAGAGAACCATCGACTCCAATAGCTTTTCTCACAACCCTGATTCCATCTGAGAGATGTCAAGAAGAACAGCGTCTCAAGTGCCTTAGTCAACGAAATGTTGATAATCTTTCACTGCTCCGTGGCGCTCTTTTCGTTGTGGCGCTCGACCCTGATACTTCTCCCCGAAAAGCTAACGAAGCCATGTTCGAGCTACATTCGGGAAACTTCGTAAACCGTTGGTATGACAAAAGCGTGCAGCTTGTTGTGTTTGGTAATGGTGTGGCGGGACTTGTGAATAACTATTTGGCTGGAATGACCCGTACGGTAGGGACAAACTTTGTGCGAATTGCGGTGAAAAATGAAATACTTCCTGGAGAAGAAACTGGAGACGGTGGGTTAAGTTGTGACATACATTTTACTCAAACTTGTTCTGTTCCCTTTAAGTTCAGCACTGAGAGTTTTTGCCATATTAGTTTCGTCTTTAATTCAGTATTAAGGAATAGATAAACGAGTTGAAAACGTTTTATTTACGCGTGAAGGGACAAAGAGTACGTACAAGCCTCATAGAAAACAAAGTAAGAACTCCCCGCGTTAGCAAAAGTTTAAATACATCATAATTGATTTCATTTTAGCGGAGCTCCCGCGTCCGTCTGTACGTCCGCCCCTTCATTATAACGGACGAGAAATGTCTTACTACCTTTAAAGTCCAAGGCGTATACAAATTGTGTTTACCTTGATATTGGACATTCATGTTATGATCAAATGAAATAGGGTACCCGCTCACCAGTGTCACATGACTGTACCGCGGGGCTGAGGTGTGTTACTCATTGAGTTAGGGTTAGTTCTGCTGGACAGTTAAGGTATTCAAGTGATTGCACGCTCAGAAACTTTACTTTAGAAGTGTGCTAAGTGTATATATTAAGGTTGGAAATAATTTTCGCTGAGCACGCAGGGGATACCTGATAATGAATTAAGTGGCATAAAAGTTTTGCAAGTGACGCATGTGTATCTTTAGCTTGTCCTGTTGAGACTATGGTGCGCAAATTCAGAGATATTTGGGAGCCAAGGCGGCTGAAGGTTGCTAAGATTGAAGGAATGTTAAAGCAAGTAGTTGTTAGAGGCACAGTGTTTTTGCAAATAATCTTTTAGGTATGTTGCAGTTTCAGCACAAATTGGGTGGTAAATTTTTAGCTTAAATGGAATGGTGGGAAACTGGAAGCTCCGTGACATAAACCAAGTTTCACTCGGTTTCAGAACATCTCGTATTTTGGAATGTGCTATTCACAATCTTTTTTCTCTTATCAGGAGGATATGAGGGCTTCAAGATCTGGCCAGAAGCAAGTCCTATAATCTGGGACGATACAAATGAAGAATATTTCAAACATAAGACAGCAAAGTTCATCAAGGAAAGTCGAACATCAGGTCCGTTTAAACAGATGTCTCAAGACGTATTTAGTCCATGGGCCAATCGTGATTTTGGTACCAACCCGAAGGACAAAGGATGATTGCTGCGAATTGATAGCACATAAGGTGGAGATTGAAAATTTGTATGATAACCTTTCTGTAGGAGTAGCTTTCGGGGTATTTTTTTCGTGTAAAAGTGCCGGAAATGACCTTTGAGATGCCAGCCTGGACAACTAAATGTGCACTTAATATGTTCCCTATGTTTTGTAGTTTAATTTATTATGAGAGACATGACAAGTTTTTTTGTTCCGTTTTTTATCGCCAAAGTATTAATTGTTCTGAATTTAACCAAAGTAGAGCGAGGAAAACTCAAAAGTAGCCTTCGAATAGCATTATGGGTAAAATCCAAAATGGCAGCTACCATGGAAGGTGAGTGGGTTCTTGATTTGCCGGATTAATAGCCATTTTACCGTGTAAAACGTAATAATTTCACGAAAAGTCAGCAAAATCATCTAGTTAATAAAGCGCTTTAACTTTTTGAGGCAAAAGTCTTTGAAGTTTTGACTTAATAAGCAGAATTTAGGAAATACTTACAGATCTTGTAGAATGTTCTCTTCGATAATCCGATAGAATTTGAATGTATAATTTTTGCTCATATCGATCATACACATCTTTTTATATCTTTATCAATTTTGAAATATAATCTAATTTTAGGAATCAACCTGTTGCAGTCAACATTATTTGAATTATCGGTTATTCGGTAATGAAAATTCCATATGATATGCAATTTTTAATGCATACGTGCATATGGTTTCTTTAAACACGCTAAAATCATGAGTCTAAAAAGTTAAGTGAAGTAAAAAGGATATAAAGACTACACATACCTGAATGGCTTACATGATTACCGTGTGCCTGGAATCAGAAAACTAGAGAGCTAACAGGTTTATTTCCATTTTGAATTGACTTAGCGATGTTATTCTTTGTATGTTTTTGTGGTAACTCATTCCAAATCGTGGCACCGCTATGGTGAAAAAAAACTTTTGGAAGTCCAGAGTTTCGTAAATTATAATATAACGTATCTGCTGTTATGTCCCCGTCTCAGTTGCAGTTGCATTGCAACTTAAGGTGATTCCCTGGTTTTGCATTGCGCATCTCTTACTGCGCATAACAAGATGGCCGCCGTAAGAAAGAGCATGTGAAGTAATATTATTAAAATGAAGTTGACTGAAGAGAAACGCTGTTAGAATTTTTGCTTGCTGTTGTTTCTTGCCGAGGTGAGACTCAATGTGTTGGGAATGTGCATAACGTAAGCAGTACTCGTGTTGCTGAGTTCGACCTCCTCTCGGAGAACCTCGATAGTGGATGTTTAACTTGTGCTTACTCACTTTGATTTTCATTTAAACACTTTCTTTATCACATTGTGTCCTAAATGTGATATCTCGAAGTTAATTTCAGTAAAAACGGATTTTTTAATACTTTCTCCCCCCTTTCACATACATTCTATTTTGAAACTCGCCCCAGTCCGCTCTCAAAAATCGGAGAAAATGCGTTTGGTGCGCACTTTCTGCAGCTCTACCGCAAAAACTAGTACGGTGACCCCCATTTTTTATTTCACGATTTTAATAAGGACATTGCTTCCTTTCGATGAGAAAAAAATTGGCACAAATCTATGATCAGTTTTTTGGCAATTTTACTACATTGTACGGATTGAGCCATCACGGGTCGAAAAGCGCGCGTCCAATTTAATTCTACTTTGGAGCGTAAAGTAAAAATAGGGGCATTAAAAGGCATTTTTCTGGTACGTAAGTGGATAAACAATACATTAAAGTCAAATTCTGTGTGATGTTACATGCATCATCGAAAAAATCTCTCCTTTTTGTCTAGTTTTGCGCTGCCGGCGGTTTTTGTAAAAGGGTCCTAAATAGCCGTATTTGTCAGCATTGTGACGTCAAAACGAGCACGGTGACCCCCACTTTTTATTACTTTTTTATCATCTTCTTGACTTGTTACATCAGTGTACCAAGTTTTAGCTAAAATCTATGTTAGGTTCTTTTACTATGGAATCACCTTAAACGCTGAAAAAATATTCGTCTGATACAAATAGGGTCCTCATCTAAGAGAAGAGTTGATGATGCTGAGGAGTCAAATGCCGCAGTCAAACGATTCTGCAAGAAGAAGTGTATCATTCACTGCACCGACGATAGCAGTGATTTAGTTAATCCTAAAGACGAGGAGTCGTGGAAAACCTTGTTACGAGCAGCACAGATTCGAAATCATCAAGAAATCGTAGAACTTTCGAAGTCTTTAAGCGAAGGAGAAGTCCCGCTCATTTACTACCATCGAAAGTGTCGAAGCATTTTTACAATGAAAAAGTTATTAGATAAATTATCCCAACAATCATCCAATAGCCAGACTCAACCGGAAAAAGTGGCTAGGAGAGCCTCTATTCGAGGATCTTCCAATATTTCCACAACATACGAGCGCGTTTGTATTTTTTAGTGAAAAGCCAAAATATTTCAAGGGTACAAGGAATCGTGAGCCTTTAGTACAATGCCGAGATATGCGTGCAGATAGCTCTATCAGAAAGATAGCTACACAAAAGAATGACAGCAAGATTCTTGCCCTTGTGTCGCGCGAATTAGTTGCAGCAGAGGCTTGTTATCACAGGACATGCTACAGGAGTTACACTAGACCAGAAGCAAGCAGCAGTGTGAACCCTAATATGAGCAGTGAATCTCCGGATGATGAATATGCCCGTCTAGAGTCTGATGCTTACCAGATGCTTTTTGACTTCATCAGGTCAGATGTGATAGAAAACGAGAACGTCGTAAGGCTGTCTGAGATGACGCAGTTACTTGTACAGTATCTAATGTCATTAGAAGCTAAGGAATGTAAGCCATCAACAAAGAAGCATATCAAAAGGAACATAGAAGCAGAATTCAATGAGTTGATCAAGTTTGAAAACTTGCTAGACAACAACCGTGTATTCCTAATCCCTGCTAGCCTAACACCAGTGCAAATCGCCAGAAATGTACTAAATATCCTTATGGCAGAAAAAGAAGACAAAGGCTCTACAACAAAGATCTCAAATATTCAGAAAGCTGCAGCTGACATCCGCGATGCCATTCGAAACGAAGAAAGCAAAATGTCATGGCCACCGCGCCCTTCAGAGCTCAATGACAGCGCCATAGAGGTCCCTGAAGAGCTAAGTGCGTTTTTGTATACCTTGTTAACTGGCAACAAAGATTCGTCAGAAGGAGAATGTTGTCAAAGAGTCCAGCGGTTGATGAAGTCGTTCGCGCAAGACCTAGTATTTGGAGTAACCAGAGGGAGGATTAAGCCGCCTAAACAAATTCTTCTCTAGTATGCTGTAAAAACTCTCACAAACAATGTTGAGCTAGTGTCTATACTAAACCGTTATGGTCATGGTATTTCTTATTCCCAGCTTGAGGAAATTAACACTGCTCTTTGTATGCAGAAAATGGCAACAACAACAAGTGAAATTCCTCTACCTGCCAAAATACAACCTCATGTTAGTACCACATTAGCATGGGATAATATTGACCGACTCGAAGAGACTCTTTCAGGTGAAGGCACGTCACACCGTGTAAACCGCAGAGCAGTACAGGCGAGACATTTTGGCCCCCATCCCCTCACTGAGCAGCCACCTGGAATCAGTAAAAGTAAGCAAAGGAGTGTTGAGCCACTTGATGTTGTTGCGCTACCCATTTACAATGCAGGTGAACGTCAAGGCCCTAAGCCAAGAGCATATGTTGAAGTAAACGACCAGGAAGCGTTAGAAAATGCCCGAAAAAAAACCTTTTGTGGGTTTTACTGCGCCTACATGCACAGATGAACCAGAAAGTTAGTGGATGGACTGGCTATAACATTTTGGTGCGCAACGAAATTGAGGCTCGTCAAGACAATATCGGATACCTCCCCACCATTGATGCACCTGCCACTAGCATGTCAACTGTTCATGAGATTTTGGTCCGCTCCCAAAAGATAAGAAAAGCTCTTGAACTGAAGAACATAGTACTCGTATTTGATCAAGCTCTGTATGCCAAGGCAACAGAGATAGCTTGGAAACATCCAGACAAGTTTTCAGATATTGTTATTCGGATGGTTGTCTTCCATACAGTGTGCACACTTCTTTCCATAATCGGGAAGAGATTCCAAGACGCTGATTTAAGGGACGTTTGCATTGAATCAGGGGTAATTGCTGAAGGTTCTGTGACAGGAGTTCTTGAAGGACGTAGATACAACCGTGCTGTCAGGTTTCATAAACTGATGTATGAAGCACTCCAAAGACTTATCTGGAAAGGATTTCAGATGTGGGTAGAAGTAAAGTTCCCGGAGAAGAAACCGTTTATCCAAGATTTCTTTGCCGGATTAAAACCTTTATACGACAACCTGTGCCAAAAGGAACAACAAAGGGTCTTGGATAGTCAAAGTTTCCCAGAGTTTATCACACTGTACGATATGTACCTTGACTATCTAAGCAATAACAACGGGAAACTATCTAGTTTCTGGATGTCATACATTGATCTCGTTGGCATTCTGCTGAATATAGTGAGAGCATCAAGAGAAGGACATTGAGAGCTACATTTATCAGCCATTGAACAAATGATACCATGGTGCTTTGCCTATGATAATGTAAATTATGCCCGCTATTTACCTGCATACCTGTCTGAGATGACCCACCTCGAAGAGACCCATCCTGAGGCTCATGAATTTCTTAAGTATGGTGGATTCTCTGTCCAGATCGGCGACCAAAACCCCTTTGGTAGGGTTCCAGTTGATCAAACATGCGAGGAGACGGTCAATAAGGACACCCAGACAGCCGGGGGCACCAAATGCTTCAGTCTTAAAGCAGGAGCAGTTAGCAAGTATTATATAGTGTCTGAATTTCGCAGTATTTTTTTGAAGCAGCTGAGGGACCTGCTAAATCTAAGCAAATCCAATTCTGGGCATACTGATCTTCAAAAAACAAGAATTGTAAGAGACGAGGCTGACGTGAAGTCGCTGATTGCTATGCTAGAAAGCAACTGGATAAACCCATTCAGTGCTGAACAGCAGGATCTGGTATGCTTGTCAACCGGAAAGGTTGCCACCCAAAAGATAGAGGAAGACTTGTTAGGCGCAAAAGCTGTTTAGTCCATGGGCCAGGACCTCAAATTTGATGATTTGGTACCAAAAAGAGGGACAAAGAGTGGCTTACATTTTTAAAAACTATGACTCCTCTAGTTTATTTTAATGTATGATAACCACGTCAAATGAGTAGTTTTATAGGGTTTATCACGTGATGAAATGACGTCACTCGGCTTTCTACAATGTCAAATAAATGTACATACATAAGTTTTTCCTTTTGTTTTTACCCATTTTGGGGGACACGTTTAGATGATTGAATGGTACCACTGTTTTTCAAGTGATTTTCGAGGCTTTTGTAGCAAAACTAGATGAATTCTGGTGTTTGTTGCCATGGTAACGTAGAAAAGTAGCCCTTTGAACTAGAGGGTCGATATTAACTAAAGTAATAAAGATGAATTGTTTGAAAAAACTGTTAAATGATAGTTGTAGATGACACGCTGGATACTAGTTTGACTCAGGTGTTATAACTACCTATGAGGCTGCTATACTATGACATTACCTTTTTCGCGGCCATATTGGATCCGCCATCTTTGATTTTCAAAAATGCCCATTTTGTCCCCTGAAGTGCCCCAAAACGATCAAAACTGGAAGGAACATGCAAAATCCTCATAATTCAAGCTGTGAAAGAAGCTGCTCTCAAAACTATAAACTAAAAATCCATACTTGCAAACTCTTCCGGCAAAAGCATTAATTGTGGTTTTTCTGCGAAGCCATACTTTTTGGACGTCCGAGGGTGACATGCAAAACGTTATAATTCCTCTTACAGTGACCATTTGTTTTTATGTATTTTGGGTGCACATTTAGCAAGTCATATGTTTAAATGTAGCAACGACTAGCAATGACTGTATCTTTCTCTGGGCAATAAATCATGTCGACAGCCAAGGGAAATATGCTGAGAAACAGAATCACACCACATATTCTAGTCCTCTTCACTCTCGTCATCATCAGCATCGACGTCTACTGTGACAGCTTGTTCTTCTCGCCTGTTATCACACTCGGAGAGCCGGCACATGTCTGTGCACTTAAGACCATTGCAAGGCAGCTGCAGTTCGGGAGCCTACAAGATCTTGTGCAAGAACAAGAGAGTAGCTCTAAAACTGTTGCAGGAGCTGGCTGACCACTCATCCAATCAATCCCTAACTTGTTCTCATCCTGAATCCAGCCATGTCTTAAGGGACTCGGAATTTCAGGGCAGTTCTCAAGACTTCGCCTCCAGATCCCCGTTTGATAGTTTGCTCGACACGCATGTTTATACAGGCAATCAGCGCAAGGTGGTAGTTGGTCGGACTCGATGTTACCTCTCTTTGAACAGAACAATCTATATCTTAGCTCATTTATGCTGTTTGTTCCTGGGCGGGAACTGTACATACGACAGGTGAAATTCTGAAGCATCTGAAATAGATCATCTGAGAGTTCCCATTCCGCTCCTAAGAGGTCAAACATTTCCTGAAAGGATCTCTGTTCTTTAACGATTCGAAGTGCACCAATCTTACCCCGCCCAGCAAAAGCACTCACGGTGTCGCAACCAGTATAAGCGTGCATGCCAAGGAGACTGCTGCACAAATTTTGACCAAGGGCTTGCACTATACTCGTGATGCTGATGTATCTAACTCTTGTTTGTGTTCCACACTTAAAAAATATTGATGACGGAATTAAGTGCTTGAATGACATACAAAGAATGAAGACATCTGTATCTTCTGATGCCACAATCAATGTGCTGTAATCTGATCTGGCTGCATGAGAGAGATGAAGAAGAATCCTTGTATCAGCTTCTTCTTGTGTTGAGCTAAGTTCTTCAACGGTAAAGGCAGCCTCAGGTGAGATTTGGTGACACTCCTCCTCGCAGGCTACAAATAGGACCTTGTCTGTGAGTTTTCTTCTATACTTGTCTTGTTTCCATTCTTTGGTCACAAATATTGTTAAGGCTTTCTTATTCTGCGGATTCAGGAGGAACTTTCTCCTCTGCTGCACCTTATGGTCGGGTTGGAGATTTCTAAATTCATTTCCATACTCAGCTCCTCGATGCTCTCTTTCTGTATTCTTAATTGAATTCTCTCTATACACATCGAAGATAACGTCAATTCTCTTCGAGGATGCACCCTCATGTAGGACCATTCCAAACAAGGAGTCAGCAACATCTGAAAACTTCTTATGGTCACCTTTCAACCTTTGCACTAGTACCATGCCATCTTTGATGCATGCAGATGGCTGAGGAATTTCCTCCGCAGCAGGTACATTCTTTTGGAGCTCCTTTGCTAGTGCTGCTTTGTTGGTTTTCCGTAGTGACCCATCTACTGTGGATAGTGCCCAAGGAAGAGGTCCCAACGGATGACAGAGGACATCTCTCATGTGAAGTTGTCTGTTTTCTGCAATTATAACCATTTGACCAAAAAGAGCTCTATCAGCTTTTAGGATGATCTCGTTTGCTGTTTTGCTCTTGAATTTCACCTGCTTGTTAAGATCAGAGAATGTCTTCAGCTTTGATTTCTTCAGGGTCTCGTGAAATTTGACTGGTGGATTTGCCTCCAAGCGCTGTGCACGAAATTCTATGCATGCCTTTTCCCCAACTAATTCAGAATATGTGCAGGTTTCAGTTTTGAGTGCATGTGTAAAGACCATTGTGTAACACCAGGGGGAGCCTTTCAAGCTGGAATGCAACTTGCGCTTGCTAAGGTCTCGGGAAGATGTATGAGTGTCAACGAAGTCGTTAGTATAAGGTAAGACAAGTTTCTGTTCATCTTTTCAAGAAGAGTGCTTATCTCTCCCTACAACGAGAGGTTTTGTATGATGCCTAATTAAAGCATTTTCTGGTTAAAACTCATTCCCGTAGTCTCGTTTTGTGGATAGATTTTTTAAATAATAAAGAATTCATCTTTTATTCAAAATGTAAGATGACTGGAAAATGATAATTTTAGGTGTCGTGAAGGATGACCTTCGCAAGAGAAAATTTGAAAAAAGGATGGTCTGAAATATGCAGCGATATAAGCCGTTTTTCTTGACAAATATCCAGTTATGTGTCAGGTGGTTATTTACACGAGAGAGAAGCATAAAATAACACACAAACCCTCCTGAAATCGCTTTCTTTATACTCTAAGGAATGGATCACTTTTAAGAAATAATTTGTTTCTCGTGTTGCAAGGCATTTACGCTCTTGAATTTTAGGTATCCTATCTAAGGATCACACCGGGACCAAAATGCATGCGATAAGGGCAAAAATGGTACCCTATTTAAGGTTGGAGACCCTTAAAAACCATTCTCTGTATACTTTGCTCTCATATATAGGAGTGGCCACCCGGGTCACTTACGAGAGTTGGTCGCAGTTTCGACTGTACTCAGTGAATTAGGAATGGCTATTGCTTACTATGTTCAACAGCGATTTTGAAGGTTGGAACTTTTTGGGATGACCCTAACGATACAATCTTTACCCCCCTTTTTCACAAATGTATGGTTTCGAAGCTCCGTTATTGAGCGTAATTTATCTTAAGCAGCTCATATGTGGTTTACCTCATTTATGTACAAGGCATTTCCGGTTTCATTATTTTTCATGTACGAAGCATTTCCGGTTTCCTTACGGCTTATGTACTAGGCATTTCCGGTTTGGTGGAATGACATTCATGGACAGCAGTATGGCGGACATGAAAAAATTCATCGAAAAAGCCCGCCAATCAGAAGGGAGCTTGCAAACCATGACAAAACAGGAACGTGTGTTGCTTAAATCTCTGCTGAAGAAAGCTATTGAAAGTTACAAAGATGAGGTCTTGCGTTACAAGAAAGGCCAAATTAACCTCTGGCAGCTTGACGCTCTTTACAGAAACTTGGGACTGCCAAACCGCCTTCCGTTTAGGAATACTCCACAACTACAGATCAAGAGGAGGTTTAAGCAAGCTGTTGCAGATTTACTCAGATCACCGCTGCTCAACATACTGCCACCTCAAGTTGCTGAAAACGTGACGTCTAATCCATGTTGGTATCCTGAGATCGAGGCTATTGGAAGGCCAGGGATCAAGTGTATTCTGCCAGATAGATCAATGGCATTGCATTATATGTTTGGGAGAAATGCGATATCAATCACAGTGAATGCAAATCCTAAGCACCCTTGTTATAGACATGAAGAGGAGTTTGTCAAAGAACTCGAACAGTCATTGTTGTTTGTCAAAGACTTGCTTGATGCTGAATAAGCTAACATAGTTAAAGCTTCAGGTCATTACATGCAATAATCCAATTTATACTACTACATGAGAAATTTCTGCAATTTGATTGGCTTAGAGCAGTGGTATTTCAGCTTAATTTGAAATACCTACATGTGAAAATTACAAACCTTTTGCGGGTAGTAGTATAAACAAATAACAGCATGATTTGTACGTGATATTTGGCATGAATACCACTCGTAATATTTCAAAATTGTCTCAAATTTCACTCGCCTGACGGCTCGTGAAATTACGTATAACAATTTCGATATATCACTCGTGGTATTTATGCCAAATATCACTACAAATCATGCTATTACCTATACAAATTTTGATTACCACTGAGACAGACATATCCAATTCATTTAGAATAAACATGAATTTTATGTATTGAAACATAACAGATAGCTACTAGCTACTACTTACTAGATACTCACTTAAAAGAGAGCCCCATCAATGAAAGTATTGGTCAAGAGAAGAAGCCTCCCGTTCCTTATACATGATTGAAACGGAAACTAGCTGCGTACTCAAGGCGAGCTGAAAAATTTACAGACAGACCCCAGATATTTCGAGGGTCTGATTAACGTTTACCGTTTATGTTATTTACACAGTTAAATGGTGGTAAGAGTTCAAACAACTTCTGACATTTTAGTGTTAAATGTCTCAGAGGCCCAGTTCAAACGTCGATCTTTTCATTGGCTGAAGACAGTTTGGTAGGTTGTGAGTCGCTACTGTTCATTGGGGTGTTACTTAAGACTCCTTCAGCCGGTATAAAGCTCAAATTTGGTGAAGACAAAATATATTTATAAGACATTACGTTAGTTAAACGTAAGATTTCGATCGTTGACATGGCAACATGGATGTTTAAAACAAGCCTAAAACTGTTAATTCAGTAGGTTTATGCAAAATCCAATCATCAGATTTTCTTATGAATTTGCACATAGTTTACAATTACGAGTCCTCGTTTTTGGAAGCCAACTTTATATAATTTAAGAAAATTGTAATAAACAGTTTTTTAAATTTTTAACAAAATACCTTTCATGTGAAATTTGATTTTTTTGGTCACTAAAATCTTCTGTTCAACTTTAATCTTCAGGCTTTCAATGGTAGAAGTACGATGTTGACTAATATGTTGCCAAATTTCGTCACTTCTAATGAGCAAATATTCTTTCTGTTGTCTTACCTCGATTTTCGCTTTTATTTTGCTTGTTATCCTTCAGAATCCTTCAAAACAATTTGCTTGACTTGTATTTGGTCGAATTTATCGATACAAGCTTTCGTCTTCGCAAAGCCCACTATCTTTGCCGCATCGACCTCCATGTTTCTAAATTAGTGATTGCTGGCGGCCATGTTGGCGGTTAAGAACAAAAGCATTTCTCTCCTCTGGGAACTAAACTCTATTTGTATATAAATACTTCAAAAAAAAAAATTCTATTGTATTGACCACCAAGGTACCACCATCATGGCCGCCTTGTGACGTGGTCGCAAACCAAAAATTGCGTGAAGCAAGCCCCCTCCCGAGATATTACGCAGCTCCTACTGTTGTCGTCTTTTCGCTGTTCTTCAAGATTCATTATTTAATTCTTAGTGTCTCAGTATTCTAACAGTTCAAGTTAATTAGCATTCACGCGTCGAAATCGGCTCGCCTCTTTCACTTCTACATTTCGAGGATTAATAGTGTCATTCACAGAACGATTCGCTGAAAAAGGAAAAACCCAAGTATGCTGATAAGATATTCGCTCAAAGGATGAAAAAACTCTTAGAAAAAAACTACTTACACTAGCGTGAATCTCCGGGTCTCGTTTCTAAATCTGAATTGCTCTGTTCATGTCCACTGCTAGCTCAAACTGAATTTTTAAATATAGCGCTAGAATGCAAAATACCCTTGGGGAATTTAGGGGACGCGTTGCTATCGGCAACACGGATTTAATTTATAACACTTACAAACCTCTAATTAATTTCATTGGTTCTTTTTCCCCTTTTGGTCCTGCAAGACCTTTATTTGCAGAAGCACATGTTCAATCACACACTACTGCAGGAAGTCTTCAGTAAGGTTAGAAAAAGACAAAAGAAAAATTGCATCATTTCGAACGATCAGACTTTTGATTGGCCAAGTAATTAACCGACTAGTTTTTACTCTCTGCTTAAAATTAAAATATTTCATCAAGACTGTACGGTTGTAACATAATGACAAATATTATCAGTGCGTATAACATTATATTTAGTGGCCAGCTATCACTGCGAGGTTCGTAAAGTGTGTGTCAATATAACTGAGATATGCAAGTTCGCTTAACAAAAATGTACAGCCTTAACTTAACTGTAAAAGGTACATGCTTTTTAACGCTTCACAAGCCATTTTCAGCCTTATAATTTAGGGCCTCTTTACATGGAGGTGGGGGACCCCAGATAGGTGAGGTCAGGAGCCCATAACATTTGGTGGTTCACCCCACCTATTATGTACACGTGATCAAATTAAAATGAGACATTATATGCACAGGAGGGTTACCCCACCTAGGCAGGTTACCTTACCTACCTGGGGACCCAACCTACACTCAAACAGGCCCTTAAGCAAATAAAGCAAGGAGCACACATATAGCTGAAAAGCTGTCCATGGCTGCCTCTGCCTGGGTGATATGGTTGTACGCATGCGTGAGGTACTGGCCAGGCCGTAGGTCTGTGTATGAATGGCCCTTGCTTTACGTTTGTCTTATTTTATTTTAAACAATATTTAGTCAGGGGTGCCCAGTTCAGCGTGGGTAGTTTGAATGAAGCCCTGATGAAAAAGAAAAAAAGAACATCAAACAACTGGTATAACAAATTTGACTTTCTTCCTTGCCAGTGCACTGTTACAGTTGACAGTTACAGTTCTTTAGTTGAGTTTCTATTACAACATACTTGAAGTTTCTGTTTAACAAAATTTAACAAAATTTTATTACTGCTCGTTACTAATAAAACTGTAAGCGGTTGATCAGTCTCAAAAGAGATTTGTTATGATGAATGGATAATCCCTTGCAATTGATTATGAAGGCAAGCTCAGTCATGACGTACTCCCTTATTTTTTGATGCCATAAATTGTATAAGCAGATATCTACAAACAAATAATTGAAGTGGTCAACCCTTAGCTAAAATGCAACAAAGCACATGTTGTGTTCCAACCCATCTCAACGTTGTTTACAGGTCAATGAAAATGGTATTACATCTTGCGTTAACAAAGTTATTACATTTTACGTTAGCCTGCGTAGCAAGCGTTTCCTTGCCGTGTAGGAGCAAAGATCGAGGAACGACAGTCAAAGACCGCGCGAAAAATGGCTCTGGTTTCATTTCTCGCGCGGCCAAAACCGGTCTTTCTTTGCTCCGAAACCAGACCAAATGGAAACGCTTGCCACGCAGGCTAATTTTGCGTCAAATATTATTACATTTTGCGTTACTATTACATTTTGTGGCGGAACAGCGTCTCGCAAAGGAACGTGTTATGGAATGTCGAAAAGATGCAGGCAGCACCGTGAACCCTTCTGCTATTGGTCTTCCTGATCAAGCTTTCCTGTCTGAAGTCAGAATTTTTGACCATTTAACGCCAAAGATGCAATCGATCCTCTGTGAAGCGAAGAAATTTAAAAACCAGCATCATTACCAGTATTGTTAGGCCAAGAACTCTGTGGTCTACTTGAGAAAGGATGCGACAGCTAGACCGATCAAGATCAAAGGCATGGACGACCTACAAAGACTGGCTGACAAGTACGATCAATGGTGTACACAGGGTGTCCCAAAAGTTCGTTCCTCTACTTTATAAGTCTTTATTTCAGAACGATTGGACTTGGTAAGCAAATTGTTTTAACAAAAGTTGAGTATTTCAATAATAATTCACTATTTTCATACTTGGTGTGCCATCTCTTGACTCGAATATTCGATTTGTGTACTTCCGCGCCAAAGGTGCGCGAGCGCGGTTATATTTTCCAGCCAGACATTTTTTGGATTTCATGGCCCAAATCGCTCGAACTCCTTCCTTGTTTTTTGTGAATATCACGAAAGATAAACCCCCTTAAAGCAAAAACGTTCAGCTGCGTGAAAGCATAAGCCTGTATACTTCGATTTACTGGCTTATCTGTTGTAGAAATTGCTAAAAAACTGGAAAAATCCGAATGTTGGATGGTATAGAATGATCATGGAGCCGAAATAAAGGTTTTGAAGGCAAGAAACTAAGGGGAAGACCAAAAGCCTTGAATAAAGCAGCTAAAATAGTTTTAAAGAAGGCTAGATACAAAATAGGGGACTCGACAAGGAAGCTCAGTCTCACATAGTTAGCAAGCCAAATAAAGGGGTCATGAAAAGCTGTTTGAAATGTTTAAAATTAGAGGCCCCTGAGATGGCAAAAAACCTCTGCTTAGTCTGCCAATTAAAGCCCAGCTCGTTTCAAATTTGTAAAGAATTACAAAGGCGTTGCTGTGGAAGGGGGCCAGTATGATTTTTTTTTTTGGAGGAATGCCCAAAATAATTTTTTTTCAGCTGCCTAAACTAAACAAATATTGCTTGGGTGTTAAACTGGATCCTGCGCATCAGGTGATAAAAAAGCTCAAAATGGATCATTTGTGGGTCTACACGCTGTATTCCAATTCATATCGCAACGGCTAGAGAATGTGATAAAAACAAAAACAAAAAAAACAAAAAGGGCATGCTAGTTACTGAAATTCTGAACACGTGTACTTAATAGAGAAATAAACATCTTCTGAAAATTCCAAGTAAAAATAATGTTTTGATCAAACGTTACAGTGCATGAAATTAGAGGAACGAACTCTTGGGACACCCTGTAGTAGGTAACAAAATGGCTCAGTGTAGTACTGATTATTACAACCGTTCGATTTTATAGAGTTTCCTTACCTTAATGTCGATATTGTTCGAACCCACCACGGACAGTTCAATAACAGCTAAGAGAGCCAATTGCCAGCAAAAAAGCATCTTGAAAAACTTTGTAGTATTTATGATTTGGATCTGTTTTGTTTAAATACAGACTCTGATCTCAGACTCTTATCTAAACCCTGATTGTAACCTTGGCAATCAGTCAGCCCGCTGCCAGTATTTTTCACCTCATAGCTTCTCAAAGTTTAAAAATACCGTGCAAAGTAATAAGGATTGCTTTTCTCTACTGCATAATAACGTTAGAAGCGTGACGCGTAACCTAGAATATCTTCAAGTACACCTACTAGATGAGCTCGATTTTAATTTAGTGTAATTGGAGTCACTGAAACAAAAATAACAAGCACAGATTCGCTAAAGTTAAACGTTTTTCACAACAGTCGTTAAGCCCACTAGAGTTTATAATAACTTGGCAACGCTAATCGACAACACATATTTATTAATAGGATTGACGGACATCAGCGACCACTATTCTCAGTTCGCGCTGTCTCACTCCCATGGGGAGAACACACATCTCAAAAAACGTAAGATTCGAGAATATCCACGTTTTGCCCAAGATGCTTTTAACAGGGAGCTCCTGCAAATTGATTGGGAAACTAGTAGTTCAGTTGATGAGTCCTTTGCTCAGTTTTACAATAAATTAAATAAGCTAGTAAATCTCGAGACAACAAGCTAAGCAATTTGCAAAACCGTGGATTACAAGTGGTTTTGCGAAAGTCAGTTAAAGTTAAGAATTCGTTATTCAGATCTGGAGACACGGCGAAATACAAACAGTAGAGAAACAAAATCTCAAGCTTGACTCCTCTTAGTAAGAAGCTCTACTATCAGGCCTTCTTTAATTGAGGCTAACCTAAAGAACATGAAAAAAACCTGGGAGGGCATTTTCACGTTAATTTGAAGTAACCGATATCCTCAATCGCTTTTTCTCTTCCGTAGGACAAAAGCTTGCTGACAATTGGCCTTTTTTATACTAGAGGACGCACTATCCGTCCAGACGGATAATACGTCTACGTTTTATACTAAGGACGCATTATCCTAGTGGACGAACTTGGGCAAACATTTGTAGTTCGTCTGGTTATGCGTCTCAAGTATAGAGACGGGCACAAGACGCATTATACGTCTAGACGAACTATCCTTCGAAATACGTCTTGAACAACGCACTTACGAAAGGTAGTTCGTCTAGACGCATAATGTTTCTTGTGCCCGTCTAGATCTTTATACAAGAGACGCATAACCCGGCCAGACGAACAACAAAATGTTTGCCCAAGTTCGTCCAGACGGATAATGCGCCCTTAGTATAAAAACGGCCAATATACCTTCCTCTAGTAGACAATTAAGTGATTATTTTGGTGATCAGGTCTACCCTAATAGGCCATTTGCACGATGGCGTCATTTTACTACTACGACCACAATCCTTTTCGTTTTGCCTTTCATATTTAAATTTTGTCATCCCAGTGAGGTTTGAATAACAAAAGCCCTAATTAGCACAAGAAAGCAAAACCCTGAAGGATTCTGGTCGCAGTAGTAAAATGATGTCATCGTGCAAATGGCCTATTCTTTCTTTTTTGATCCGGTTACTCCGTCTGAAATAGAATCTGAAATATTATTAACACCTCTAAACAAAGCGTTTGGATTATACTCCCGTCCCGTTCGCATTTTGAAAGGCGCGAATCACATCGTGTCTGCTACCCTGGCGTGAGAAATAATGAACATGTCGGTCCAAACACAGGGCGCAGAATTGTTATTTGTGATGGCAAATGAAGCGAAAATTTTACTGTAACACGATCGCATGACTCCTTTGAAAGGTCAAGTTCATAATAGATTCTACAGTAATCAGAGGCGACTCGTTCATTCGGCAGTAAAATTTTCGCTTCATTTGTCGTCATAAATAACTCCTCTGCGCCCTGTGGTCCAAACCAGTGTTTATCCTTCCAAGTTAAAATGTGCAAAAGTCATTCCAGTCTATAAGACAGGTGACAGAACCGAACCAGGCAATTATCAGCCAATCTCATTACTATCTGTCTTCAATCGGTTGTTCGAAAGACTGATGCATAAACGCCTCACATCCTTTATCGAAAAAAGAAATTCTTTATAATGCACAGTATGGTTTCCGAGCAAACTGTTCTACTCAACACGCAATTTTGGATATTGTCAACAGAATACAAAGTAATATGGAGGCAGGTTTATACTCGTGCTGCGTATTTATTGATCTAAAAAAAGCCTTTGACAAAGTTGACCATTCTATACTACTATGCAAATTGAGTAAATACGGTATACGTGGAATTATCAATGATTGGTTCGCGTCGTATTTGACTAATAGGACCCAGACTAGTCAAGTTGAAGCTAGCATCTCTAGCAAAGGGAAAATATTATTTGGTGTTCCTTAAGGGTCCGTGCTAGGGCCGTTGCTTTTATTAATCTATATTAATGGCATTTACCGTGTTTCCTCGAAACTACAACTTCTATTTATTTGATGACGCAACAATAATTTGAATTCTCTTGAATGAATCTGTTGTTAATGAAGAACTAATCAAAGTCTGCGAATGGCTTAAAACAAACAAATTATCACTAAACACAAGCAAGACTAATTTTGTCATTTCTCATCCCTTTCAACAGAAGCCTGATTACAACGTAACCTTAAAACTGTATGACAATGACTTAAAGATATTGACTTCTCTTAAACAAAAACATCATGTGAAATACTTCGGTGTTTTGATTGATAGTAACCTCTCATGGGGGTACCACATAGACTATATTTCGTCAAAAATAAGCAAAGGGATAGCATCATTGCCAGGCTTAGGCATTATGTGCCTACCAGTACCCTCTTATAGTTCCTTAATCGGACCATACATTTCCTATGGACTAACTGCATGGGGACAAGCTGCCAGTTCAAATCTGGACAAAATTCTAATATTGCTAAAACGAGCTCTACGGTTAATGTACTTTTCTGACAGCAGAGCTAACGCTATTCCTCTGTTCGTCAGGTCTGGTGTTTTGCCTCTGAATATGCTGTAAATATTCGGCTATCCTAATGCACGATATCTGCAATAAACGGGCTCCTTCTAGAATTTCTGAATTGTTCTTCCGTTCCAACATGATCCACTCTCATTATACCAGATTTTCTTCCGCAGGTAATTTTTATGTCCAGAGATCTAGACTCAGTCAGGTAGTATTATCTTTTTCTAGAAGTGTTGTAATAATTTGGAACAAAATTCCTCTTACGTTAGGTGAACAGTGCAAAGACCCTTTCAAGTGTAGATTACATAAATTATTGATCAAGGTTTTGGAGACTAAGAAGGTGTATATGAGTACCATTACCAGTTCCTAACTGAACTCCTTATTCAATTGAAGTGTTCTCCTTCCTTATATCTATAGGTGCTACTTTTTGTCTATTTCATTTTAGTTTTTGCTTTCTCTATCGTACTTTCATTTGCCGACTTTATAGGAGACAGTTATTGTATTGAGGGCCACTAGTTCATCAGTTTTTACCGCATGTGCTACCCTCATTAAATAAAGTTGTTACTTACTTATTTACTTACTGTTGCCCACCTAGAGTAGCTACACTAAATGTGGGTAACATAGTCTCAAATTATTTGATAATTGAATAAACTGTTGTTGTTGTTGTTGCTGTTCATAGGATGAATGAATTTTCATTCCCTAAACTAGAATCGCGGCAAAAAGGTGTTAGGTCAGTGACCAGTATTTCAAATAGGGACGACCCTGTTTATATAAGCTGTTTATATATACTTTGTTCAATGCTTTAGTGTTTATTAGATATCATAACTTTTTCTGGGGTTATCTTAACGAAGGCAGTAGTTATTACAAGACTCTTGTGTTGTCGTAACCGGACAGACTTGGACAGTTACGGATCTATGCGTATATTTTGCGCCTTATGTATTTCTGCGGATATTTTCGGTTTCTCTTTAATTCTTGTAATCAATCTTTTTTTCTTTTTATCTAACAAGCCGATCAGGTTGCTTCAGACTATTGACAAGCCCACGGGAAGTTCACAAAGCTATTCAACGAAACAGCACATAATCCTGATAAATGCGAAAGTAGAATTTTTGAGAGACTTGAAGAAAAAATCTAGGATGAAAAGTAGTTTTCTTTCCTTTGAAATAATGCTTTATATGCAAATGTAATTTCACAAAGTTCTTTTCTCTTTTGAGAGACAATTTCAATAAGATTAAGTTATTAGCAACATGTTTTAGAACCGTTAAAAAGAGAAGTTGATTGATTGCTAAACGGACTAAAGCCAGTTGTTTTGCCCTTTCAAATTTGAACATTTTGCAATACAATTTTGCAAAAAGTCTTGTAATTACTTACTCCTCGGTAAAAACCAATAGTTATCTTGCACTGTTTGATTAAGCGTGTTTCCTTATTTGAATAGTTTGCCAAATGGATCCAGAAAATATGGGAAAGGTGGTTCGTTCATCATCCGTGTTTCCCTTTTAAGCCGCCTGAATGAATTGTCTACCTTACGGGTTAAGTAATCTTCGTTCAGAAGCCCGGAAAAAAGACCGTCACTAAAACCCAGGCTTCCTGCTTGAAACGACCCCATGCTGGGAGGTTGAGAAGAGTTCCCCCCAAAGATTTGCTGCAAGGGAGAAGCGGTTCCTGGGCTATTTCCCATAGAGAGAGTAGGACGTGTGTTCTGAATGCCTTCACTGGCTGAACCACTTGGCTTCCTCGTCCTTATTGCCATTGAAGAGCCCGTTGAAAACACCGTTCAGGTTAAACTCCCATGACGGCGCGGGACTACGTCTCTCGTACTGGCGGCGCAAAGATGTGGCACCCTAAAACAAACAAAAAGCTCAATCAATTTAGAAAATAGCACCACGACCTAAAATCCTTCTTGAGGCTAATCTGATTTGCTTCAAGTCACCCACTTTTTTAGGGGTTCCTCGTCGAATTCCCAATGCAGTACACACTTTGCGGAGCGCGAAGTGAAGAATACTCGCTGCTCAGGAATGTTTCAAAGTTGCATCCAGAGGTCCCGAAGTTGCTTCCGAATGTATCGCAGTTGTTTCGGAATTAGTTCGACATATCTTCCAGTTCTTCGACTTATTCTTTAAGGGGAGAGAAATAATTGTGAGGAAGAAATTTACTTTTGGAAGAAACAAAGAAGAAATAATTATTACTTCTGGCTTGCCCAGGGTTTGAAGCGGCTTATGCGTGACCCCTCAGATCGGATGAGACTCTAAATTGAGGGATTAGCCGATTGCGCCACTGCGACGCAAGATAATTTGAGATGTGAAAAATAGCCATAAGTTATGCACGAGGTACGGGAAAAGTTTCGGCGCGCAAGTTTGTAACTTTTCGGCTAGTTTTGGGTATTTGACTGACGTAGTGACAACGGAATGAGTTGGAGATATCGTGAGATCACTTCTAGTTCTTTCAGCTACAATAAATATATGAGGTGGAGCGCATAGTATTAAAGGATTTGCGACGCTGAAGAATGTCGTAAACTTGCAGTTTGTTTCCGAAGTGAGGCCGTAAGTTCTTCGAGATATTTCGATATCAGCTCGAGTTGTTTAGTTTATCTGAGGAAGAAAGAAATATTATTATTTGCTCGCCTTTGGGTTTGTAATTACTCATCTTTTCCCCGTGAGATCGCGGCGACGAGATAGTAGCATAAAAGTAAAAGATGGTTGATTTGTGGGTTTAAATGTTTAAGGGAAAAGCTTTCAGTTCCGGTTGGCGTGCGCAGCTCCAAAATGGTTTCTTATTTGGGCGTCGCCCAAATAGATTAATCGAGTTCGCTTGTTTTGATTCAAAGTTGCAATAGGCACGCTATACATGCGAACGTAAACAAGCCAAGGGACGAGAATGTCTGCCACGCAAACGGCTCGCACAATGTGAAAAGCATACCGTAAAGAAAGTTCTGCTAGCAGGGTACTGCATCCCACTTTTACGACCTCAAAAACCTTGCAACAAAGAAACACAATTCCCAACAGTGCGGGGACGAATTAATTAAAAGCGATGAAAAACGCAGGCATGATTTTCAATTTGGAGGGAAAGATGAATTACCGCATTTTTTACGGCCGTTTTTTTCAGAAATTTTGGAAGTGTTAAATCCAGGGATTAAATCTGTCAAAAATATTTGGAATTTAAAACAGGTTTAGATCACACCCAAGAGTTTGAGCGATTTTCGTGCTTACTGTCAGGTCTTTGCGTTCGTGAGAAATACGTAGAAATGACATTTCAAATAGCATATTACAAGAAATGGCTCTGTTTTTTTGACATGCGATAATTCGTCTATTTCCATCCTTTCGTAATTGCTTTATGTGTTGTTTGAGTTTTAGAAGAAATCAATATTTTTGAATCGTTGGTAGTGTTAAACATTGAAAATCGCACTGTGGAATTGACGAGTTGGGCTTATAGCAAAGAGTCTGACAATATTTTTTTCTTCAGATGTCGAGAGCGAAAGATGTCACCCAATGACGCAAAATTCCGTGATCGTGCATGAGATAAATACGGGATTGTTTCAGTGAGGGAAAAGGATATGGGATGAGTGGCCACATATAAAGTATTTCGCGACTCTGATAAATTTATTAAAGCTAATTGATGTTAGCCTATTACTCTTAATATTGAATGATGCATAATTTCATAGTATATGTTCGGAAAGGAGGCGATTTCTTAAAATCTTATTGAGCAATATGAACTCGTAAACAAGTTGCATTCTTTCACGTTCAAAGCGTAAAAGGGGCATGCACAGAGTACAACATCTTCACGTGCAAACTGGGTGCCTGACCGTTATTTTTAAAACCCTTGGGCTAATTAGATCAAGTCGGTGGTTGTTTACCATTTAATGGGCAAAACTGGTACGTCCACGGTCTGGGAAATTGGTACGCAAAATTCAAAACTGGTAAATTACGCCACGGAATCGGTTTACCATTTGTAAAAATCAGTTCCATTTACCGAAACACGACCGCGAAGGCCTGAAACCAGTATCAAAGATGACTTTGAAGAAATGGAACACGAATTTCCGATTAGAATATTCCGTCCTGAAAAACGGGACTGCCTTTTCCGTTTTCCGTTGCTCCCAGAAATTTTCCGCTGAAACGACTCAAAAAGTCGTGTTCCACTTACTTTCCAACCGGATTTTCCGGAACATTTTAGTAAATGCAAATGTTTAGCAATCGATTTCTCTCTCTCGAAAGCGACAAATTACAAAGCTATCACGTGCAAACTGCGTGACACTACAACTTACAGTAAGACCCTGATTACATGACCCGGGCTGGCTAGCTCTTTCGAGGTGACTTTTATCCCTGTAATACTTGAGCCAGCCTGGAGGCGCCATTTTTATAAAGCGATTGGAAGCAGTGTGCATGTTTCTCGCTTGGTTCATTCACCGATCCACCCGAAAAGCTTGATTACTTGGAAAATTTCCAGACGGGCTGGCTCGGTTGACATGAAATTAGCAAAGCTGATTTTCGTTTCGTTTAACTAAGATGCCGAGATCTCCTCAAAGCGAGACAGCCCAGCCCATGTAATCAGGCCCTTAGTTTTATTGCCGAATTTTGACGCCTTTCCCCTTGACCTCACCGATTTTTCAATGTCCCCGAACCCACGCACCGAACATTTCAGCCCCCCCAAATATCTTCATACCCCCTTCTCCAAATCAAATGAACTTTCCCTTATCCACGTTCTCTTCATACAAATATTATCAAAAATGGCCGAAAGACAATCCTAAACAAAAAGCCTAACAACATTTAAAATAAAAACAAGTATGTTTTCGACTATTGCCTTTCACAACCACCGCTTCATTTCAACAGACTGTAACTACACTATCCCTTCATAACCAAATTAGCACTCCCACCACTACCTCACTGCAACACCTAACGGGGGGCATAAGATGTTAGGGATGGAAGGGGTATGGGGGGGATAGGCCATTTGCACGATTGCGTCATTTTCCTATTACGACCAGAATTCTTTTCGTTCTTCCTTTCACATTTAAATTTGGTAATCCCAGCGAGGTTTAAATAACAAAGGCGATAATTTGCACAAGAAAGGAAAATCCGAAGGACTCTGGTCGTAGTAGTAAAATGACGTTATCATGCAAATGGCCTATTAGATTAAATTGTGTTGCTTGGGACGGCGGTTTCAACACAGGCTCTAATATTGGAAGGTGAGAGGTACTTAATCTCCTTTTGGTTGGAGTAAATTAAACCCAGTGCTCTGTCATTAAAAAGGATTTTCTAGGATTTAAATGGGGTTGGCGTTGTTAAGGAAGGGTACACTTGACCCTCCTACATGTGTACTAAGAGTCAAAGGAAATGGAAATATCGAATAATTGCAGGCAAATACGTAGCTAACCCATGCCATCTCTAATAATAAGTGTACTAATAATTACTTGTAAAATGTGTCATTACTACTGAGTGGATGAGATGGTAGGAGATAGTGCTGGAATGAAAATAACAAGTAAATGCTGGTAATTGGAGAGAAAATATTTATCATTAAGCAAAGTACAGCAATGAGAGTGTTTCACTTGTTGGCATACATATAATTACTCTTGACAACTATTGTTTGTAACAGTTAGGTGCAAACATAATCACTTACACTAAAATAGAAATTACATGTAGCAATGTTATTAAGGATGCAGTTGGGGAGAATTATGAAATTGATCATAGCTCATGATTATTGAATACGCGGTACCCTCATCACAGGCAACCCAGGCTCGATCCTGGCATGTTTATTGATCCTGGCATGTTTATTTTCTGTTGGAGTTCGAATTTCGCGGAAAACGTTGTGTTAAATGAGGGCATAGCGCCGAAGATGGCATCTCTTGTCTCCTACCTTGTATATTAAAACTGTATATAGAATAAATTTGAACAAATTATAACGAAACTTCGTTGGAGCAATAAGGACAACAACAACTAACTGCAGGGTAAATTTCATTGTCTTATATTTAGTATTTCCTACAAATTTTAGGATCGTATTTTTACCCCATACAAACACTGTAATTTTACTAGAACCGTACTGTGGTACTATCACAGAGCCTGGATTACCTGTGTAAACACAGGCGGTCCAGACGTAGTGTGTGTCAAAAACAACAATAGGTCTAATTAACAAAAAAAGCAACTTTGCACGTGCAGCACACTTTTTTTTGTACATTTCTTTGCCGTTATTTTGCACGACTATAACGTGAAACTTTCAGAAACTCTTCGTTGGTACTTCTTTTTCCTCTCTTTCTCATGCTCCACGAAGGTCGATTCCGAGGATTTGTTCTGGTTAGACGCTGAGTTCACATCCGTAACACGTACATCGAAGAATGCTGTTTCTCCTCGTGACGGTACTATTGCTGCACTTGCTGTTCTGTTTTATTTGCATAGGAAATTGCTCGTGTTTCACCGATCGTAAATATTGTTTCACTTACAACGAATAAAGACATCAGCCCTAAATGAATACAACGTGAAGGTGCGCCCTGGTCAACGGCGGCAAAGTCTATGTTGCCTGGAAACACAAAATACTCCATGACATAACGCTACATGACGTCATTGGCGGTCACCAAGCGATATATTCATAGAAAGAAAGATTGAGCATCCAGTTTTGCAGTTGGCTAAGACCACGCGTGGTTCATGTACTTCGCACGCGCTTCGCTTCCTCCCTATTATTATTATTATTATTATTATTATTATTTTATTAACTTTTTGATGCTTTTTATAATTGTTATTAGTAGAATTAGTATTAGTATTCGAATAACGGTTTTTAATTGAAATGAATTTTTTAATCGGAACTATGTGGGTTTTTTTAATCGAAATGAATTGTAAATAGTACTTGTACTGGATAGTTTTTTTTTTTTTAAAGCAAAATTTAATTGTAAATAGGCCGGATTTTGTAGTTAGTTTTCTTATCAATAAAAGATTCAGATTTTTTTAAATTATTATTATTATTATAATATTATCCAACGGGGACATTTTTCTCTCGATATCACAGATAACACGGATAGCGGATAACACCAGGAGAGCAGGTGAAAGTTATGGAATGAAGGAACGGTTGCAGGAAACTCCCATCCAATATACCCAATGGAGACACTATAAGCAAGGCCTTTTACAGACAAAACCCGATGCCACATGACCAAGAAAGGCGCTAAGACACTTTGTTTAAGGACTAGCTCAGTACAGAACACCGAAAAATGGTCGAAAAATTATTCCTACATTTGCCCTTAAATTTGGATTTCCTGATCTAAAATGAAATCTGCTTAGTTGATGTTTTGATTCAACAAACTCTCTCCTCAGGGTAGATGTTTTATTTCATTTCTTACCGAGCTATCTATCTCGAAACGCGACATAGTTTTACATGTTTTGAGCTTCGGATTGTTAGCATGGGATTCAAATGAGACCACCAGCAGTCTCTAATGCGCATTTACTGGAATTTTATGGAATCTGGCATCTCAGATATTGAAATATGGCTCAAGTTTTGAGTCAGTGGCAGTAATGAATTGGGTAAAATTTGGGAGGAGGGCAATGTAGTTCCCTTTGTAAAAATGTCAAGGGACGGGATAAAGTTGAGGAAGAGGGTCAGTAAAATTTGGAGAAGGCTTTCCTCTATTTACTCAAACCTTCTTCTCCCCCCTCTAAGTAATGATCGGTTTCTAATAGACTTACTCACCGGCCGAGACTATTTGTCCGCTTTTGACAAGCGATTTTCAAGAGGCCCTACACTGAGAAGCCCGGACAACCGAGCTGGCTCGGCTCTCTAGATCTCACCAAACTCAGTCTCAATATAAAGCCAGCTTCTGTAAAGTATTAGTCCCAAGTGTGATATGTTAGCGCACATAGCATGTTTGTGACCGGTCAATGACATTTACAGCTGTTTCTTATGGAGCCTACGTGCCAAACGCCATCGATCGTGGAACCGCGCTTCATTTCAGTGAAAATCAAGGAGCTACGGTTTGCTCATTTGGCAGGTTTTACCTTTACATGTCTCAGCGTCGAAAAGAAGCCCTAGACGAATGCAGCTGTTTCCAAATTTTGGAATTGGCTTTGGTTTCTGATTGATTTCAGATTTGCCGATATCCGAATGATGCGGATTTCCGGATTCCACTTCTCTGATCGGTTTACGTGTCAACCTGCATTTAACCTTGCAGAGCTGGTTGAATAGAAGCTTTACTTGAAGTTGTAGCTCTGAAACCTCAATTTCCTGACTTAAAAAGAATTTCCTGCTTAGTTGATTCTCTGATTGTTGAAAATCTCAACTCTGTACAGGTGTTTTGCCGTGCTATTTAGCTCGAAATGTGACAGAGTTTCACCTGTTTTGAAACTCGGATTGTTTGCACGCAGGATTCAAATACGGCCGCATACCAGAAACTTCTAAGACACATTTACTGGAATTTTATGGAGTCTGGCATTTCAGAGATTGGAATTTGGCTCAATTAGTGAGTCAGTGTTAGTAATGAATTAGGTAAGCCGTACTTTTGACAAAATCTGCTTGAGATAAATTCGTCAGTCGCCAAATCTGAGATTATCGCATTAGCTTGCAGGTACGTTGATATAACTGAAACGGTGATAACTTTTAAAATACTAAAATCGTATATGAGTTTTCGTATATTCTTAATAATGGATGATCTATCTTTTTGTCTATTTGATCTAGAGCTTTCCACTAGGTCAGAAAAAGGCGTTTAAACTATGGTCATTTTTAGCCTTTCGCTCCAAGGAAATTAGCTGGGGTCATATTTTGCTTGATTTCGTCTCTTCGGCTACATTTAGTGAATAGCTATTACTTTCACGAGAAACTAAAGATGTTTTCCGATAAATAGGTATAAAATGCATTGGCAGATGGTGAAAATGAAACTTTTACAGCGCTGCAAAAAATGCCAAAGTTTCAATTTTCGAGACGTGCAAACTGGCCGTGGCGGGACAAAATACTCAGTTTCCCCGAGCTTTATTGTGAATCAAAGCAACCCTATTTGAGTTATCTTATCGATAAAATTTTTCACTTGCCAGAGTTTCAGGCAAAATTATTGGTCACGCGAAGTTGAGTGGGCGGTTTTTACTGAGACTGCCTCTTAATAGTCGGAAAGCAAAATATGACATCCACGTGCATTTTGGTCTGATTTTTGGCAACATAGCTATTTTTACCAACTTGAATACGCTGATTTTGAAAATAATTGTTACCAAGCTCAATTATAGTGTAAAGATGGCATTTTGGGGCATTTCATTATGACGTCATTGTGCAAATTAGGAGTTTTCTTTCTTTAACAATTTTAATTCAAATATAACCAAAAACGCTTTGAAATTGCTATAAGTGTACTCTAAAGATCGTTCAGAGAATTTTCGACAGTTTTTACACTGTTTTCTAATAAATGATAAGCCGTCACGTCAACATCGACCTTGCCCTGTCATAGAAATTCACCTTGTCATGGGTATGGTCAGGTGCCAGGTACGCTCCTTGTATAATTGTGATAGTTTGGTGAAAAAACGTGTTTATATTTACAACTGGAGATTAATTTTAGTATTTTTTTGTATATTGTTGAATCTAAGTCATTTCACAATTTACTTGGTCGGGTTCATGATAGTAACTGGTCGAATTCATGTAAAATTTACGAATAGAACATGTCAGGACGTCGCTCCTTACTCTAAGGTTTCAGTTTGCCATATTGTAAGAATGGTAAATGAATTTCCTTAACCCTCTTAAAGAGTTAACATCGTTTAAGCTTTTCACATAAGCGAGTGCCTGCTGATGCAGCAGTTAGCGTCGGCCCAAGTACATCCACACAGCCGAGAGCACATGACATGCAACTTACTGTAATTACAGCGCAGCCAGTGGCGAACCAGGTTAAAACTCACTCCAGACAAGCCTCTAAGATTGAATCGAGCGTCATAAAGATAGAGACCAGTAGATCCTCATGTTCAGCTTTCATCCTGTCTCCTCAAGGTTCGGAAGTTCCGCTTTTGGAATCTGTGCTTGGCGCCAAACCGTGGTTTGTTAGTAAATAGCGCGTAGCTTCTCTGGGTTATTGAATTTGACAAATAGCAAGGAGCGAGCAAAGTTCAGTTGGTCTCTTAATCCGTCATACATAACGGACAAACAAACCTATCTGCAGGTGCGATGGTGTCAGCACGGAGGACGTTGAGACTCGTCCACGGAAGAGGAAAGACGAAGTGCAGCCTCACAGTCTTCTTTGAATGTTTACAGATAAACGAGGTGCTGTCACAGCCTGTGATGGCATTAAGTGGTAACAATGCCCGGGGCTGAATTTCGACAGCTACGTCAAGGATAGGATCTCAAAAGAAAATTGCTTTTAATTTGAACAACCACAAGATGCGATAATGGCAGTGTCAACGACTGGTTGTGCGATACGCTCGGGTAGAGATGGTTACTTGTGTTAATTTTCGCTGGGTACGTGTAGACTGTTCACAGTCCTCTATTTTTCCGTAAGATCGTCGAGATCGAGCGCTCTGCGTTACGGGTTGCCATCTCGCATGAGTGTTAAAACTACTTAGGGGGCGGGGGTGGTTTGGGAGGAAGCGAGAAAAATAGAGGGACTGTAATAACATCACTGCAGCTCGCGTTCGGGAGGCATGACAGGAATTTCACGCCTTTTACCATTCATTAATTAAGAAACTCCGCTGGTGATGAAAAACATGCCAGACACATTTAGCATCTATTTCGCGTGTTTACAAATATCTCCGTTCGAAACAGTGATTTTATAATGTTTCTGGGTCATTCCTCGAAATGAAATCAGCAAACATGCACAAGGAAACATTTTCCTAATCAAAATATCAAAAATCATCCGTGTGTTTACGCAAGATGTGCCTTATGGTATGAAAGCGTACGTTTTATGGAAACGTTGACTTGTCAACGACTTGTCAGTGTCGGCAACTGAAACTAAAGCTGTTTATATCAACGCAAATTAACATCTATTGTCTAATGACCAATTAAACGCCTGCGTTGCTGGTACAACGCGCTCCATGAACGCAAGCTGCAGTGATGTTATTACAGTCCCCTTATTTTTCTCGCCACCTTCCCCCCCTTCACCTAGAGCTATAATCCCCGACGCCCGCCCCCTCGCTACATTTGAAAATCAAGATAGCCGTGGCGGTAAGACGCGGTATACCTAAACGATCTCACGAAAAAATAGGGGACTGTGAACAGTCTAGGGTACGTGCCGCTGGCCTCTCAGAACCCCTACCCGATAGTCTATTCTGTGGCCAAACATAGCACCCATGTTAGTCACTTTTGGGAAAATGTAATTTTCGCCATCCCAACTTAGTAACTTTCTGTTTATGCATCTACTTCTTTCTGTTTATACCCCTTACACACTAAACGAGCTTTTCCAGTCAGCCTTGCCCTGAGAATACGACGTAATATTCCTCTAACGAGACGTTCAAACTGCGTTCTAACGAACAAACACAATTATTATATTTTAACGAGCTAACACAATACCGTAACTTACATCTGGATACAATCTCAGTCTCGTTAACCAGGGGATTCAATGTGTTCAACCTATCACACACACTGACGTGCTGACCCAGCGAACCATAGCCGGCTAAACCCACACGTATTCCTCTAGTTCTCAGATACCACTGAGGCATTCGCTCAATATCATCTGCTTTTCACAAACACATTCACATTAAATTCTGTCATCCTCCCAGTCTTGTGGTACTGTGTTGAATATATACCTCTCGTTGCCTTCCTACGTACTAACAAGCCGGAAATCCTCGATTTGTGGACTTCCAGATCGTAACCAGAGCTCTCGATTAGTGCCAATGTGTTATGCCCAATTATTCACAAAATCCTCGAGTGCGAGCGCTACAGGAGGCTATCTTGACCGGGTCCAGCTCGAACTGCTTAGGGGGCGGGGGAGGGTTTGGGAACCATAAGGTCCGCCGTCTCGGTGTGAACGCGAGCGCTCGATTTCGACGATCTTACGGGGAAATAGGGGACTGTGAACATTCTATCATTTCTGTTATAATTGATTTACCTAATTGTTTTATCACATTGGCCAAAGGCAGTTGTAATAAAAACAGTCATTTCTTTAGGTTCCGTAAGTTCCGCCGGTTCCCCAGTTCCGCGGTTCCACGGTCTGCAGTTCCACAGATTAGTCCTACCCCTCTTGTCTGCATCCAGAATTCTTTATCTTCAAGCTAGTTGTAGCAATTTTAACTTTGTAATCTTGTTTTTCTTCTCTGTCTGAAGAAATATATCCTCCATTACATTGCCCAAACGTTTCAACCTGAGTGATCCCTCGTAACAACTAGGACAAGAGACAGCTCAATTTCCGAAGTCGCAGGTAGGATCTTTTATTTGAGTGAAGAACATCCCAAATTCTTGTAGTGTAGTGCATTTTCAGCTCCATTATCTCGCCTTTGTCTCTCCCGGGCACTCTCTCTGTGGATAAAGAGGTCATCGTGGTGTATGTTATACGACATTGTTGATGCCTACGCACCAATATGAGAACCCAGGTTGTAAGATAGAACCCATCTGCTAAGCGCACAGGAAGTGTTCGTGATATAAGTTAGTATTCGCGCACCGCTGGCTCGGCTCGGTTGTATCAGGGAGAGGAAGATCTCACGTGGAGTGCCGTTTAACTCTTTTTCCAGTCACCCTTTGTCTTTTCGGCATTAGTTTTCACCTTTGAATTAACCGTTAACCCTTTTTGCCTCGAAGTGCTTGGTGCAGGAACAGAGAGGTTTTACGATTGCTAAGAACACGTGTTATGGACGATGTTGAAAGGGTTGCATGTTTTTACTTGCAGCTTCCTGTTTATACAAGGAATACATCCGTTTTCAAAAAGTAACTATATGAAGGGGGTGATCAGTTGTTAATAAGTGACGGTTTTATATTAGTAGGCACAGCGTAAAAACTGCCAGAAATTTTCGTTATAATCTTTACAGTACACCTATCACAAGTTCAAAGCGTCTCTGGTTATAGTAAACTTAAAATTGTTAAAGGAAAGAAAAATCCTTTTTTGGACAATGACGTCATAATGAAACGCCCCAAAATACCATCTTAGACATGATTTAAGCTTAGCAACAATGATTTTCGAAATCAGCGAACTCGGGTTAGTAAGAATAGCTATGTTACCAAAAATCAAAGAAAAATGCCCCTGGGTGTACATATTTCAGTTCCCCCGTGTACCGACTGTTAAAGTCGTCAGCCATATATCATAACCCGTGAGCGTTATTCAAATATATTAGGAGACAGCTGGGTGACTGGCGTAGGATTTAAAGTGCTTACTTTTTACGTCAGAAGTCGAAAATCAATTTTTGCTGTTATTCCTATAACGTCATTTGCCCGTCAAAAACAAATAAAATAAGAATCCAAAAACAAACGATTGTTAGAAATACCGGGTTCTGTCATCCTGTGTAAAGTTTAAGCTCAAAAAATAAAAATAGCAAAATTAGTTTAGAAGGGACATTTTTGCATGCGTTTATCCGCCGTGAAAAGGAAAAATATTTGACGAGGCCTAAAGATCAGGAAAAATTGGGAGAGGAGCCGTCTGTGAATCGCCGATAATCGTGTTCCCGTTTCCCCGGAATGTTGGGGACAGCCTCTGATTGGTTGTAATGTTAATTCCTTGACGCAAATAATTTCTGGCGATGTGATTGGTGAATGAACCTCTGAATAGATTCCCCGGGGAAAAGCTCAGCCTTTGTAGACATTCATATTTGTTTAGCGGTATTTGTAATTCGGCTCTCTCGAACAGGCATGAGAAGTTAAGACCACCGATGTTTGCTGCACCGGTTGCGGGTGCATCTGTCTGTACCGGCCGGTATTGTAAATAAAAGAGAAGGCATACAAAATCCAACGTTAACAGCCAAGGCAGGTCAATTACCCCAAAAAGATTTCTATTAATGAATTGATTATTTGAAAAAATCAATCCGTTAGTCGTTCCCGTAACTGGTCTAAAATTTAAATCGGCATTCCTGTATGCGCAAGGAGCAGTGAATAAACCTCCTTCATTTGGTCAAAATCTTTGAATGGATTAAATGTCTTAGAAGACATTTACATCAAATTTAGGGAAACTGAGCTAGTAGAAATTTCGTAACTGAATCGCGTGTGAATTCACGGCTCATTAGGCATGCAAGAATGCACACAGAGATGAATCTGAAATCTACAACTACCAACGGTTCAGCTTTCGAATAATAAATACATTAATGGCATCTTGGCAGGTACGCTTGACCCGGCTTGACTGTAATCAGAGATCTTATATCTGGATTTTTGGGTGGACATTGCGTGAAGATGTTCGGCTAGCTTGTGCACAGACGCCAGAGCTAATTTTCGACCTACATGAGCCTTTTCCGGCAACTGTCAACGATAGAAAAAAAAAATAATTTATGCAAATGTATACCGGAACACGATTAACGACGGCGATTCACAGACGTCTCCTCTCCCGATTTTTCCTGAGGGAGGGGGAACGTCTGTACACAGGCTACCTAAAGGTTACTCTTGCTTATTCAAGTTTTCTAAAGCCAAAAAGCAGCGTGAGAAAAAAATTTAAACCTCAAGCCTTTGCTTCTCCTGTTGTTGAAGAGCCTTGGCTAGCTTCTCATCAAGGTCTTTGAGTTTTCCTAGAATATTCAAGGATAGTTTCCGTTCTTCGGAAAGAGCCTGTAAGCAATCAAAAAAGAACACAAGTTCATTGAAAGGAATAACAGCCTAGCAGTTTAATCGAACGTCTTCATTTGCGACTAGGAGGGGATGTCTGTTTCATTCTTCACTCCGACAAACCAATCTAGCTCAGCAGATGAGGGGTCATTACACAATTCGAAAGAAATGGACTAACTTCAACGTTAAATCTTACCGGTTGAAACTCCGCAAAAACTGCGTCAATAACATCTTTGGCACCTATAGCAGAATTGTGGTAATCTTCCTTTATCTGATCGCATGCACCATTGATTCCACCGAAAGACATTTTGGCCGCTTTTTTCCCCTGCATTCGTCGACGGACTGGATCAAGATGCTTCTCTTTCAGCTGACGTAGTAAGCTGTTACAAAATTCTCTTGTCAACTTTTCATTTCTGGTTTTCCATGATATCAGCTTCTCATTTAACAGACTCTAAGCAAAAGAAAAAAAATGCGAAAAAAAATAAACATAAAAATAAAGCTGAGTTGCCTAAACGAAAAGATTTATTATAGAGAGTAGAATAACAGAATAACCACTAGAATGGAATAATAGAATAACAGAATAAAAACTGAAAAAGGTAACTAGCGTTCTTTGTCAAATTACTGATAAATTACTCGCGTATCGTACAACTTTGCTCTAAGAGAGCAAGTAGAAAGCTACTAAGCTGATGAGGTCCCTTCTGAGTTAGCTCCTGAAGCTTTTTGAGTAGCAAGGCTTACCGGAAGTCGGTGAACGTAATGCATCAGTCAATTCCACCTGCGCCCAGCCCCCCGGCTATTGCGGGGCATTTGCCCGCCTTGTCATTCCCGGGGGTGGGGCATTTGCAAATTTTGCACTGCCCGGGGGCCGGGCATTTGCCAACCCCCGGGCCATTCCCGAGCTTTTGACACGCACGCGGTTTCCTATCAGAATATAACTACACAGAAGGTTTTACAGGAAAAAAAAGCAGATTGGCTCATCTTTCAAGGACAGGAATACATTGTAGAGGGTTGTTAAGGCATGTTCTCGATTTTACATGTATGTATGTATTTCTTCATTGCTTATCAAGCCAGAATTACGTAGCGAAATTGGAGCTATCGATGTGAATCAAAGTGTTTTGGTTATTGAATCAAATTTCTTTTATTGAAGAATATCCTTTCATATTTATAAAACTATTCATAACATATAACTTTACAGCGCTCTATTAATTTTAATGTCAATAATTTTATATCAATACTAAAAAATAAACTGGGCGCAGGTGGAATCGACTGATGCATAACGCTGATTATTTCATTGTTATTGTCATGATAAATTACATAATTATGCTCACACCACGCATTAAGTTAAGATAAAAGAACTGAAAGAAAAACTTTGACTGGGAATTTAAAAAGCATTAATTGATCGGTAATATTAAATCAAAGTATTGGGATTCCAGCTCGGAAATATTTCATTGATTAGATTGTAGGTTATCATTTAACACGTATTCTAATACCACTTTGTACTATAGTTGCTATTAATTAGTTTGTGTTCCTCTTTTTAATATTTACAAATTGAAAATTTGTGTTTAGTTATTGTTGTTCCATTAATTTGTATTTGGTGTGTTCTTATGTTTTAAATTGAAACCACTAGAAAAGGCTGAGTATTGTCCAGTAGGTTCTTGTGTAACAAGCTTTATCTTTATGTGTCTTCATACCCCTCTACCCTACCCAATTTTAAACCATTTACTTATTATATACTACTACTTTACTTTATACCAACCTTCAGTTTGTTTAGGTGCTTCTCCGCGGTTCTTGTTGAAATTCCCACCAATTTTGTCATGAAGTAGCCTTCACCTTTCTTTAACGCCATCCCATGAAACGTGCGCAATTCATCATTATTACAAGGACGTTCTTCTTTCAGGTTTGACTCCATAACCTCTTCGTATTTTTTCACGGCCTCTGTTATAGCCTTGGAACACTTCCTCTCCACAAAGGTTTCCCAGGCATTCTGAATGTTAGGAATTACTCCTGGACTATTGATTGCTTCAACGTACAACTGAACCAGTGCAGCGAGAGCTAGAAAACAACATTGAGACCTATGACTTATGCAGTCAAGAAACTGAAAAAAGGCTGAAACAATTTAGTGCAAAGTTCTAAACAATTGTCCTAGCAAGCAACCTGGGAGCTGGACATTAGTTTGAGGTGCACAGTCGTAATGTTCAGGCTCGAGTATGATTGAGAGAATACATGAACGAAATGGTTCCACTACGTCGGAGCTTTCCTTCCTATAGTTGTATTTTCACTAGCTGAATGGTGTGAGATTGCTGTGGTAATTGGTTTCAAGGAATTTATCTCGTACTTGTTGTATGTCCTTTGAAAGGTAAAAGTTCAGTAACAGACCAAATGATTGTGGTCTGTTAGTTCAGCGCATCACACTTTTGGTAAGTGAAGCGACGTTGATATTAAAAACAACAAAAAGTCTACTAAATTCTTTGCAGTACATGTCGCAATTACATAACACTATTTCTCATTGTTTCTAATCATGTGTTTGATTTAATGGTACATGTATTTGATACATACTGCCTCGCAGGTTAAACAAATGCGTTATATCAGGTATACTACATGTATGAAAATTTTCCGGGACATACAGAATTGTAAGACTTTATCGTTTTGTTAATAAATACATATTGTTGTTGCTATTTCCATTTAACACAAGGAGCGTTTCTTGTAATGTCGTTAAATCAGTTTGGTCAACCCTCTAGCAATTTTTGCGCGATTCGCCATTTTCGTCAAAATCGCTACTCTCTTTTTGGGACCCCATTTGCCATGAGATTTGAATATTAGCGAAACCCACGGCAATTATTGCCAGGTTCTAGCCACTTTCGCCAGATACGTACGCCATTTTCCTCAAAATCGCCTTTCTCCAAAGGGCCCCTTTTGTCATCCAATTTGAGCATTGGCCAAACCATGGCAGATTCCCAGATTTCCCATTTTCACCAACCAGATTACCATTTTTGTCAGATTTGCCGTTTCCGTCAACTTTGCCACTTTACAAGGAGTTTCTTTTGTAATCTAATTTAAATCATCGCCTAGCCTTTGGCGATTTTTTGCCAGATTCGGTACTTTTTCTATACGGCTTGAAGGTCTGCAATATTTTCGTCATGTTCGCAATTTTTGTCAAAATTTCCACTCTCCAAAGGACCCCTTTTGTCATGAAATTTGAATATTCGCCAAACCCATGGCAAATTTTTGCCACATTCGCCATTTTCGCCTGATTCGTCACTGCCGTCAGATTCGCCATTTTCGCATTGGGTGCATTTCTGGACATACGTGGGTCTCTGAAAGCAAAACCAGCCGATAAACCAATGCCAAATGTTCAATACTAGGGCCGACAATTCTAGATACCAACCACTTACAGTAAAGGAAGGACACAAATGCCATAAGCTCTAAGATATAAGAGTATTCAGTAGAGTATTTTCTTTCTAATATCAGAAAAGAACTTTCAACGTGAGCAGGAAAAACAATATTAATTTTTATAAAATAAATAATTTAAAAAGGCGAATAAGATACGATAAGAACATTAAGACCTCCCTTTCTTTTCCTATGTGGTGAAAGAAGCTAATATCGACTACAAACTTGCATTTCATACACGTCATTGCTATTGTAAATGAGACGGTGTCCTATACTCTCCTCAAATTACGAAAAAAATCTGTACCTTCTCCAGTAACCAGCTCTCCTTCATTAAAGCTTTTTTTAGGGCTCAAAATATTTTCCAGCAACCGTCTAAATTTATCTAATTCTTGGAAAAAAGGAATCATCTGACTTTCATTATCTTTGATGTTCTTCAGCAGCTCTTTGTCAGCAGTAGGAGGAGGTAACGAAAACGCTTCAAAACCAGAGAAATAATCTTTGATGCTATCAGCAACCTTCTGGCGATCTTGATTTTCAGCTGATGATGAATCAGAAACGCTGAAAACCTGTATAAATCAGTAAGCAATGGCTGGCTGTTAGTGACATAAAACTGGGCAAACGAAAGCTAAAGGTTAAACAAAAAAGGTTAGAGGGCTTACTTAAACCTCTATAAGATATAAAACATGTTTTGTTCTTCTTTAAGTCGACGAGCATTTCGAGTACGTGTCGTGTGGGGAATAATTTCCTAGAGCTACATGTCTCATTTAAGGTTTACTTCAACAAGCGATTTCCAGGTCTTAAATTCCCAAAACGAAGACTATAGCGACATAAATAAATAGAATGACACTTATTATTATATTTATTATATTTACGTCATATGATGGTAGACCGTGTAGACCGTGTAGACCGTTGAAGCACGTAAATTCCTGACATTACTGTGCTGGAAAATTGCTTTTCTTGGGGATAGTGTCTTCCTTTTTGCAAAGAAATAAATTTCCTTACCAAGTACAGAACCACAAAGCCACGTTATATGCGAGCTCTCGCGACTATGTTACTGAAATACGCGCGTGCATTTTCATTATCTGATACCTATAGCCACACTCGGGCTTCAAAATCGAAACAAAGTTGTAAGACGACCAAAGAGTAAACACAAATCCAAACTTGTGTTAAGTAAAGTAAAGTCACCAACAGCTGCTTTTTAGCGTAACTTTTCTTTCCTGTAAATGGCAGGCGATAAAAGAGGAACCACCTCCACGTACTTATTGGAAACAACAACAAAAAGCTATCTCCTTGATCTAGCGAGGCATCTTACGTCACTTTCCTTCCATAAATAAACATCTTTCAACCGAGTTCGAAGAAAATATATTATTTTTCGCATCTCTGTAGCGTTTTAAGACCACAAACCCTTTTCGTTGCAGCTTACTTAAGATGGGGTGGCATCTTTTGCCACGTGCTTCCTTTAAAAGCCCAATTTCTTGCATATTACCACATAAACAAAAGGGCCAACAACTGCCGTTTTTGTCTCGCCATTTTTAAACAGGCAAACCGACAAAAAATGAAATACTGTTTTTTATAACCACCTCCTTAGGTGCTAAGAGTGCACCACGTTTTACCCCGTTTAATAATCGTGCACCACTGCTATAGGGGTATGAAGGACTCAGACAACCAGTTGCAAAAATGATGAGACACTCCCACGGAAAAACGACCTTTCTTGCTTTAAATCGCTCCTGGTCACAGGTCAGTAAAATATAATACTGAACTCCCTCCTCCCTCCCATTCAAAGTTGTTCCTCCAAGTTTTGAGTATGGTCTTGTATTGCTAGCAACTTTGATAAGGGGTGGAGGGGGGATCACAAGCACAAGATCATGGACAGGCCATTTATGCCAAAATACGGTACAGTGTCTCAAGTACTTTTGCAGCTGGTTGTAGAAACATAGGAGTTCTGCTAGGGTCAAAACGAAAAAAATGTTGCTGTCTACTTGTACCTATTTTCCATGTGTCCATTTACCTGTCAGCATCAATGTTAGTATCTTGCGAATCAGAGCTGATGCAATTTATGATGCAAAACTGCTGAAAATGATTGCTAATTAAAAAGTCGCAACAATTTAAATAAAGTATACCTTCTTTAGGAAGTAGTCTTTGACGCTGTTACAGTCTGGTGGTAGGTCATGAGTGACGTCTCGTAGCAACCATATGAAGAAAGGAAATGTTTCATAGAAAGACTTTGAGTCATCCTGCGATTTTCCAGCTTCAGCTTTTGTGTTTGATCGCACCTCGATGCTCTGAGAGAGTTTAACGATATAGCTAGAAAACTAGTGAAGGAAGTTTCACTCCTCGTAACGACTGAATTATTGCCTTTTAAAGTTAACTGAAATATCATAGCACATGATTTTGTTTCAGCCCAATGCAATGAAAATGAATTCGAAAAATGAAAAAAAATATATAGTTAAGAGGATACTTTAGCCCTTCAAGATCTCTCCGTGCAGGAACACCTTGTGAGTTGTATATTAAAACCGAAGCCAGTAAAACCGTCAAAGTGAAAATCTGGTTGTCATCATATCCTTCACTATTAACAGAGTCAATTCCCTCGGAATCAAGTAGCACCACCTTGAATTCCTGGCCCGTGGAATCCTATAAAATATATAACGAGTTAATTTTCATCTGGCTTTTATAGAGACTATCGTGATAACAAAAATTAACGATTAATGAATGAGGAGTATCTTATGAAGAATTATGGAGATCGAGGAGGGTGTTATCCGTCGAGGCTGTAAGCCGAGGCAGATAACACCCTCCGAGATCGCCATAATTCTTCATATGATACGAAAGATGAATTTAATAATTGTTTTATTATTCATTCAAAATAATTCCTAGTTTAAAAACATAGCTAAAACATGCTTGCATCAATAGATGTTAAGTTCATCTTCGATAGTGCACGTTTAGGGTTGTTCAGCCACGCAAATATTCTCCAAATAGCAGATGTCGCACTTCGAGTTGTCTTCTTGCAGTTCTTGCCATGTTTTTAGGTATTACTTCGTCTAGTTCTTACTCTTGTAACGAGTGAAATGTCCGCAATTTTCGTTTTCACAACCCAAACAACGCAACCTCGTCCTCAGGTCTTCTCGGTTAACGGTGCATACTGCAAGAAGGCTGCACTTTTTACGTCATCGGTTCGTTAAACGCAAAATTCTTCCGAATTTGGTCGTCGGTAGCTGGTTATTGTGAATTATGCGTGTGCTTTTAGCCAATCAGAATCGGGAAAATATTTTGAATGAATAATAACATAATTTAGATAACACTGAATTACAATAACAATAAAAATAATAACAATAATAATAAAGAAGAAGAAGAAGAAGAAGAAGAAGAAGAAGAAGAAGAAGAAGAAGAAGAAGAAGAAGAAGAAGAAGAAGAAGAAGAAGAAGAAGAAGAAGAAGAAGAAGAAGGTATGCATGGTATTTATTCAACATCGTTAGCAGAATAACACTTAACCTTAAATACTCCTGGTACAATCGAAAGCCATATTCCCATGGTTTCAGGTGTGAAATGATGTCCAAGAGGGAATACTTCTGGTTGACTAAACACCTCGCTTAAGACAAATGACTTTCCCTTTCTGCACGGTCCGGCGATAGAAACTACACATACTGGCCCTAAAAAGAAATGGAACGAAAACTGACTTGACTTGCCTCTTGTCATGTTTGTAACAGATGAATGTGCAGCGTAAACTACTTATTTTTTCCGGGTAAAACGTTGGCAAATAGCAGAAAAGCTTAAGAAGAAATTTCATTAAAGCTTTCAAACGGCTTGGAAACTAAAATTTCGAGGACGTTTTTTGGACTTTTTACATTTAGGGCATGAATCTTTCGTCATTTCAGGCCATCGAGCCTAAAAATGAGCCTAGCTAGCTGTAAAAAGGGGCAATACGGAAGCAATACGTCCTAGCTGGCATAATCACATGCTGTTTACGGAAAATTCGCTAATCCATTTCAGGAAATTCTGTATTTTACAGCCTCCCCTAGGGCACGACTCCGCAACTCAGGACATGTCTGCTACGTTTTCAATGTTGGTTAGCATGCAAGGATTTTTCCCATGCCTATCATCAATGATTTTCTCACTGGTAATAGAGGGGGTGGCCCCAGAGTGGTTTTGCATTGAAATTGGCATGCAACAGAATTTCGCATGCTCTGTAAGCATAATTTGAGGTTCCGTGACCTTCCCACCGACGCTGCGAGAAGCCTAGGTTCTAGTAATAAGTAATTAGTACCCAGCATGCCCAGCGTGCCAAAATCTCCGGCATGCCGGGCATGCCTAATTTTCTGGGATGCCCGGGATGCCCGGCATGCCCTGCCCAGGCGTGCCATAAGCTGGGTCATGCTGGGCATGCCAAAATCGGTCTCTGGCATGCTCTCAACGCACAGGTTATAATTCCTTGAACTGGCTAAAAAAAAAACTAAAAACAGATCACCGTGCTTATCTTTTGATGCACGCGTTTATAGTTCATTTACACGATGACGTCATTGCTGTTCCTCTCATTTTTATAGATTTGGTTGTCCCTGCGAAGTTTAAATAACAAAAGCTCTAATTTTCACAAGAAAGTAAAACCCTGAGGGATTCTGCCGTAGTAATAAAACAGCGTCATCGTGGAGATGACCTGTTGTGGGATTGTAAAAACGGCCTCACCCTTTTTAATGAGTCTTTAATAGGATTCTCATTTCACATTGCGAATAAAATGGAATTGACTGAAATCAGTAAAAATAGAGACAGAGACTATTATCATTGTATAATAAAATGTATCTGTGTTCCATGAAAGCTTTTAAAAATACAAGGTTATAGAATATCTTTCAAAGTTCATTACATTACAAACTGAGCTAAGCTCCAAAATCACTGTCCATTATTCAGTAAATTATGATGTTTGACAATACAATATGCTTGAATATAACGTTGCAATTACAAATCTCTCTAACGCAATTTTCCCTACGTTAGAAAAGCTGTTCTTGTCTTGTTTCATATTTTGATAAGGAGTCTGAGTTCCTCTTTCTTGTTCTGTAGGCTTGCCAGGGATTGTTGTTTATGTGTCATTACCAGAGTCTGTGTTCTTTGTTTTTAACTCAAAGTAAGTCAGTAATAACTGACAGTATCAAAGAATTGCTCTCTAGAAAAGTAATTATCTCCTCGTCATGTCTGGAAGTTACCTGTAACAAAAAAGAAATGGAATGTTAACACATGCAAGGGCAATATGAAAAAATGAAATAGAACATGTAGAGCTCAGCTTCTCTTAACATATTTTCGAACTGGCTTGTTGAGTCTGTTAAAGGTCGCAACTAATTGTCTGAGGCTAATTTCACAAGGGTGTGCAATTGAGATAAATGCATTGTAAATAAAGTGAAAGAAATTTGGTTTCACTTTAGCCAATTTACATTGCGTTGTTCTATGATGTTTACACGCTTTTCTACTGCGAAATAAACCTTTGCATTTGGGTTTGCAAATCAAGACTATCCCGAGTTTGACTGACACTAGAACAACAGTTTCATTTTTCAGCAGGTAAGGTGTAGACCCATATAAAGCAGGAATATGTAAAGGAAACTCATCGAAAACTTTTTCGCATCTTTGTGGCGATATTCTCTCATGACCCGTCAACTGATTACTTATTAGGGGTTGTGAAGAAAAAATACATTACGACCAAAGGTAAAAGCCTGTCCTGTTACATCGTTTCACATGTTACCTAGAGTTCAAATAAAAAGGTCATAAAATAGGATTTAACGAGAGCGAATTTGCTTCTCAATCGGTGTATAAAAAAAGGGAAGCTATCAAATGAGAAGTTTATAAAGTATCAAAATTATTAAATTAAAAGCTCAAATAATTAGGAAAATTCCTATACGAAAACAATGCTAGTGACATTAAATTGATCAGATAAAATTCTCAGAAAATACGTCGAATAAAAGCCTCATTGTTAGCTTTTGTTCTTGTGTAAAGGTAGCCAAGTTGAAAAAGCGACTAAATCTTAGTTTTTTACGTTGAACATGTTTTTAGCTTAGTTTTCGTCCGTTTTAAAAGCTTTATAACCCAATCATAATTTTCGGGTTAAAATAGTACAAAATCATTTCAAAAACTATGTTCATTTAAAGAAGAGCCGGCAAACGTGAACATTTTGTAATTCAGAAATCGGACCCAGCCAGGTTATTTAAGCTTAGAATTTTTTGCATTTTAGCGTCCTATATAAATTTACCAGAATCGCCTCTCAAAGGCTTACTGTAGTAAAGCATTTTGTAGTACATTCGTAGACAAGCAATGTAAGGCATAAGTGGTTGCTTGGATAAGACATCCAAAAGAAAAATTAGTTTTGTGGATCTAAACGCACATTCACAGACTGCTTATTGAGTTGTTTACAACTTTGCATTGACACCTGCAGCATGTTCATTTTTTTTCAAAGCGAAATCCAAATCTGATTTTGGCATTTGATTTACGGATATTTTATTTTGTCTCCAAAAGTGATTGTAATATCCGTTTGATTGTCTTTCACACAACAGTCAAACTATGCAGCAAAAATAAGGTAACCTTACCAGTACTGAAAAAATATGACCGTAGGTGCCAAAATTAATTATGCTCGAGCTATAAAATTAGATCTGACTTTTTTTTAGCTTTGGTTTCTATATTTTTGAAGTTTTCTCTAGTCTTCTTAACAGCAGAGGAAGATTACAAGACGTACAAACAGAAACAATCCGAAGTGAACGAGTTGACAACCACTTATACCTGAGAGTTCCTAGGCATGCTCAACAGCAAGATAAACTGAATGCCAAAAGGATAATTTACGGGATTTGTTCGATATTCAGGCTTTTTCTTTACCAAATTAATACTAAATTTGTACTTACAGTCTCTCGCAGAATCCATTATTTCTCCAGCATTCACCAACATCTCAACCATGCACCGCAGAAAAAAAAAAGACAAACAAGTGCGAAGAGACATGACGACATCGTGACGCCACAACTGCCACGCTACAACAAACGAAATTCACCATCATCCGAAAACACTTCTGCGGAAATTCGGCCGATTTCGTGCGAGGTCGGGGTATCTTCGGATGGAGCAGATGACGTTTGCAAAATTCGCATAGCCGACAAGAAGCGCACTGAAAACCTAAGCAAAATCTCTCTGAGAAGGCAGTCCAAATTCACCAAATCAGAACGTCTTTGCAGTATTAACGTCGTACTCTCGTACTGACTTGAACGAACTGGTAAGCTTAATTTTCACCAGTCTGTTAATGCTGTTGACCGAGAAACATTCCGACGCGATAGAACTTAAGCATGCATATAAAGTTTATACTGACGGAGAAGATTTGTTCTCTTATTGTTTAAAACGCTTTTCCGCGATCAAATTTAAATCTGGACCCAGAAATGAAATAAAAGGATTAATTGATCTGTGATTGCAAGTGAAGTATTCTATTTTATGCATGAACTAGGAGTAATCGGAGCTTAGGAGAGTGCGTTCGATATGTTTGTTGAGGCGGAAGGGTGGTTGCGAAGTAGATAAATATGATTATGGCATATTTTGAACGTAAGGGTTGCGTACAGCGAAACCTCTATTTAAACTGTGTATCATTTTAAGAACGTTTTCAAAAGATATCGTATGGTTCGGTGTCAAGTGCTTTTAATCGGAGGAGACATTGGCCAGCGTCGGACGTGTAAATGGAACATTTTGTTTTACTGGCGCGAGTTACAGGGCGCAGTTTCTCAAAGGCCGATTAGTTCTTAACCAGGGACTCTTATTTCTTCGGATAGTTTTCTCTGTTATTTTTAACAGCATCCAATCATCAACTTGTTGACAAAATGAATTACATTGAATTTACTGGTTTAAAAGCTTTCACGTCTGAATTCAAACTTCGCACTAACCCTATCAAAGCCTTCGATGGAACGTGTGTGCGGCTCACGTCAATAACTTTTCCAGTAATTTGGTCGAGCGTGTTGATTTCAGTGACTCGAGAGTGGCGCTACTGTGGGCTGATTTAGAAGTTTTTCCTAATAAATAACATAGAGTTAAAGTGTTCGTTTGTCCGGTGCCGAAAATATCACAAGTCATGGTCAAATGGCGCCGCCGAGCTTCACATCTCGATAGATTTACTTTGTGGTACAACGGCCGCCGAGCTACACAACTCGTAAATTTACTTTGTGACAAAACGGCCGCCGAGTTACACAACTCGGTAAATTTACTTTGTGGCATAACGGCCGCCGAACTAAACTCGCTTTGATGCATGCACCAGTAGTCGCAAACATTTTCCAAAGAAAGTGACGAACCATGCTGAAAAATATGAAGGCTTAATCCAAAGTAAAATTTAACAGCAAACTCCTGAAAGATGAACGCTTTGGACGATTCAGTAATCACAGATCGATGTACCCTTTACGAAGATTCAGCAAACTTTTTAAAAGATGAACGCTTTACGAAGAATATCAGACCTTAGCAAACCTTTGAAAGATGAACGCTGAGGACACAAGAATCACCACATGAGTTAGCGCATCAAAGTGAGGCAAAAACTTAAGGAAGCGCCTCAAAGCGAGGCAAATGTGTGTCGACGACGAACGAAAATGCAATCTCAAAAAAACCTCCCTTATTAATTGTACAGGTAACTGAATAATGCACAGAACACCCAACACAAATTAGGGGTTGCGTTCCCGTACCTCGAACGCAATAATGTTGTTTTGTTGTGCTTTTTATTTATAACTTCAGTTTTGTCAGACGATCCCGTGACATACATTGTGAGAAACATGACTTTTTTTGTTATAATCTGCATTTATTGCCAGGCATGAAACCCGCTGTAACTTCAAGCTCCCTAAGATATATTTGGCTATTCTCAAGATATATTCTCAGGATATATATTCAGGCGATATATTCTCAGGATATGATGCTGGAGCGAATATCAAAATCAGTCACGCTGGGCATGCCAATGCCAAACCCAACTGGCTTCACGATCGGCATGCCCGGCATGCCAAACCAGACGAGCAAAAACTGGGAATGAATTATCAACCCGGCGAGAGATCTGGGACCTAAGTTTAGCTAGGTCAATTTTGGGCTGCGAGGGCATGAACCCATTTTTTCCATGCCTATGAGATGTTATTTCTAAGTAACAATTTTCCCTTGAATTTTGTCATGCCTAAATATATAAAATTTTCCCTCTCTCATTAACCCTCAGACTAGATGCGATTTTTACGCTCGCTAAGCATGTTCAACTGAAAATAATGACCATATCCTCATTCAAAACAAAATGCTATCAAATTTTAGTTTCCAAGCCGTTTTTCAGCAGCCGTCTCCTTATAGCTTTTACTTTCGAAAACTCCGCAGTCGGTACGCTGTCCGAAAGCGAAATAGCCAAATGAGTAAACTGTCTCGAGGGATGTCGACCGTGAGAAAAACCAAACAAACACGACAAAGCTCATGGCAGCTCTTCCGTATCCTACGAAAGCCGAATTCAATAAGTGTTTTATTATTTCTTCAAAATAATTCCAAGTTTACCTCAGGTGGATGTTAAGTTCATGCCGATAGTGCATCGTTATCAAGATATTTAGGAGATAGAAAAAATTAACGCTCTGTTCAGGTCTGCAGATATACTCCAAGTAGCAGATGTCGTCCGTCGAGTTGTCTTGCTGATTTTAGACAATATTTCGCCGTGAAAAGAGTGAAATGCTTCGGCTACTGTTCAGCCATTTTGTTTTTACTATCAAAACAACTCAGCCTGGTGCCCAGGTTTTCTTGGTTAACGGTTCAATATGACATTTTTGGTGCATTTTTGACGTCATCGGTTCAATGTGATGAATTATGCGTGTGCTTTTTGTCAATTAGAAACGGAGAAATATTTTGAATGAATTATAACACGCTTTATTATTCCACTATTATGTCATTTTACCATATAAGGTCAAGAGAACAAGCAAAATACGAGGCCGTAATACACCGTAGTGTCCTGGTTTAACCGGTTTACAACAGGGCGAATACCGGCGGATGCAAAAGGAGCAACTGTGGCTGACAGAATCAAGATGTTTTGGATACTCTCATTAGAAAATAGAAGCCAAAATACTATTTTTATTTTGCAGTAAAATAATTAAC
>CALNXK010000131.1:567500-587500 GCA_942486035.1 Porites lobata
GAAGTAAATTCTTCTACAATGACCTTTATATCTCTCGAATACTCTAGTTGCGTTGAGTCCTATCGAGGAATACAGTTTCTGATTACCTTCCATTTGGAACTATTCTTCTGGCAGGAGAGTAGTTCTTATTGGACATGTTTTCTCTCGGCTTCACGTAGACGAATCTTACTAGATCACTGCGCTTTGCATGATACATTTGCCAATCCAGAGGCGAATTGGTCTCTCGAGCAATCTTAAGCAACTGATCTCTGTGACTCATATGCTGTACGTTTCAGTGGTTCATCCACAAAAGAACATTGGCGATGTTTTATCTTAACCTTTTTAACCGCAGCGTGTTTATTTAGCATACAGAGGAAGTTCTGATTAAAATTTGGAAAACTCTATCGCTGACGTCACCAATTAGAGAATTTTCCATCCATGGCAGTCGTTCTAGATCGTCTAAGAACTTGATCGCATCGTACTGTTGAAAACTCCTAGTGATGGGGGTGGTTTAGGTAGTTTGAGGTTTAGTACAATGTAAGTAAGATAATGATCACTTACGTGGCACTCAACCACTCTAGTTTCCTTGACAACACTGGTGTTTAATTTTTGTTGCTAAAATAACCTCAATTAAAAACGGTGATTGCAGTGTAACTCTGGTTGGTGAAGTTACAAGCTGATTAAGGTTCAAGGTGTCACACAAATCCTTCAGGGTGTTTCCTTCACAGCAGCTCTTTAACAGATCACAGTTTAAATCACCAAGAACAAATATTTCCATGTGTTGTACTTGCAGGTCTTTTAACACCTTCGTTTTGAAGAAAGCACGTTTGTATATACATACACTGCCACCAATCTGGAAATTTTGTAGCCTTGGATCTCTACCTCGGGGTTCTTCACTGAAGAATTAAGCCAGAATTCAGAAACCGCTAAGACATCAAGTTCATTTTCTTCACATAGCGATCTTAGCTCAACTAGTAATAGTAATAAATTGCTTTATTTGCATGACCGCATCACTTTACAGTATTGCAAAAGCATGTATATGACAATCAAAATAAAAACAAAACAGTACTAGTAACAATCTAGAAAAATTCGGTTACATTACTAACAATGAATCACGTATTTTCATGCAGGAGGAGACAAACTTCATAACTAACTTATTTACATGATGTTCCTTCGAATTCATTATCAGTTTTATGCTTTCCGGAGATGATTTCTTGTCAAAGTCAGGTATTATTCGATTGATTTGATTAATAAATGCCTGTCTCTGTACTGAGTATTTGTTACATTGAAAGAGGAAATGAATCTCATCTTCTACCTGATTTGAGTTACATAAAGGACATAATCTATTTTCTCTTGGCAAATGATCGATTTGGTATCGACCATGTTCAATCATAAGTTTGTGATTACTTATTTTAAATTTAACAAAATTCTGTTGTTCGTCATAATGTCTTAGCTGGTAGAGATAATCAGATGTAGAATATTCATATTTAAAAGTTTTATAAAATTCTAGTTTTTTTGAATTTTCAAGACTGTGCCGCCAAAAAGATAGATATTTCTCCCTCATTTCTGTGGTATATCGTCTAATTTTATCATTATCTAGAGATTCAGCACCTAAACTGGTTAGATTGTTTTGTTCAAACATGTTTATGAAATTGGAGAAATATCTGGAATTATTCATAGAATGTAGATTCTTTGACATTGATGTAAGGAAAGACTGTTTGACTATAGAGTCATTATCTTTGTTGTTGAGGTAAACAAAATATTTCATAATTTTCTGATTTATCGGGATAAGCAACAGCAGTCTATCAAGTTCAGCTCTGCAAGCTATATTAGAGGCCTTATTGTTAACTTCTAAGAAATGTTTACAAAATTTGAGTTGAATTTTTTCTATTGGGGAGCTATCCAATTTTTTAAAATCTCGCTTGGTGTACATTTCCATATCTCACTGTTGTAAATCAAGATTTGGAATACCATTGTGTCAAAAATTTGGGATGCAGTATTAGGATTAAGTTTGTCAAGAATTGTCCACTTCCGAATACTAGAAAACGTGTAAAGGGCCTTTTCTTTAAGTGTTCGAGTGCAAGTATAAAGTTTCCCGTTCAAGTTAAACGTGTACCTAAATAAGTCTATTCTTGGACAATTCAATTGACTCACTGCCTATGTTGAATTTGATGTCAAGAGATTTTTTGGGGGTGTTTCTGGAATATCATAATAATATTTTTGTTTTCTTCGGATTAATTTTTAGCTTCCATTTGTCACAACACAAGGAAAGCACATTTAAACAGTTCTGTAATCCAGTTTTCGATCTTGATAGAATAACTTTAAATCATCTGCGTACAAAAGTGAATTTATTTTTTTCCCATTTGGAAGAACAAATGGGTCAGATAAGGTGTTTTCGAATAAAAGTGGTAGATTGTTTAAGTAGAGGTTAAATAAAAGAGGACTTAAAATACAGCCTTGCACGGTGGGGCCAAACCACCCCTCAAATGTTGCATTTAGACTGTTTTTGGATTTTTTGGTAAGTCTTGCACCAAACTTTACAGGTAGCCTTCGAAAAGTAAGCTCATAAATTTACGCCGTTTTTTGACGTGTGATGTCAAATTTTGACGTCATAATCTATGACGTCACAAAAATGGTTGTGATCAAATTCGGAAATGTACAAAAGTAGCTATATCATGTGAAAGGGCTTTACATGGACAGTAAAATACTGAAAACACTATCTCGCTACGACAAATAGAACAAAAGTTATGACAGTTTAAAGACTATTTAGTTCCCCCCCCGGAACCATACTTTTCTTCTAAATAAGACTGCTCCGGTCTAATTTTTTCATTTTTGCCCCAAATAAAGTGATATTCTAGTAAAGTAGACCTTTCAACGCTCCAAAAAATCGTATCATTTTAGATTTTTGAATTTGGACTTTAAAACGCTGATCTAAACACAACAAAAATGGTCACGTGATTTTGGTATAACGTAAATAAACTGTTTTTTTTGTTCTAGCAGGTGTAAGCATCCTCTCACATACCCTTTTTCTTGTCTTTTAGCTTCGGGCAATAAAGAGTGTCAATGTAAAACTTCAATTTTTGTGCAAAAAGAACACTAAAGAACTTAAATTTATGATTTTTGCGAAAAGGGGGGAACTCTTTCCAGCCTGTGAATAATTACCAAATTCAAAACGTCATATCTCAGCAAGCTTTTAAGCTACATAAAAATTTTTTGCAACCTTCTTCTATGCTTGACGAGATCTTTTTAAAACGCGATAAAAAAGTGGAAGATTCAAAACTCTAAAATTTAATTATCAATGACGTCATCAATTATGACGTCACAATTTAACATGAATTGTTGTAGTGCACATCAATTTGATTGGCTCGTTCTTTTAGAATTAGCGGCCAAGTCTCGTACACAAAGAACAAATACAAACAAAGTTATTGTGGATTGACCAAAAAACCCACGTTTTTGTCGCACATTCGAGGGGTGGTTTGGCCCCACCGTGTTGACGTACACCTCTGAAATATGAAAAAGGCTGTGTTTTGTTTTCACCGATTTTGATGGAACATGTCGAGTTGCAATAAAGACTTTTCATGAGGTTGTACAAGTTTCCTCCTATATTCGTTTTTAGCAGCTTATAAAACAGTCCTTCGTGCCAAACAGAGTCAAACGCTTTGCGGAAATCTACGAAACAAGCGTAGACTTTTTCCTTGTGATAATGCACATATTTATCTATTAGGGTCCTTAGAGTGAAAACATGGTCTGCAGTGCGGTTTTCAGGCAAAAAGCCAATTTGGGAATTATGTAATATCTTATTTTCCTCAAAATACAAGTGAAGTCTTCGATTTAAAATAGAACAGAACAGTTTTCCAAGGCAACTAGAAACACATATGCCTCTGTAATTTGTTGGATCACTCTTGTCACCAGATTTGTAAATTGGGGTTATGAGGCCTTGACACCAAACATCTGGCATTTTTCCGGATTGTAAAATGAGGTTAAAAAGTTTGACATAGACAGGCATTAGTGGTTCGAGGCTTGCTTTGATCATTTCATTTCGTATTTTGTCAACAAATGGTGATTTCTTATTTTTCAATTTCTTCGCCGCTTGACGTATTTCCCTCTCAGTTATCTCATAATCGAGATGGTTAAACCGTTCCTTTTCGTGTTCTAAAGAATTTAGTTCCCTATGGATTTCATGTTCATGCGTGGAATTCGTCGGGTCAATAGAATGCAGAGATTTGAAATGGTGAAGCCATGATTCTTCCGAGATTGGGGCAGGAACATTTTCGTTGAAAGTGTCGCTCATCGAATTTAAACAATTCCAAAATGACGCCTTGTCAGGATTTAAAGCTAGTTCGTCGAGTTGTAATGTTTTTTCTTTGTGGAATCCTCTCTTCTTTGTGCCTAGGAGCTTTTTGTAATCATTCAAGGTTTTGTGATATCTTTCCCGCACTTCGGAGTTGAGGGGGTCACGGTGCTTTTCATTTGAGACTTTTCGTAATTCATGCCTTTTTAAGCGACATTCACAGTCGAACCATTTCTTGTTGGATGATTTCTTAATACGCTTATAAGTTTTCTTAGCTTTAATTTTTAGGCATAGCTTGGAGCTCTCAGTTAGAATTTTCATAGCGTTTTCTAAGGAGATATTCACATCTTCGGTGTTTCTCTCCATATATTGTCTAATTAGAATTTGGATTGGTTCCGTGCGCAGTGCGTTTTTGAATTTTAAATGTGAGTCAACTTCCCAGCAAAATTGCCGTGGTAATTTTGATAATCTATTGCTACTATTTGGAGTGTGCATTTCGTCTCCAATTAACCTGGTGTTAAGATTGAGCCATGCCACGATGGCACTATGATCCGATAAATAAGATGGCTGTTTAACAACAAAATTTGCAACGTTGAGAAATGTACACTGATCACATATTAGATAATCAATAACGCTCGTTCCGTTTTTTCCATGAAAAGTGGGTCTGCCTAGGGTATCTCCATTAACTCTCAACTAGATGATTCCTGGTCTTCACAGATCGCACGCTCAGATGACCAACTCTGACTTTTGACTTTTGAGGCTTGCTTGTCGGAGTGTAGCTTGATGCTTCATTGCTGACAGCTACGGTATTCTCTTCATTGCGAAGTTGTTTTCTTCGGTCGAATAGACATCAATTCCAGCAGTACGTTCTTCGGTTGAATGAACATCGATTCTTGAATAATTATTCTGCGAAATATTTAATAAGTTCTTCGAAACTACTGCAGAAACTCAGCTCCATCATTGCCTTGCACTTCTGGCATTTGGAATACCTCCTTTAAAATATAGTGTAAACATGATCCTTGATATATAAACAAAAAGAATAAACAAATGTGTACATGTTTATATATTTCGAAGAAAAGAAGAGAACGATTATAAGCAGAGTTTGAAAATGTTCCAACACCGAGGGCTTTTGAGGGAACCGTGTAAACTGGTATGAAAATGCGGTATTTTACCATCTTAGTTTGATCAGGCAATTTTATACTTGTGAAAGGGCAAGTTAGAGTTTCAAGCCGGTCTAGGTGAGTGGCAAAAAATACAATGAGAAAATATACAATAAACATGTTCCGGCAAAATTTTCCGAAAATGACGAACTGTGGCTAAGGAACTAGCAATACGATGCGCAAAAGTAAACGTTCAAGGCATGTACAAGTCTTTAAGCCAGAGACACGTGGTTTAACCAGGGGGTGGGGTAAATGGAACCCCTGCGCCGTTATAAATACGTGAGTGCAGGGGCGTGGTTGCAACGAAGAGTACATAAGGGGAGACTGGCCCACGCTAGGGATCCTATCGAAGAAGTTCTTTCTGCAACATACTTCTTGTTTCGATTCTTCACTTTGCCGACATTGAGAACAAATCTGTGGCTACTTGGTTAAAGGCCTGAGTACATTGTCTACAATTATTACAAAGTTGCGCCAAGGAAAATAGACAGTGTGCAGGTGACCAGTGTCCGTAAAGCGAGGTTGACAATAGGTCATATACCAGAAGTAAAAAAGTAACAATATATAACAACGCCCAAATAAATCTATTTGTTAAATCGTAGAGATAAACGTCATGGTGGACTATCAACAAAACATGTTAACAATTCCGAGAAGGGTAGACAGGGATTTAGCATTCACCCTAGGTGCTGGTTAATTTGTACAGCGCGCGACTCACGCTAAGTGACACGCCTATTCTGCTTTTCTTCCATCGCGCGCGCAGGCCCGTCCTCTGAAGAGACCGGCGCCTGTTGCGCAGGCAGGCACAAAATGGTAGATTTCATTATTTCTTTTACTTGATGGTGCAGCGAATAAACCATGCAATGAATTAGAGTTGTCAATTCAGCTTCTAACAAAGGCAGCCAAAAAATGGCGAATTTCTATGGTGTATGACTTCCTCATCATTGTACCCTATATTCGCCTTTTCGGTTATGACGCTTTTTAAAGTGATTGAGAGTATTTCTCGCTCGTTTGGCTTCCGAATAGCGAAAAAGGCTTGCTAGGTTTCCGTCTCCTTTTTATCTTGCTCGTTTGCGCTGACTTCTCTACTTCCAGACCGGGCATGAAGAATCAAAGACAAACAAGTGAACTTCAACTGAAACTCAAAAGAACCAAATCCATAGACTCAGTTTGATTAAGTTCGGTAATCGAATGGGCACCAAAAAAATCGGTCCAATTTACAACGATGTTCGTTCTTGGTGAATCTTAACTTCGGAAAAAAATTACTACTTTGTTTACGATCCTTTCCATCATAAGGGCAATTTAGAATACACTTGCCTGTTACCTGTTTGGTAGTGTGTGTTCTGCATACTGCAAACCATATTTCAAACAATTTATTGTGATTAGTACACGGATAGTTATGTACTGATTGCGTAGTACATTCATGGAAAACATTCAGGACACACCTGTCAAGCAGGCGAGAAGGAAGCTCTGTCACCGAAATTTGCTAAAATTAATTAATTCATGTGTAACAGGAGGTAGAAGACTGTCCAGCAAAACCTGTGATTTCTGCGATTTGTAATGGTAACAAGACTGAGTGGAGCAGTCTGTAATCATACGAGTGATTAACAAAATCGAAAATCGGACGGCCGCGTAGCGGGAGTCAGATTTGTATAATCACGAGTATGATTACAGACCGAATTGGACGACACGAAGCTGTTACCAATTAATCACAACTCTAACAAAATTTGTGATACATAAGGTTCTTTTTTTAAATCAGCAGTGAAGCGCACGCGTGATGGCGCGTACTGTCCTATAATAAAGATCAAGCCAGGGCTAAAAGCGAAGCTTCCATTAACAAATTTATAATTTAAATCAAACAATAAACTTGCAATCCTCAAATCAGTAAACTTTATGGGCACATTCAGGCGCGGATCCACACCGGTTTCAACCATTTTACGGAAATCGGTCAGATTTATTATAAAAGATATATTTTAACACAAAAATCTTCAAGTTGAAAAATGAGAGATGAAATAATCCCTTATTTGGTAGGCTTCATTAGGGGAGAATGGATCTGGCCAATATCCTGTCCAAATGACTCAGTAACCCAAGAAAGAGGATCGACTTTAGGGAGTTAAAATTCAAAAACATTTTCCCGGGGGAGCATGCCTCTAAACCCCCGTACAAGCTTGCGCCTTCAATTCGGTGCTCATTTAGAAAATCGGTCAGTATTTATGCTAGATCTGCGCCTGAAATTCATGTGACTTTTGAGGGAAAGGCTAAGTCATTTTAGAGAAAAATAATTTGACAGTCCAAGAGTCAAACAAATCAGTATTACATCAAGTTAATAGTCTTATAATTACCCCCCAAAATAGCAATAATCTTCGATCACAGCAGATTAGGCCTGGAAAACAAATTCTTCCCAAACAAAATTATCCAGTCGCCCACCTACACCACCTTTTCTTTATAAGGTTAAGTCATAGTCTCTCCAACCACTCCATTGGAGAGACTATGGATAATTGGACAGCCCTGAAATATAATTTTAAGGATGGACTATTAGAAAAGTGATGAGGGGGGCGGTGAAGGGGGCAGAAAAAGTGAAAAAAAGGGTTAGGGTTAGGGTTAAGGTTTTTCCCCAGGAAATTATTAATAAAAAGATACATTATTCCTAAGGATTCTGGCCAAAAAATATATGCCCAAGGACGAAAAAAAAAAATTTCCTCCTTACATGTCCAAAAATCATCTTGCATACATACATACATACATACTTGTATTCTGGGTAGAATGTATTTCGTAGAACGTTCAATTCATTTAATTGAAGAGCATTGACTATTAATAATCACAGGAGTTCAGGCTTCAGGAGTAATCATCAATCGTTTTTGGCAACAGTGCTGTTTAGTATGGTCCGAAATTGTAGGACCACTCTCATTGGGCAACTTCAACGATTGACCGTTAAGATTAAAAGCTGGCAGTAATGTTGCTATGGGGCTGCGTTAAGAGATTGTATTTGGGTAACAGACGGATTGTGTCTTGGTTACGTTACTCTAGAGTTCTGAAATACATATCTGTTTCTGTGGGGGCATGAACATACATACATACATGTTTTTTATTTGGAGTCTTAAACAATAAATAGGATATCAACTATTTCCAAATAACTAAAATTAAAAACAACAAAAATTCCTAACTATATATTTAATCTCTTAAAATCCCCACCCCTCTATTACTTTTCTAATGGTCCATCCTTTATGCAACACACGATAGTCTTCGATGGCGGCCAAAAAATTTACATGTTGCATTCCTCTGGCTGAAAGGGAGCCCAAAATAAGAAATCAGGCCGGACTTTTTGTGTTCGATAATTTTACTTTACACGTAAACCTTGGCGACAAATCTCGTGGCGTGTAAAGCAACCTTTTAAAAATAATTTTTATGCATCATGTCTGAGGTTAACAGCTTGCACAAAATTGGAGAAATAGTAAAATTTGCTAAGATTAATTAATTCAAGTGTCAGAAGAGGTAGAAGGCTGGCAAAGCAAAATTTGGGATAAGGCCAATTGCGGAAATAATAAATAGCGATGTTTTCGACTGACATACGTCCTGAGAGGAAAATAAGGAATACTTGCGATGATCCATGTAGGCATTCTACCTTTTTTTGTTATCGTCCACGTTGACAGGTTTTTGTCAGCGAGGTATTTTTACTATTAGGGAAATACCTGTTACTCTATGATTCCACCTTGCATCCTCTATTCAATGACGAATTCCAGTATCCATAAAAAAATGTTACTTTTAAAATCTCCTCTTTAGCATTGTAGATCATTGTTCCCTTCTTCTCAGAGTTCACAATAAGCTTTGCCTCTCCTTTTCCTTTACCAGGTTGCTTTTCTAAACCCACCTTAATCTTCGAACTGGTCAAATCCCAAATCTTGTTAGACTAAGAATCTTCTTGTTCAAGAAATCAAAGCCCTCATGAGCCATGGAAAGGTCGAAGCAAACGTCCACGGACGTACTTTGCTCATTTTTGGACTAAGACGGCGAATAATTCTGGTCAGTTGCGCGGACCATGCTTCGTTGAAACATAGGATATAAGCTCTCCGATCCTGTAATTAGGTCGTTTAGCGCGCAGGAAGCTCGAAAAAATTCCCTAGCCACAGCAATTTGTTCAGTTCGTGGAATATCTTGCCTTAATCGTGTAGGGTATGTGCTTTCCAAATTCCCCGCTGAAATTTTGATTTCTCTTGCTTCGGTGGATCTTTCCAAATGGCAATAATAGCTCACCGTCTGTAGCTTCACATTGATCCGCCATCTTAAATGTTCCAAAACTAAACTCCGGGTCGCGCTCGCTCAAAATGAAAATTTTTCTCGCAGAACGAGTTTATAATTTTGTCGCGCGCATCACGCGAGGATCGCAAGCGGACTGCAATTTCGTTTTGGTAATAAATCTTTCTTTCAAGCGGTTTGGTATCCGCAGTTGCCTAGCAACAAGCCATAAACAAATCCTAAAGACGCCATTCAGCATGACGTCATCCTGCATTTTGGGTTTCCAGGCAACATGGTAACTGACTTGGGCTTCTGTTCACTGTACGTTGGCGAATCGCCTAGCGAATCGCGAAGTCTTTCTGAGGCAAATAACAGCGGGCTGCAAACACAACAGTGCCCGATTCTACAAGTGGCTAGAAATCCTTGCCGTGGAAGATTTAACACCGAAAGAACGGCGACCTGAATTTCAGCGAGAGCAACGAAGAAGAATATGAGTGCGTTCATCAAGCCGCTGTTATAAAGCCCGAGAGTGAATAAAACACGGAAATAATGCAAAATAGCTTTGAAATACTCGTTCGAGGTATTTTTCTTCAAATGTATCTTTGAATTCATCATAAATACAGCTCCACAAGGTTCTAACAGTGTGAATGGCAGAGAAAAATTAAGGGGTGAAGTGGTCGCATGGTCCAGTGATCAGAAGCCGTACTTTGTTGTGGCTGGTGGAAGTTGGGGTGTATATGTACATGTATAACCACTAGTGACGCAAATTTCTAGCCTGGGATCAGGCTCCGCATTGGAGGAAAAAAGAGAAGAAAATCGGCGAGCGAAGCGAGCCGAGAGGTAGTCTGGGGAGGGAAAAGGGCGGCGGAGCCTGGAGACATGCCTTTGATGCCGTCGATCCGCCCTCCATCAATTAACTTGTCATTGAAATGTCAACACGTCAAGTTCACGGATGTCAGCGTGAGCTTATTATGTCGCTTTTGTAAAGAAATATATGAATTCGAGATGAAGTAATAGTGCGGGCAAAGAGACCTACTTAACTTCGATCGCCAACTGGAGTAACGCCAGCTTCGGCGAAGAAAAATAAGCACGTTTCAGAGGAAAATGCGCCGCGTGCGACCGGGAAGAACAGTCCAATAGATTCTCAAGCCGAGATCGCTCAAGTTCGCAGTTCGCGTCATAATACTCGTTGACATAGCTTCTTATAATGTACGAGACGAAATATTGCTATTGGCAGAGTTTATATTCCGCGGAGGAAACATGTGTAAGTTAAGCACCTTATGCGGCAGACTATTCAGTTTGAGTGTATTCCTGTTGAATTTGTTGCCCCTTTTATAAGGTATGTCTGCTCAAAATCGTGTAAAAATAAGGAATATAAATGTGAAATGTGAAATGTGACCGTAGTTTATCACAGGATAGTATAAGAAAAGCTCCATGTTTTGAATGCTTCTTTTTGATTTTGCAACAGATTACAGGGATATGTTTTTGCTCTTCTTGGAACCGAGGGATAAGCGAAAAGCCTCGCAAAGACTTGCCTGCGTGCAGACGTCTCCTATTTCCTTTGTTGCACGCGGAAAAGGGACGTCTGCGTAACGTCGTCGCTAATCGTGTTCCAGCGTCCTGCTGGGTTCCCAAGATCTTGGGAACACGCTGTGATAGGCTTACACACAGTGCGCATTGTTTGACTTAACGCTGATTGGTTGTTATCGAATGTGGTCTGATAATGTATGCGGTGATTTTAATGATTTATGTAAGCGGGGTTTTCTAACCAAAACAAATCAAAACATGTGCGATTGTGTGCTGTGTTTTTCGTCGATCGAAAAGCAGAGCGATCGAAATCTTGTGCGGGGACGCGGAAAATTTAACGTGTACAAGGAAATTATTTCGTTACAATTTACTGTGCATGACACATCACATCAGATTTGTAAACAGTGTCTGGGAAAACTACAAAAGCGGCGTGGACTTCGCACCAGGCTGGCATTTTGGAGAAAGCCAGCCAAAGAAACTAAAATCTTTATTTAGCCGTAACAAACAGAGGTCAAGAAAATTTAAAAACTTTACAACTGCATCTGAAATCAAATCCTATCGGGAACACCCACAGAAGCATAAACCACAGGAAATGATTACTCAGTATGCATGTAACAAACCTGCTTCATGACCTCTAAATGGAAGACTTAGCGCGGCAAAAATGAGATTTACTCAGTCTAAGGTTAGAATGCTAAATGCATTGTGTAGTGCTAGTAATCTTCGCGCGAGAGAGAAAAGAAGAAAAACCTCTGTTCAAGCAGACTCTCAAGGTCACGTTTCGCCCGTATCACGAGCTTATGATGTTTTGTTTGGCCTGTCAACTCTTTTTTCTAACCGGATATTATGTCACAATTTATGCGAAATAGAATACCCTGCCAGCGGGACGCCTTTTCCACGTGCAACAAAGGAAATAGGAGACGTCTGCACGCAGGCAACGCAAAGACGTTTGCATTGCTTGCTCGAAATCTGTGTTTAAAAAATATTTTCCGAATTGCAGGAGCGTGATATTGAAAGAGCGCGATACTGTCAACAGCACCGCGAATCTGTCATCATGAAGACATTTGACCAATCAGAGAATCTGGTATCATGGAACGGCGGCATCAAAGGCATGTCTTCAGGCTCTGTTGCCCTTTCCCCCACCCCAGGCAACCGCTCGACTTGCTTCGCTCGCAGATATTTTTCCTATTTTACCCCGTTTTTTGCCTTTTCCCCCACTGCGGAGCCTGGTTCCAGGCTTCGAATTTCACGTTAAGCAACCATTCAAAGTCAAGGTCGCAAAGTCCGAAAATCATCACGATAATGAAGATGATGGTCATGATGATGATAACGAAAACGACGATGATGCTGCTGCTGATGATGATGATGATAATGATGATGATGATAATGATGACGATGTTAATGGTGATGATGATGATGATGATGATGATGATGATAAAGATGATGATGATGATGATGATGATGATGATGATGATGATGATGAGGGTGGTGGTGGTGGTGGTTATGGTGATAATGTTAACTTACCGGAAGGAATACCAGAGTATGGCATAGACCGAAAAACTTTATGCTTATTACTGCTTATAAATATCTTTCAAATAACTTACCCTCGGACTTTCCTTTTTTCTTTTTCTTTCCTCTTCCTCTCCCTAAAAGTAAAACAGTAGTCATGACTGGTGTGAGCGCGAAACTCGTAGCGACCAGATATCAGTCAATTTGAAAAAATTAAGATTTAGCCAAGGCTAAAAGCGAAGCACTCTTTAATAAACTTCTAATTTACTCAAACAGAATTTAAACTTAAACCACTGCAAAAAAATCTTCCAATTTTGTAGTTAACATTACGTACAGTTGAAGGACTGGTGATTTTAGGGAGAAATAATCTGCCAGCAAACCTTAAGGCTTCGAGTGAATATTTTCTTTATTAATATCAAACAGTTAGAAATCAGATTCGATCGCGGTAGTTCAGTAGTTTGTTGCAAAAAAAAAACTACTACGCGAAATAAATTTTCCAAGCCCACACCTCCATTCTTTCAAAAGGCCAGTTTTATTGTACAATACCCCAATTTACTTATGAACGTAATCAATTCAGGGGCACCCAACGAGAATATAGTTCAAAACCACTTAAAAATAGCATTGTTGAACGTATTCTAGTATTTAAACGGTAGATATAGGCTTATTTTTATCCCCTAAAAATTTTTCGTCTGTTCGGATTTCCTAGCTGAAAGTCTAGTGATCCGAAAATTATAGGGATCAAAACTTACGTTTTGGGAAATTTCAGCCAGAAAAAAGGCTGTCGGAAATTCTAGGAGACCTTTTAGGGTAAAAGGCGGTTAAAAATGGGCAATTATACCATTTTTAGATATTCGAAAATCCTAGGAGAGGTAGGCAAGCAAGAAATTTTGCAACAAATGTTCCGAAGATTCTAGATCTCAAATCGTCTTCCGAACAGATATTTTCCAAAAATTGACGTTGGGTGCCCTTGTCAATTATCAACTCGATTTCTCTAACTGAAATGGAAAAAGTCAACAATAAATTTAGTATTGTTATTATTATAACGCCAACGTTTTTACTCAACGGAGTTGGCTGATTGGTGTAAATGTATGCGGCTTTACAACTACCTGGATTCTTGTGGACCTAGCCTACAACTAATGACACAGTGTTTGTTTCCTACATTAAGGCCCCGTCGACCAGTATCCGGATGTAGTTTGAAACCGAATACTTTTTTATCCGAATTCGCCTTCCGTGAACTTTCAACAAGAGAACCTGCACACCGAAACCGCTCTAGAGACTGGTGAATTCGAGAAGACGACTGAAGCCAGATAATTTTAAAGTCAAATACGTCATAAGCTCGGGTCCAGTCTTGGTCCGCCTTGGGGCGGCACATACCTGGCTTATATACGGGAATACTCCCCGGGTATAAATCCCAATAGTGTATTCTTTTAAATGGGTGAATTCGAACCGAATACACCACACTGAATTCGTCTTGACGCAAATATCAAGTATGCGGTTTCAGCGTATCCGAATTCGTGTACACGTGCCTAAAATACAGGGCCCAGTTGTTCGAAGACCGATTAGCGCTAACCCAGGGTTAAATTTTAGCCTGGGACTCTTTTTCTTTTCATCAAAACCATTTTCTCGGACAATTTTCTCTATTCTTTTTAGAGCAGCCAATCATCAAATTGTTGACCAAAAGAATTAAAATGAATTTGCTTTTTAACCTTTCACATCTGAATTCAAATTTCGAACTAGACATGGGTTATTTTAACCCAGCTTGGACAACTCGCCCCAGGCCTGTATAAACAATGAATACCTCATTTATTTTTTCTTAAGATAACTTAAACTATTATTCTGCAGTTTGTCAACGTCAACATGACCTGACTACACATGTACAGACTGCGTGTTGTCAGTTGCATTCACAGCGAAACTAGCGTTACATGTAGACCTTAACTAAAAAAAATTAGGCACAAACCTTTCTATATTTAAAAAGGCAAGCTTAAGTAAAGTTTAGAGTTAATCCGGCGGCAGAATAGAAAACAAATCCGAAGAAAGCGTTATCATAGCTTGTGCGAAAATTATGATGAAGCCCTTTTTTTTTCTTAGGCCCCGTCCACACGTTTCCGAATATTTTTGAATCCGCAACTTTTTCTTTTTCTTTTTCTTCTTGTAAAAGTTACGAGAACATCTGTGACTTGAGATCACGTAATGGAAATAAATACATAAAGATGTCTAAGAAAAATTGTTTTTCTCATCTCGCTAGTATAGTCTAGGTAGCCCCAACGTATAAAAACCAATACGTTAAAAAAGAAGAAAGAAGACGAAAAGGAAACACAGCGCGCAGCGATGAAAAGATTTGTGTGCAAATTGGAAGCCACCGACGTAGTGAGAAATTTCACGCGAAAACTTCCCGGTAAACAGAGCGGCGAAACGCACTGCGCATGAACGAGTTAAAAAAAAAATACCGTAATGGTCTGGGATAGAGTTGGCCGCACTTAATTCAAGGAACAGTGTTTCTGGGATCAGCAAGGATCCTCCGAAGAGGCCTTGGAGGCGGCTTATATATTGCGACCTAATGATGGGACTGAAATTTCCGGCATGGACATACCTGCCGTGTGAAGCATACACCATAATAGTAACTATTAAATTTGCCACAAAATTCGTTGGTTTAATTTCCATTTTAAAGGTCTCATTTTTTAAAATACGATAGAAGTAAAAACTCTGGCAAATATCACAAAATTTTAATGAGTAGATTTTGAGAAATCGTCTTCTGTGTACCATCGCTTTTTTCGCCGCCATGTTTGTTTGTCTAATTTAAAACACGCGCCTTCACGTGAGTTACCGCTGACCGCCCGCAAAACTGTATTCAGACACCTTCAGAAGTATAAAAACAACAACAACAACACATCAAAAAAATCCAGTGAATCAACTTTTAGACAACTTAATAATATGTGACGATCTGCGTGCGACGTAAACGAGTGAGCGATATTGCAAATCTCTAGATAAGTATAAAATAGAGATCACCATTTCAAATCTGCTATATAGATTTAGCCACGGCTAACAGCGAAGCTCTCGTTTATACACTTGACCAAAAAATAAACTTGAAACCAGTCCGAAGGAATCTTACAAATCTGTGCTTGATATTGATTCGATTGAAAACATGCAAGAAAACTGAGCAATCACGCTTTTTTGTACATTTCTTTGACTTTTTTGCTGCACGACTACAACGGGAAACTTGACAAACTTCCTAGTAAATACACGTTTTATGGATGAAATGTCGTGTGTGCTCACACAAATGTCGTATGTGCTCCAAAAGAGTTTGCTTGTGTTCCTGTTCGCATTTTTTTCACTGCCGCTCATTTTCGCCCCGCTGGTCGCTAGCTTTTCCCATTTTGAATTTCTCACCACTGCTATAAAATTTTGATGTTGTTCTTGTAACGAAATACATCTCCTTCGTTTTTTATCTCACGCTTTAGCGCTTTCTTTGTTATCCCCCTTGTGTAAACATAATTAAAATTTAGTCGGAAAAAAGACTCGGCTTTGTTCTCTATCCGGACATGAGCTAAAAAGCATGGGTGATAGGCTAAGAAATTTCAGAACGGCTAAGGGGCGGACGTACGAACGGACGGTCATGTGATTACCAAAATATCTCGCTTTTATAGGTTACCATTTTTTCTCACCCATGGTGCTCAGCTGCGCGCTTAGCGCGCGAGAGAGAGCTCCGCTATCACTCTCATAAATCACGTCATTAATTACACTTAATAAGTACGAGTGACAATTATCATCTCTTCTTTCTGATTGGCTCAAATCCCACGACATTTTCTTCATAACCAATCAGAGTTGATCTAATGTGGAAGAAGTTTGCAATATCCGAAAAACGACGACAACAGCCCGAGGTAATCGCCAAAAAAAGGGACGGCAACCGAAAAACACGGGGACGAGGTTGCGTTGTTTTGGTGGAGTAGTAGAAAATGGCGAAACATTTCACAAGTTTCGCGAAGAAGAAATAGCTGAACTATTGGTTAAAAAACAGCAAGAACAGCAAGAATACATCTCGTAGGATTGGCATCTGTTTGAAGAATGTCTGCTAGACTAAACATCCCTTCATCCTGAACGTCCGAGAAATAGGCAAATTAAGACGTGAAATGACTTAACATCGACCGAGGTAAGCACGTTTTAGCTTGTTTTTAAACTATGAATTTGTTTGAATGAATGATAAAATAATTATTGGATCCCGCTTCATTTGCTTAAAGCATTTACTTTTGTTTTATCGTTACATTTACCTGAGAGCCACCTACTGATGACACTGCAATGGGAATCAAGACTTGCTGAGTATCCACACGCTGATGATGGTCTGAAGATAAAAGATAAAAGCATTAAGCCCAGTATTTACATACAAATTCTCCTGACTGATCAATCCATACATTTCCTTAAAACAAATTGTTGAGAGAATTTGTCAAAAGGTCAAAGAATTTTCTTTTGGCGATCGTGTTATCAATTCTTACAACCTTACATCTTGAATGTTTTGATACTGTTCGATGAAAGTTGATATTAGTTTTCCAGGGCCAAGAGTTATCCAGTTGAAGTATGGTCATGTGTTACCCTCGTTGAATAAAGGTGATTATTATTAATATCACTATTAGTTTGAAACCAATTCATGCTCCTGCCGCGTAGCACGCACGGAAAAGCTTGCTGTGCTACACGGCAGTGGCGCGACTTGGTTTCAAACGTCGTGCTACTGCCGTGTTAAAGTCGAATTCAGTTCGGCACGGAAGCAGGATGAAGTTTGAAACTGGCCTAACGTAGCAGCTCTCTGTGAATGTTTCATTCACGTCTTTTTTGGGGGAATTAGGGGAGATTCTTTTCTTTGTTCTATTGCTTTCTCGAAGAGTAGCCAAGGGTTAATGTCACGCAAAGTGGAAGAACTGCTACCTAACACTCATTAAGAGGGAAGGTACTCATTTTGCTAAATTTTTGAAGTCCACAAACCTCTTTCAGCCTTCCCTATCCATTACCTGTAATAACCTACACTCCCCAAAGCGATTAATTAATTGTCTTTCCTTCAAATGCTAGCACATTACATCACCTGTTGGGGCAATCGGCACATAGCGTTTAACTGGGGCACTGCCGGTCAGCTGTTGAGCAGGAGCTGAAGTGATTTGTTCCGGATTGTGCTCAGGGGCTACTCCTGACATCGCAGGATCAATCTGTTTGTCAACAATACAGATTATATCAAAAGTAAATCATTGATTATTACTTGGATAAGAAACAATAAATGCTATTTTTTTGCTGGTGCTACAACCAGTTGCAAAAGTACTTGAGACACTGTACCGTATTTTGGCATAAATGGTCTGCCCATGATCCTGTGCTTGTGATCCCCCCTCCACCCCTTATCAAAGTTGCTAGCAATACAAGACCATACTCAAAACTTGGAGGAACAACTTTGAATGGGAGGGAGGAGGGAGGTCAGTATTATATTTTACCAACCTGTGACCAGGAGCGATCTGAAGCAAGAAAGGTCGTTTTTCCGTGGGAGTGTCTCAACATTTTCGCAACTGGTTGTAGCTTGCTCAGCAGGCGTTGTTATTAGGAAGCTTGGGCTGGTTTTAGGTCTCGAGCGCAAAGCGCAAATAAGACACGGGCCTTTAATAAAGCCCGCCTGAACCCCCAAAATAGCCTGCAAAGCAGGCGTATCTTCTTTTTGACGAGCGGAAGCCGCTTGTCTATGTTCGGGATGCCGAGGCTTCCATCTTTGATTTTATGACAGAGGAAGAGTAGACTGAAGTAGCAATCCTTGGGTAAGGAATTAAAAGCGAAAAAAATAACTTCTTAAAAATGCTCCCTCAGGTCAATGCACTTTTTGTGTTATTTAAGGCCCCGTCCACAAGTATCCGGATATTTTTGAATCCGCAACTATTTCTTTCTGGATTCAAAAATTTCCACTTCACACGTATCCGTATTCAAATGAAATTTGCCCGTCCATATGTATCCGACACGTACGCGGATTCACTCTAGTACCCAAGACTCCTTTTGGGATAATGTCAACAGGACATGAGTCGTAAGTGCGCGAGGTTTGCATCTTGCTCTGCCTGTCACGGTAAAGAACTGGGCTCGATCTTGTTATGTCACCGGATAAAAAATATCCGGATTTGGCGTCCACACTATTCCGGATTCATAGCGTATTAAAAAATTTGCATTATGGAGAGCGGATTCAAGAACTTGCGGATTCGTATGCCTGATTCACCGGATGCGTGTGGACGGAAGCCGTATCCGGAAAGAAGAAGTTGGAGGGGGCCTAAGAGTATTTATTTTTATATTTTTTTTTACACTAAAACGATTTAATGCTGCTTCAATTTGGCCGATAAATCGCGGACATCTGCATCCGGTAGGTAGTGGGTCACTATATAAACAACATTTTGCTAATGAGGACTTCTTTTATATGACACTGCACACCGGTAGAATTATGGAGGCAAATCTCAGCTTATTATTGTTATTTCTCAGCAAAGTGGCTAGTTAAGCCTTTTAATGAATTTTCCTGCCCGATCATTGAATGCTTCTATTTAGATGTGCATTGGTGGAAAGTTTTGTATTTTGGCTATTGTTTAATAATTCGTCAAGTATTATCCCGCGAGCTGGTTAGTAGTTCTGTAAGCTTAATTCCTCTATGCCTCGTGAATCTAGGGTTATGATACATGTTGACATGGAGAGGATGGCCACTAGAAGCTTGCAGCTGCCAGCCAGTTGAGAATCCAAGGAGGTTATTCAAACAACTGTTAAGGCTGGCTGCCCTCTAGGGCAAATTCTTTCGAAAAGTAATGTAAAAGTCACTTTTGGAGTAGGTTCAATAACGCTATCATTCACACTTTGTTTTTACATAGCTATTATTAAGCCGGCTTGCAAATAGTGAAGAGCTAATCGAAAACAAGCCAACTATTTAAGCTATAAAACTCAGGAGCACAACGTTATGATCACGACAAACCGACAACCCTGTAAACTTGCCACTGGCTTGCAGGTATGGTTGGTTTTATTTACACAAAGCGGTTGTACTCTCGCAAACACAAAAATTACATACGACAAAGTTGTGGCGGCAGTAAAATATTGGCCTCACAACTTATTTTACAATCAATCGAGAAGAATTTTATAGCATACTCACGTAACTGACAGGTGCATTTGAAGGTGATGGCTCTTGCTGTGATTCTCTGAACTCTGAAAGAGGGCCCACAGAGACCTTAATCAGTTGCGTATGTATGATTGAACTTGGTTGTTAAGCCCCTCCAGTCCCCGCCATAAAAAAAGAGGAGATCCAACTGGTAGGAAAGATCTCGGTA
>CALNXK010000131.1:592500-600000 GCA_942486035.1 Porites lobata
TGCCACAAGAATATTGCCGATTTGGTCATTTGAATTGACCAGAATCAAATCAAATTATGCGCTGAAGTCATTACTGAGTGCCTTTTCCTTTACGGGTATGCAGAAGATATCAAATAATTTTAAATAAAGAGCTATAACCATAAAACTGTTTCGGTTATTTTTGCAGGCATAGCAGTAAGACGTGAAGAGGTTTCAAGTTTTAATCCACGTTGATCCTTGCCGTCCGCAGCAACCGACGACAGGAAACAGTTTTAATGCCTAAATATATTCTTAATTAACAAAACTTCAAAATTATTTTGGAATTCAATTGATGCGAAGACACGTTAAAAAGATTGAAAACAGCGTAACATGCCCCTTTAAATCCATAGACTATTTTAGTGACACTGACTTTAATTATAGTTAGTTGTAGGGAAACTTAGGCAATTTGAATAACTCAGATGGATTAAGAATAAAATACTTAATCTTCGTTGTATAAAAACCTCTTATCAGAGACCTTTAGATTCCAAGACGAGTAGGACTACGAGTACGACATTTTCTCAATACTAAGTAGTAAGCGCGTGCGTGAACCAGCGTCATTTTGGCGGGAAAACGTGATAGTCGTCGTCATTCACTACGAGTTTCAACGAGAATGTCGTGTTAGCGGGCACAAGTTATAAGTTATTTTTGCGACTGAGAGATAGCTTAACCTCATTCAATAAAGATGACAGTGCTAATATTTTTGGTGAAAAAGATGTACAATGAAGCTATCGGGGTATCTATTATTAGAGAACACGCGAAAGAAAAATTTAGTGAAATCTCGTACCCGTAGTCATTCTCGTCCTAGAATCTAAAGGTCTCTATCCACATTTAAAGAAAGTACTCATGAATTATTCTAAAACTGGTTCTTTGCTAAACTTTTACTGGATAGCCATGACTGAAAACAAACAATGTAACAACAACAGCAACAACAGAATTTTATTACGTTTGATATCAGTTTGATCATATGAAGAGTTGATATTATTAATACCTTCAAAAGATATTTCTGAGCTGTTATCGTCAGAATCAGGCTTCGATTGAGGTGACAGATTACCGGAAGACGTCTCAACATCCCCAAAGTAGCCTGTATCAATGATCAAATCATTCTCAGCCTGACAGTTTCCTTGGTCAACAGCAACACCTGTTTCAATCAAAGACATTTAATGAATAATAGCTCAGAGTTCGGTGTGTGCCAGGTATGCGGTATGTACAAACGTCATATGAGAAAATAGACTGTTCATAGTCCTTTATTTTTCCGTAAGATCGTCGAGATCGAGCGCTTTGCGTTACGGGCAGCTAACTTGGATGAGTGTCAAAACTACTTAGCGGGAGGGCCCCCACCCCCTATGTAGTTTTGACACTCATTCAATACGGCTGCCCTTAACGTAAAGCGCTCGATCTCGACGATCTTACGGAAAAAAGAGGGGACTGTGAACAGTCTAATCAGAAAAAAGGACAAAAAAACAAAACTGCAATAAACAAAGTAAAGTGAACAAAAAAACAAATAAAAAATAAGCAAGCAAGCAAGCATACAAACAAACAAATATAGGAAGCTCAGTGGAGAGAAAAGGAAAAGAACTCCTTGCTCTCAGAAGTTTTTCTGCAGTTAGTTTGTACACCGATTTCACTTCTTTACTTCATGAATAAATAAGAGAAGTTTTAGAGAGGATTTAAACGATTTTAGATTAAGCATTCCCCTAATTACTATGTTAACTATTAACCGATCTACTTGTTAATAATCACATCTCAAAAGGAAAAAGAAGAAAACAAAACACAGAGGAAAGACAAAACACAAACATAAATCTTACCACCTTTCTCTTTTTCTTGAGCTCTTTCAACAAGAAAAACAAGCTCTGACCAGTCAATTTTTTGGACGTAGTGTGAGAAAAACTCTGTCTCCTCAGATAATCTGTAGAGACTGTAAAGGACAGTTAACGATGTCGTCTTTTATTGCATTATATTTGCATCTTCACTTCGTCCTGTTATCATTAATAAACACAGGGAAAGTATAGCAGGATCAGCGGCTTCATGTTGTAAAGCTTGCAAGACCCCATTTTGTGAATCATATTTTTGTTTGATTAGACCTTTTAGTGTTTAACGTAAAGGAAGGAAAAGCGAGAAAAAAATATGCACCAACTTTTTCTGTTCATACAATCGTCAAGAAGGTCTAGTAGAAAGGATAGAAGTCGTTCTCGCACGTTAAGGCATCTCTGACAACCTATGAAGATAGTTTACAACCAGGTAAAAGGGTAGAATTTTTAAAGTTACCTCCTAGTTATGTCTGCAAGGAACTTTGCAGTCTCCTCATGGCCATTTTCCCTGGCTATTACCTCTGGTAATTGCGAAGTCTCTTTATAAGAATGGAGTAACATTCTCCCCGTCGTAGATTTAAATATCGGTTCAAGAAACCATAGAGCACCACTCGCTACCGCTGCATTAACCAAATGTTGCAGCGACTGAAGCTGTTGGGTAAATCCTAAGTAAAGGTGTCAATGTTACGGAAGATGATAGAAACTAGGTCATGTCAGTACAATTCAGATAACATCTTTTGCTTGTGTTTTATGCTTTGTTTTTAACAATAAAAGAAAAACCTCAAACATTTAAGATTCGATATGTAGTAAAAACAATATTTACAGAGGAACCTCGATTCAAGAAACTCTGTATAAGTCCTCGGTAAAATGCAAGGTATTCTAAATATCCTAATTACAAAATGTCTGGAAAAGAACCTCGATAAAACGAAACCTTGTATACCGAACATATTTTGCCAGTCCCTTGGCTCTTCGTTCAATCGAGGTTCTACTCTATGGTCATTTCTCGCACCTTTAGCACAAAAGAGCTATGGACACCGGTCTCTCTCTAGCCCTTTCAAACATGAAAGAGTTTCTGTAGATATTTTGGGTTTTGATTTACAGGGACAATAAAACTGGATTTCCATGCCGCAGAAAAATGCGCACTGAAAACTATCGAGCTGCAATGTATCTCCGTTGGTATATTTCTAACATTTGATAACGTCAACTAATAATAATGGTAATACAAGACGTCAGAGGGAAGGCACTTTCTCCTTTTGCCATAGGCTCAGAAACTCAAACAAGCTCAGGTGTATTAGTTATGAAGAAAGTGGCAAATAACGTAACTTACCACCATTTCCTGAACTGCCTGAATCATCCTGGGTATTCTCATTACTGCTCTCACCATTCCCAGAATTACTTGTATCACCGGGGGCATGACCATTACTTCCATCATATTTACTGGCCAAGTGACGCAATAAAATTGGATATATGCTTGGGTCATCAACATAATGTACCTTCGTTTCCCCCAAAGGTCTACCATATTCCGACTCCACTGACACTCTAACACTGCAAGGCCCTGGCGCAGCTGCAGATTTACAAATAAAAGAATTCTTAAAGGCTAAACAAAAAACTGAAGAGAGTTTTGTTGATAGTCTTACTTAGTTTTGAATGCGCTCTACTTCAAAAGGTGTTTCAACAAGTCGTTTTGAAGATGTCTGACCTTATGTTGAGTTTCAAACCGTGTGATAAGTGTCTTTATCTTTTAAAGGATAAGTACATTGGTTGTTTGTGACGAAGGCCATAGATTCGTGGCTATTGACGTCAAGTAAACAAAACAGGCCGAAAAAATTAATTCTATAACATATTAACAATTACTACCTTCGAATTGAGTGGTGTGAATTGCTCAAAAGGTACGTTTCGAGATTATTAAATCAGAGGAATTCCCATAGAGACGAGTGCAGTCTCAGTTTAGTCCTGAGTAGCACGTACAAATGTACCCACACAAAATTAAAATATACCAAGACAAATTGAGACTAGACTGAGTTCTCTGAAGACATCAAAATGTGGTGAGAGCATCAGTGACACACTCGCCTAAGGCTCGTGCGCCACTTTTTTTTTTTTACCACATTTTGACTTCATCTGTGATTTATTTCTGAGCAAAACACACGGCAACAAGGATTGTTAAACAGATCTGGAAGCAAAATTGTGACCATGAAAACTTGAGAGTAGGCGTCACTTTGAGAGTTTTGCAAAGTGAACCCTGGGCCTTAAAAATAAATGGATATTGTTGATTTTGTAATTTGCTGTAAGCATCGATGATATCATCATTTAAACAAAATTCCATAGAACAAAGGCTTGAATTTCTCGAAAAACGAGGGAAGATATTCCAAAACAGCTTTGTTTGTTTGTTTTTTTTTAATTCAATATTTATCCAGGTGCATCCCATTTAGCAGAGCTAGTTTAAATGGAGCCCTGACAAAACACAAAACAAAGACATTAAAACATTAAAACTACACAATTAATTAAGCTAAGACAACATGTAACGCAGGTGTTACTGTTTATAAAGTGGCGCTTTACCTTGATTTTGAATTCACTGAGGGTCTCTACTTGTCTAATGATTCTCGGTAGGGTGTTGTAGGTCCGAGCACCGTTTATTCGGAAGCTACCTTGGTATTTGGTAGTTTTTGCGAAGGGAGGGCGCAGCAAATCACGACTTCTGGTGTTACAGCCATGGAAAAGGTGCGCGTGTCTGAACTCTGAAAGTAAGTACGAAGGCGCTATTCCGTGAAGACACTTATGGACTAAGACGCATTTGAGATGATTTCTGCGGCCGCGGCTTGTAGGCTGGGCCAGCCAATTGTTGATTTTAACTCCTCAGCCCTGATAGATCGACCTTCAATAATACATGCGGCGCGTCTATTTAGCTTATCTAGATAGGCTTTGCTCCCAATCCCAATCGAACAATGGTAGGACTAAAGTATTGTAGAGCATTTGACAAGTTGGTTTGGGAAGAACCTAAGCGCTCGACGCAGAATACCTAATCTAGACGAGATTCTGTTACCGATATATTCTACGTGGTCCTTCCAAGATAGGGTGTTGTCTAGGAGGACCCCAAGATATTTAAATATGTTAACTCTCTCTAAACGCGTGTTATTGATTTTCATGTTGAAAGGCCTTTGAAATGAGCATCACCATTATACTAATACACAAACCTGGCATTTTCCTTCCCGAAAATGTCTTATCATTCAGTCTTTTCAATGGAACAACTCCCAAAGATTCAAATATGGCCCTTCCTGATTGAACCTCGCTAGGTGGAGGATGTTCGAATATAATATGGAAAATGTCTGCACCCTACACGAACAAGAAAAATTTATTATAAGTAGAGTTGTACCATTGCAGAACAGTGTAATAGTTCAGCACCACTACCGTGCTGCACATAGAGTTTACGAACTACAACGACGGAAACAACGCAACGAAAATTTAAAAAACGGCACTGGATTCATTGAACAAAATAGCCGTGAATCTGCAGGTGAACCACCCGCGCTTGGTTCACTTCTTTCCTGTAACTGCACGAGCAGTATGACTTAAAATTCACCAACAAGGCCGAGATCAGACGTTAAACTTCACATGTGACGAAGAATTTCAATGCCTCAGTAAAATCTGAAGTAATAAAACTGGACCATTATTTCTGGAATTCAATTGCAGTGAAGACAAGTTTTGGCTAACTTAAAAGATAGCAAATAGCCCCTTAAATTCAACGTTTCATCGAGAACATGAAAAAACATAGCCTGTGCACAGAAGCCAACTCCCTTTAAAAAAATCGGGGAGTTTGCCTGCGTCACAGACGCTCTAAACCTTCTGTATAGAAGCCACAGCCAATTAAATGCTTTCTTTAAAACTGAGGGAGAAAAATGAGTCTATGCTACATTGCGTTTTTCAAGAGTTTACTTTAATCGTTGCCGTCCCGGAGATCACCGGAAACCAGGTGAAAAGTTACAATGTAAGAAAGAAAGAAAGAAAGAGCGAAAGAAAGAAAGGGAGAAAGAAAAGAGAAAAAGAAAGAAAGAAAGAAAGAAAACTTTATTTACTGAGGGTGGAGTACATTAATTACCGGTGGCCCGGTAGTTCTTACAATATCCCTCAAAAAAGAGATATTTTAATAAAAACTAGAAACATCCTACTAATTCTAAAAAATCCTACTATTTCTTAAAATTTTTAAAATTCCCAAAAAGTCTTAGTTATATTGAAATACATTAAAAGTTTTTAAAATACTCAAATTTAAAATTCTTAAAAAGTCCTTGTATTATTAAAATGGTATAATGACTAGTTTTCCTTGATAAGATTGTTCTGCAGCATTTTCCTGAAATTTTTATGGGAAGTAATGTTTCTGTATGAGTTATCCAAATTATTCCGTAGACGACATGCACTTGAATGGAAAGTTTTAAGCTCTGAGTTTCTTTTACATGATGGTGTCAGAACGTCATTAAATATAGCAGACCTGGTACGATAACCATGTGTAGACCTGACATGTTTAAAATATGAAGAAAAATATTCACGACAGTGACCCTTGCTTATTTTATGTAGCAGGAAGAGTTTTATAACGCGTATAACGTCATTTATAGGCAGCCAACCTAACTGATCAAAAAGTTCAACGGAGCTATCATTTATGGTGGCGTTCAAAAATAAACTCGCACAACGTTTTTGTAGTTGTAATAGCCTTTGAAGGTTGGCAACAGAACAGCTTCCCCAAACGTTGCACAGTAGTCAAGAATTGGCTTAATAAGGGCATTAAATAACATTTTTCTGCATTCAATAGTTAAATAGACTCTTGCTCTCTTGAGGAGGCATAAGGGGAGCTGAGGCGTAGGGAGGGGGCAAGGAGAAATAGTCTGTGAGGGATACTGGCTAAATTCACTTATTAAATAAAAAATCAAGGAATGAATGAATTTCCAGTACTAGTGGGGTATCAACTCGAAAATTTTACGTTTTGCGTTTATATTCCCCCTTGGGTGACGCGAGAAAAAAAAACATGTAAAAAGTAACGCTTTAATGTTCCGACATTATCAAGGAATAAAAATGAGAGTTCAACTGAGAAGTTAAAATACTCTAAATTTGCATGAATGAAAACAGCTAAACAAAGACTTTAGCACGGATTGAATCCATTTGCACGTTCAAAGGCGGTCTTAATTATTTGATGTAAAGCATTTCGTTAACGAGGCAGTCAAATTTGTTGTTGCTTTTTTCAACACTCTAAAGCAGCTAAGAAGGTCCTCAGGGACGCCACCCGCGTAAATCATCTTCCGTGCGCAAGCACTATGATGAGACTACGCGGGTTCCGTCCCTGAGGACCTTCTCAGCTGCTTTAGGGCCTGTTTACATGGAGTGGGGGACCCCGGTCTAGTGGGGTTGGTTTCTTTTGTTTTTACGCTCTGGGGGACACAAAACAAAAGAAACCTACCCCACTAGACCGGGGTCCCCCACTACATGTAAACAGGAGTGGGGGAAAAATGCAAGAACAAATTTAACTCGCACGTTTATTCTTTGATAATGGCGTCGTGATGTCGCCGAAACGTCGGAACATTATCTCGTTAACTTTTTACATCTAAAAAATTGATGCCGAAATCTAGACACCTGTAAATCTCACTCGAAAAAGTCATGTTCAATATCCAAGAGTTTCCATTACTATATTCTGCAT
>CALNXK010000131.1:607500-627500 GCA_942486035.1 Porites lobata
GTAATCTTCAAATTCCAACGGTGAAATTCTGGAAATTGGTCTTCGTTTCACCCCTCCTTTGGTTCTAACGTCTACGACTCGTACTAGTCCATCTTTACCAGGATGCACTGCCTCTATTCGTCCAAGCTTCCAATCCCGTCTTGGTGCGTCTGGATCAATTACCAACACCACGTCCCCCACTGTTAGATTCTTTGAAGGTTGGAACCACTTTTGCCGGGATCCAATACTTGGCAAATACTCTCTCATCCAACGACTTCATACTCTACAAATCAGTTCCTGTATTCGTCTCCATCGTCTACGCACACTGACTGCCGTCGTATCGACTGTCTCTGGGGCTAGCTCTCCACCCATTTGGCCAATTAAGAAATGGTCTGGGGTCAGCACAGGCTCGTCATTGACATCTCCACTAACTGTACTTAAAGGCCTCGAATTTGGGCTCCAGTAAACACGGTTTGTAATTCTTCATCATTGACACCAGCTCCGTTCAAAATTGCATAAATTGCCCTCTTGGCTGACTTGATCATTCTTTCGAAGACACCGCCAAAGTGTGGCGCTTCCGGTGGGTTAAACTGCCACTCAATTCCTTGGTTGGAAGTAAGCCTTTGAACTTTGTCTTGGTCCATGTTATCCACTAACTCCTTGATGTCTCGTGCTGCTCCGACGTAATTACTTCCATTGTCACTGAGCATCAACTTAAGCCACCCTCGTCTAGCCACCATACGCGTCAGCGCATTTAAGAAAGCATCCGTCGCCAGGGAAGCAGCCATTTCCAAATGACAACAGTGTGTCTGTAAACACAAATAAGCAAAGGTAGCGCTTTACTCGTGGTCTACTTCGTCCTTGCATCGTGTAGAATGGTCCTGCAAAATCTGTCGCACAATTTGCAAATGGTTTCTGAGTCATCTCTAATCGAATTCTAGGTAATGGTGCGATTTGTTGTTGTGCTGGACAGCCCCTGAATCTTCGGTTACATTCCGCACATTCCTTGATACATTTCTTCACTTGTTGTCGTCCTTGAATCACAAAGTACTTCTCTCGTAAATGGTTTAATGTAAAGTTCACTCCCATCTCGTGACCTTCCATCTCATGGTGATACTTCACGATTAACTTGGTAACAATGTGATTCTTTGGAAGGATGATTGGAAACTTCGTCTCTTCTGGCAAATCATCTGAATATCGCAGTCGCGTGTTTCATCGAAGGAGTCCCCCACAGAACTTTGGTTTAATCTATAGTAACGTACTCTTACTAGGGAGAGGCTTGTTGTTTTCAAGTGCTCTTATCTCGTCAGGAAAGCACTTTTGCTGAGCCGCCCTGATGATTTGCTCTTCTTCTTGATTAAGTTCCCTTGGGTTCAACTCCCCACTTTCTCGATCGTTTTGAGGATTTTTGACATTTGCTAACAATCGATTAATCCAACCAGTCACCCGCACCAAAGACATTCCGATCTCCAGCTTTCCTTTTGGCTTGGTTCTGTACCATTTTGAATACTCCATTGGGTCTGGTGTGCTCTTTGGTTTGACTGTTTCCACGTAATAGCTCTGTGCATTCATGCTTAGCTCCTTTTCCACGAGTTGTTCTTGTTTCTCTGATTTAACTTCTTTGTAAGCTTCTGGGGGTTTTCCAAATTTCCTCTCCGGCCACTCATCTTCTCTACGTTTTAGAAACGGGGGTCCATACCACCAGCAGTCATCCTTAACTAGCTCTTGAACTGAAGCTCCTCGAGTCCCTTGATCCGCAGGGTTGAGTTTCGCAGGAACGTACCGCCATTGGTTTGGACTGCTCTCGTCATGAATTTCCCCAACCCGGTGGGATACAAAAGGTTTAAGTGCTACAATCTTAGCTTCCACACTACCGTCAACACTCTCAAATCCAATAGTGAATGTCATCGATGGAAAACGAACTTCCTGATCATTAGCAACGTTCACAGTTATCAGCCCTTTCTCCCCTTTGACTCCGAGCTCCTCAACTACATCTTCATTAACATATGTAGTGTCACTTCCCTCATCCAAGAAACAATTGACAAGAATTCTCTTCTTACCATGTTTCAAGACTGCTGGAACAGTTCGCAGTGCCACTTTTTCTGCTTTCTGTATTTTTAGCGAAGTTGAATTGGTGTTAGCATCCCCCTCCGTGCTAAGCCCGCCGCTTTGTTCTCGAGTTCCTTGTGACAGAATGTTGTCATCTCTGTTTGACTGGATTTCCCTTCTTCCTTGAATTGTCCTGGCCAACTGAAGCTGGGTTGACTGGGACTTGGCTCCCTGAGGCCGTGTTCCTTGAGGCTGAGTTTCTTGAGGCTGAGTTCCCAGGGGTCAAGACTGAGAATTGTTTCCATTTCGATTCCCATGTAACAACCGGTTGTGTCGGTCCCTGCAACCATCAATGTTACACACTCTACTTCTTGGGCACTCCCCTCCCAGATGATCATCACCCAAACATCTGTAACAGAGTCCTAGTTGTTTCGCCGTAGCCCATTTTTCCTGAATTTTTCTACTTTTAAAGACATCGCAATTCCATACAGCATGGCCTTCCCCACATACTTTGCATGTTCCACTCTTTTTGTCATCAGTTCGGTTACTTCCAAAAGACTTACTTCTTCTGTTGTGAAATTTGCCGCTTGAATTTCCTGATTTTAAACCATGTTTAATTTCAGTTGCTTGAATCTGATATTCAGCTTCTTCTGCAGTCCAATCTTTGAGTGTAAATAGAGACTCGACCCTTCTATTTTCTTTCACCCAGCGAATGTATTGAGACAATAATTTCTCCGGCAGTTTTTCAAGAATGATAGTGTACAAAGTTCCTTCTTCTAAATCTGCCGCTCTGTTGTTCTCCTGTAGATTTATCACTGCCCTCTCCGACATGTCTGCAAATTTTTCCAATTCTTTTGAATTTTCCTCTCCGATTGGCTTCAGTTTTATTAATTCGTCTACATGACCCTGAATTTCCCTACGATTTCCACCGTATTTTCTCAACAACCTCGACTTAGCAGCCTCATAAGCAGCCTCAGAATATCCTAAACCTTTAACCGTTTCTAAAGCTTCGCCCGCTAAACATGCCTCCAATCTCAACATCTCAAACTGAGCAGACATTGCAATGCATCCACGCAACTCGTAAATGTTGCGTTCCAGTGCTGAAATTCAGTTTTGTTCCCGCTAAATGTTGGAATGCGAATTCTTTCTAGGTTATTCACCCCACTATCAACCTTCCTTTGCGGCAAACTGGTGTTAGAGTTACTCGAGTAAGATGGTGGACTTACCGGCCGTGTGTTCCGTGTTACTAGAGACCTTTAGCATCAGGTTTTTCGTGGGAAACGGCAAACCGCAAACCGCAAAATGACACGTGACCACGGCCTTGCGGTCACGTTTGCAGTTTGCAGTTCACGTTTGAACCGCAAGAAGGGCTTCCAGCGGTAAGTGATTTACGGCAAGGTTTTTTGCCACAAAAAATTGTACAGCCTCGCGTTTAAAGGTATGAACTAGCTTTTTGAATCCGTTTGCGATGTGTTTGTTGGATTTTTGATCTCGAATCAATGAATTATTGCTGAGTTTTGGGCGATTAAAGTGATGCACTTCGACTTCATGAAAACAACATGGTGGCCCTAAACAATGAACGCGTAGTTCAAATCAATTTTATATTCCTTTCTGCCGTACTAACAAAGAAAAGTATTCTGTTCTAATCCGGAGTTAAATTTCTTTCTATCTTGTTTCTGAATTCATAACTTAACTCAGTCTCTGTTTCGTTCCTATTCTTAACGTATCACTCCGCGAATATCATTTTATTTTGCTTATCTCTTTTAGACTGGGGAGCCCAGGCTTCATAAAGCCTTCTGGTTTCTTCTGGGCTCCCTTGCAACCTTACAATTCTTATATGTATTCTTGTATTGTGTTGTATTTTAGCCAAATAAAAATGAACTGAACTGAACGCCTTGCTAAAGTTTGAAATCTCGGCAACACGAAACTGCAAACGCGTAACTGCGGTTTGCGTTCTGCGGTTTGCGGTTTACCTGATGCTAAAGGTCTCTACTGAAGTCAAGACGCGACGAGCGGCGCTAGCTTCACCTTCAATTCTTTCGTTTAATTCATCCGCTTCATCCCCGACTTTAACTTGCATTTCAGTGTTCTTTAGTTCCTGATACAATGTCCGTAATTCTTCCAGTATTTCGAAAGTTTTTTCCTTAATCTTTTCCAAACGCTCCAAAGTAGCTTTAATTTCTTCAATTTCTTCAAAACTTCTTGGTTCAACGCCGCCCCTGACGCCAGCAACCCGACTCGCTAACTCATTTAGCTGTCTTGTTATCGCCCCTTTTGATTTCCGTTTTTCCGCTTTTAAGGCTTCCAATTTCATCATCCAAGACCGTTTTCCTTTGAAAATTCCAACTTTTAATCCACTTTATCCGGCTCCGAAGGACCAGAAATGTTTCTCCTTAGGTTCCTAAATTTTCTCAGTCCTCTTCCTAAAAAAGTCCAGAGTTCCCATTGAAGAAATCCCGTAAAAAAAGGACAAAACATCCACACAAGATTTTTTTTCTACGGCGTAAGCGCTCTTCCCCTAAATCCGGGGACTTTTATTTGAAACTGTCAATCTTCCCGCGCGTAACGTAATTTCCGGTAAAAATGCACTTCCGGTTCGCTCTTACAAATAATTCTTTTAGAAAAAAGGCACAAGAAATAATCCTTAACAGACAGGCAGACAAAACTTGGCTACAACCTTTTCTTCGGGATTCAATCTCTTAAACAAAGATTTTTTTTTACATTACTTTAAAGTAATGTAAAAAAAATTCTTTGTGTATATCTCCATGACCATCTTGCCTTAAAACATCATATTAGCTTCCTATGCAAACAAATCGCTAAATCAGTTGGTATAATACTATAAAACAAAACTAAAAAAACTACTTTGTGTACTGCGGTCAACAAAGACGGAATCGACGATTTTCACGAACACATTAACAGACAAAACGCGGACATACAGTTCACCAAGGAGATCGAAGAAAATCGTAAGATACCTTTTCGAGACTGCTTGGTCACTCGCGATAACAACAAACTACAAAAGACTATTTACAGAAAACCGACACATACCGACCGTTTACTAGACCAGTCTTCGTACAACCCGACCTGTCACAAGGCTGCTACTATCCGGACTTTGACGAGACGAGCGCAACTAGTTTGCGACTCACCAGACAGCCTACAAGACGAGTCTGGTTATCTTAACAACGTTTTTAGTAAGGACAATTACAACACGGACTTTGTTAGACGGAACACTCACAGTAACACTGATTCCAACACTCAGACCAACGTCAACTCTGGCCCTGTTACGAAAGCGACTATACCGTACATCAGAAGCACCTCGGAAACTATCGCACGTATATTACAACCTTACAATATACGTGTTGCACACAAAACGTTAACCACTTTACGATGACTGCTTACTATTGTCAAGGACAAAGAAAAACCGGAGGACAGACAGGGAGCAGTATACAAGATCAAATGCTGCGACTGCCAGGCTTCTTACATTGGTGAAACCGGCAAAAACCTTAGCACGCGACTGACCGAACACAAACGAGCGACGAGGAATGGTGACGTCAACAATCACGTTAATGAGCACCATTTACAGACGAAACATCAAATTGATTGGGACCAAGAGAGAATGATCTAAGAGAGCGAATCCCCCATACTTGACCCTCTTCCCATGAAAATTATTTTCAATCTATTCTGGGTTCGGTGTAATACTGCGTGGTTATTTTAAGGAAGCCGCCTTATTGGTCGGTTAGAGTGGCGTCATGTAATTTTAAACTTGGCGGGTAATTCATTTCACTGCCGATCACGCACAGCAAGCGGTATGACTTTTAAACTTGCTGTCAAAGGATTTCTGCGTGGAAAAATCTGGCCAGAGTAGCTGCCGAAGAGCAAAACGGTCCTGGCTTGTGGGCGTTCGGCGGAGAAAGCGGCTCCGACTCGACCAAATTGCTTATTGAGGTCTTCGCTACATCAGTATATAAACAACCAACAACCTATTCCATTAAAACGACAACTGTCTCTTCCAGCGACATCCACACACACCCGCGAGCTGTGATACCGTCGTTTGGATCCAACCGTTGACACGTAACGAGAAAATAGGTTCAAAGTGGGTTCAAACATGAATGTTTGGCCGCCAAACATTTGAATTTTGGGAGGGCGCTAGACAAATGTGGGCACACCGCTCACTAAAAAGAATTGACCGAAACTGGAAACCGCGCATCAAAAGTCTCTGGCATCCAGGTTACCGACTGTGTAACAGCTTGAAGCATCTGACCTGACTTGTGTTCGCAAAGCGAAATATTCATCGCAAGTATTAGACGTTAAGAAGACGTTATGCACAGTTTGAAACTCTTAAGAATAATTATTAAAAGCAAATGAACTGTTTGCGACCGGAAAATATTCCTGGATGAAAAAGAGAAAAGATATCTTGCACATTTGCATAAACAATTGAAGTCAGCCACCTCTTAAAGGTTTCGTGTTTCGTGCTTCCTTTCACCGTGTGTCAGAATTCAATATTCGTTACTTTAAATGAGGCTACTAGCCGTTAGAAAATCTCAGTTTTTAATCTCAAAGTGAAATTTTGACTCCAATACTGCAATCCCTTTGTAAATGAAATTCATTCCTAAATTATGAGCGGAACAGGCTGATCAAAAGCATGTCAACAACAAGAGCCGATACTAATCGGCTCCCGGCGCTAATTACTATAATGGCTGTCAAACTTCAAATGTTTGGCGGCGAAACATGTCCCGTTCACGTGAGAGTAGACCACCTGCGTCACGGACACAAAAGACAAAAATAACCTTCGTAGCATGCGCGCGAACTTCACAGGGATTCGCTACCTTAGCTCACTCTCTCTTGCTGGGACTCTGCGACATGTATAACGTATTCTACAGAGTACTATCAACGCCTTACTTTAGAAAGCTGGTTTACTAACTAAGAACAAACGCCACTGAATCGTAGCCAACATTTACCAGCGCTGTACAAACGACTTATTGACGAGATCAAGCAAAACTAACTACGAGAGAACGACTGGAGAACTGACAATTTGACTAACAATAGACGACTGTTTAACTGTGACAATAGACGGATCGAAACACACCAATTACTGATTACGAGTCTTCATAGCCAATAACATCACGGCTTAACTGACAGACGACCAATAACATCACGACGTAATTGACCAATCAGATCAATAACCAGAGAATAACACCATCAACTGACGTGATACAACTCACTTTGACTCTGAAGATGACTACCGCACAGGTTGTTGAAACGTCAGGCACTCTCAACAACAACAGTCCCATTCAAGACTACGTTCACCCGGACGATTAAACTCAACCTACTTTTGAAAACTAACTTTGTAATATACCTTCATTTGTCCTTATCTTACTTACTGTGACTCTACCTGGTCGTCTACATATGTATCTAACTTAAACAGAATTTTCTATTTGCAAAAGCGGGCTATGTCAGCTATCACCAATTCAGACTATCGGGCACACTCTGATCCCTTATTCACAAAATTAGGAATTCTAGATATCTTTCAAATCATGACATTTCAAATAACCAAATTTTTGTTTTATCATTATAATCAATTGTTGCCTCAAATGTTTCATTAATTGTTTATAACAAGTTCTCAATTACATAACTATGGCACAATAACAGCCAGCGATTATCGATCGCACTCTTGTCGTACTAATCTTACACAATTCGCAATTCTCTACCAAGGTCCGAAAATTTGGAATTCTCTCCCAGCATCTGTTACTTGTTTACAAAGCTTTCCTAGCTTTAAGAAAAAGATGGTAGAGTTTTTACTAAAATAATCTTGAATTAGCCAAGCCGCACACGAGTAGCACTTATTTTACTTGCAAATATATTTATATTCAAGGTGGCCTCTGATATAAGCCTGACGGTTTCTTGAGGTCTTCTCGCCAAAAGATGTTGCTGTAAACTTCCATTGTACTTAAACAAGGCAAATAAATGAGGATGATGATGATGAAATAGCTGCCTGTATGATTTAATTCATCAATTTCACCCCGTTAAGATCAACTACACCTGACCCTCCTTTGTACAACGTTTTTGAACAACTTAGCGGATGTTTTGCAACTAGCTGATTACCTAAATATAATTTTGGTAACTTAAAGGCCATATCCGCGATTTTTAGAAACAACCTCGAGATATCAGCTTCAAAATGGGTTAAAAGGAAAAATGTCTTATACTGCAAGCTTTACACTTTGTTCCAGATACAACTTTAAAACACTCACCTCTGTAAGCCCTTTGGCTCCTGGGTCTGCAATAACAGCTGCCTCTGTGGAAGAAAAGGCATATAAGGGTTTCAAGGCTTTGATGCCATGCTCCTACTGCCACTTTTTTTTTCATTCAGTGGAAATAAGTGACTCATCTTCTAAAGAGGACGATGAAGTTGCTCTGTTAAGAGAGACTCTCTCTCTTTCTGCGGTTTTTCTCGCTCGCTTTTTTCGCTCATCTTCACTGACCGAAAGCTTAGAACAGGCTAGACAGAATACAGAGAGGAAATGGTGCTGAAAATATTAATTATTATTTAGTTAGGGTAAGTGAAAAAAGGATAGAAAATTAACCTTGTTGTCTGTTGATCTCCATCAGCGGGTTAGTGTCCAGTTCTTCGATCGAAACCTGCACAAAAACGCAAAATGTTGTCTGCTTGGAAAAGAACATACTACACGCTTCCTCTGTATTGCACTTGATGCTTTTTTTTTGTTGAAACGCCCACCGTTGACTGTTAACATTCAGAATTAACCTTAAACGTTTGATTTTGTTTAACCTCACTTTTCTGTTTAATATTATCCTCAGTTAATAATATTATACTTTTTTTAAACTTACCACTCTATTCTGATATGTGTCATCTTGCGTTTGTTGACCAATGAAGTAGGACTGTTCGCCTGTCAAGCTGGATGAACTTCCACCTAGACTCCATCCTTTATGTGGCTGTCCTATAATATTAATCCACACGACTTAGCAACAAAATCACAAATGTTTTCGAAAGTTAGTTGTTTTAAAAAGCTTCCTTATTACGTATTCTAATCTCATTCAGGCCCGTTGCTGCAACGTATTTAAAGCAACAATTAATGCAGCTGTGACCACATATATTATAGGGTCCGTGGCAGTGCATAAAATTTCCTGGCATTGACGTTTATAATAATTTTTAATGCGATTTTAATTTATCGTTGCTGATTCATCCTGTGTTACCAATCCTCTTCAAGCCCTGGACTACATTGTACGCCTGTTGGACAGCGGAAATCAAATCGACACCAAGGCTTTGTGCGTATAGTGAGTATTTTCCCGCACGTCTCCAAACCATGTACTCCACCATTTGACATTTGCAACAGTTTAAACAGAAAGTGGGAATCAAAGAGTTAATAAATATTTTGCACCTACCCGTAAAGCACTTTGATTGAACCAGAATGCACTCCCAAGTTACTAATAAGCAATGTCTTCATTGGGAGAGGAACCTTTCTCAAGAATGTTTTTAAATGCATCATTTCCCTTCAAATATGCCGTCTTGCTTTAATTTCCTCGGATTTCACTACAGTTTGGCATTTTACTTAGGCGTGCTTGGAAACTTCATAATTAAGCGTTCAATTTAGCGTGTTTGGAAAGTTCATTTGACGGTTTGATAGTCGCGTTGATATTGGATTATTTAGGGAAATGTAAGGGCAATTTCACGCTACCACTTGAAATTGTAACTGGGATCAAGGTCACAAATAACTCGTCTGCGCCCTGTCCTTAAAATTACGACTTTATCACTCGAGAGGAATGTGGCTGACAAAGTGATGCATCGCGCAGAATGGCTATTGTTCTCGGGACATTTTACTTATAGTCGATCTAAAAGCGTGATGAACAACTTAGTTTTGCTGTTCATATTGACTGTTTATGTAAAAAGATATCAAAGCGTATCGGAATACTTAATAGAATTAAGGCTTACTTTCCAAGAACAGAGCGCATACTTTATTATGAGCCATTATCTGAGAAAATCGAGAATCGCAAGACACTCGTCAAAAAATCGAATTTTTTTTATTTTGCCAAAACATCTCGTTTTTCGCACAAAACACGGCAGGATGCAATGGCAACTTCGAGAGAAGGGTGAACGCGTAAGAAACATTGGCTGACATTGAAACCTCACCGAATTATTATTTTGTTCTTACTCTTGAAAACCTTCAAAGAAAATTTGATGAACAATGCTTTATATTTCTATAATCGACAAGTGCAAAGAGGTCATATTTGTGACGTTAGACGTGCTAGAAAATGAATGCCAACTTTGACTATTAAAAAAGGTCTCTGGTATATGCCGCTTGATCATAAAATAAATATAAAATGGAACCTTGGCTTTTGTACTAACTTACTGGAAAGTTTTAGCTCTGGAAATCAAATACCATCCTGACACCAAAGCAAGCGGTGAGAGCAATTGAATTGGGAAATTTATGCAAATTAGACGGCTTGCGGACGGTTGTCAAACTAAAAGAAAGGTTTTACATGAAAGAATTACTCACTATTGCTTGTAACACGTTTGTACGGCAAGGAAAGTTATTTCCAACCTCTGTTGCGTCGTTTTGAGTCACAAAATATATAATTTTTAGCCAAAAGACAAACGTACGTTTGCTCAGCAACTGCGTCCGAATCCGGCCGTGAATCGAAATAAAGTCGCAACACGTCGAAGCAAGAGTTACAAGACTTTTTACTTCAGTCAGGAGGCAAAAGGAATAAAAATTAATCGCAAACAAATGACTTCGATTTTGAAAACCTTTCATCACTTCAATCGTTCGTCGGCTGATAATAAACATCGCACAAGATCGTATGACCTTTGGCGTGTTACCGGAAATTGGTCACACGCCTTAGTCACGTCAGCATGCTGTCACGAAATTTTCGTAGCTGTTGTCAGCAATTTTAATACAGCCATGCATATTTATTTTTCTTTTATAGACACCTACTAGGCTTTGAAACAGCTTTTTTTGCCTTCGAAGTACTAAACAGGAGGGGTACCTCAGATTCCAAGTGACGGGGATGATCCGTGGAAGCGAAAATTAAGACGTTAAAAGAACGAATATTTCGAATACTTAAGTAAAGCCACAGCTAAGAAAAAAAGCTTTGTTCAAAAAATTGTCAAACCAAGAAAAAAACATACTTCGATCATCCCCGTGACTTGGAATCTGGCCAGAGTACCCCCTCTCCCTCCCCTCCTCCCGTATGCCGGGTCAAAATGCTAAGTTCCCCGGCCCAATGTCCTAACTAACAATCGCGATGGTCAAGGGATCGGAGTATACTCTCTTGCTGCAGTAAAGAACTTGCAGAATAATACCAACTTTCCGAGGCCAACGGACTCAACGCTATAATTAAATTTGGTTTTGCTTGTTGATTTTTTCGCGATTTGCTCACGACCAGGAGCCCATAACCCCAACCACGACCAAATTATGAAACCTGTTATTACAAGAAAAAAAAAACACAAAGAAACAGTCAGTCAGACAGACAGAACATAATAAAAAAGACCTCCATTAAGATAAAAAAAAAATCAATACATGACACTGTCGAATACGAAAACCCAGAAACCATTTTGTGGAAAAAAGGGTCGCATACAGCTATCAGCTACCTTTTTCCACAACTCGCCGGTAGAGGTGCGCGGAAACTAGTGGTTGTGAAATGGCTTCAAACATCCTGTACTGTTGGAATATTACTTATCACGGAAAGCTACACATGATTTCTTCTAGTAGACCCAACCCTCTTGGTTCGTGTGGACCCGGGGGGTACTCCCATACATTACCTATACGGGTATGTGCCGCCCAACGGGGTCGTGATTTTGAAGCTCCTGATTTAGAACGGGGTATCCATTTCAGAGGCGTTTTCTAGAACGGGGTATAGTATTTCGAACGCACGAAAGCTCCAGTTTTGTAAGCAGCCATTTGAAATTATTGAAGGACAGATTGCTTTTAAAAATACGGTTCAATGCGTTAACAAGCAAACTGCTGTACTCTTGTTGCACCCTGTGTTTTAAAATTGTTGCTGATTATGAAGAAACATTTATTTGATGTATAAGTCGAACAAATAAAGAAATATCTTTTCAAAAAAACAGGGCTATTTCAATTTGCAAACTTTCTAGAACGGAGTATAAAAAATTGGCCCATTTGTAGAACAGGGTATCAGTTTTAGGGCGAATTCTAGAACGGGGTATCAAAAAATTGGTCCATTTCTAGAACGGGGTATCAATTGTTGGGGAAATTTTCTTTGGAACGGGGTGCCAATTTGGAGTCCCGGGCGGCACATACCCACCCAAAAAATACCCAAGTGCCCCCCCGGGTGTGGACAAAGTAGCTCATCCCGGCTATTTGCACCATGCTACCATAGTCTCCCTAGATTCCCAAGCCTCGCACGCAGACGTTTTGAAGGTGTTGTGACTTTATTTCGATTCACGGCCGGATTCTGACTCAGTTGCTGAGCAAACGTACTTTTGTCTTTTGGACCTTTTGGCTTAAAATTATGGATTTTGAGACTCAAACCGACGCAACAGAAGTTGGAAATAACTTTCCTTACTGTAAAAGTGTGTTACGAGCAATGGTGAGTAATCCTTTCATGTAAAACTTTTCTTTTAGTTTGACAACCGTCGGCAAGCCGTCTTCTTTGCATAAATTTCCAAATTCAATTGCTCTCACCGCTTGCTTTAGTGTCAGGATGGTATTTGATTTCCAGAGCTAAAACTTTCCAGTAAGTTAGTACAAAAGCCAAGGTTCCATTTTATATTTATTTTATGATCAAGCGGCATATACCAGAGGCCTTTTTTAATAGTCAAAGTTGGCCTTCGTTTTCTAGCATGTCTAACGTCACATATATGACCTCTTTAGACTTGTCGATTATAAAAATATAAAACATTGTTTTTCAAATTTTCTTTCAAGGTTTTTAAGAGTAAGAACAAAATAATAATTCGGTGAAGTTTCAATGTCAGCCAATGTTTCTTACGCGTTCACCCTTCTCTCGAAGTTGCCATTGCATCCTGCCGTGTTTTGTTCGAAAAACAGACATAAAATCGATTTTTCAAACTTTTTTTAATTTCTCCTTTAAAATGAATCGTTTGAACCCAAAACTATTTTTCCTTAAATTAGGTCACTAAAAGGGATGTTTTGGCGAAATAAAAAAAAATTCGATTTTTTGACGAGTGTCTTGCGATTCTCGATTTTCTCAGAAAATGGCTCTTATAATTCTTTAATCAAGCCATCAATATTATATTGTAGCGTAACTTGGATAAGCTGTTGCAGGCAAGATAATTTTGGTAAGATTTTCAAGCTGCAAAAACGTTGTGCGCGTATTATTCTGGACGACCAAAAATACCATAGTAGCGTACACGTGGATCTGTTTAAAACCTTAGGACGGATGCCATATTACGTTGAGACTGATATTAAAAGATGCTTGATAGCTTACTAAAGAATTAGTGGTGCTTGCTCTGATTACAGAAATGACTTATTAGAAAGAAAGAAATTTATCATTGAAATTCATGTAGGTCACTGCTTTGTTGAAATTCAGAGGCATGTATTAATGTAGTTAGTATTGGCAGAGTTATCAATTACCTCCTCGAGATCCACCGTTTTCCAGTTGAAAATCATCAATATCTGTCGACTAAAATTTAAGCACTACTTCAGTATCGTTACTTATCCATAGATTGAAAAAACTTGCCAATACTGGCGAGTAGACTGTTGTCACTAAGCATAGCTGTTTGCATCGGATGTAACTTTTTATTGGGTTTGCCTACGTGATTTCAGATTTTTATTCATGCCATTTCATTGCTTTTTAAAATGCCAAGAGTTAAAGAAAAAGTGGAGACGCTAATTTTCTTAAACCCTTTTCGTGGCCAGTATTGAATTGTTCTTTCCGATGCTGAAATCAATCAGGTGTCTTTTGCTTAGAAAGTTAAAAAAACTCAGAACGAAATAAAGTTACCTCTGAAAAATCGTCAAAGACATCTATGTTTGGTTCTCCACTGGTAGTATCTGGTATAAAGGGGGTTATCCAGCTGAGACTACTTGCATCCGACTCTAACTCTGGAGAGGATAAACTGAGATTAAAACTCTATGGGCCGGTTATTCAAACGAAGTCTAACTTAGCCTTTTCCACCCTTTTTCTACCCTTTATGCTTCGGTGAAATTCCACGATAAATTGGATTTAGGTAATAGCGTTGGGCAAACTGAAGAGGACTTAGAACGAGGTTTTGTTAAAAACGGGCAAAACTCCGTTTGAATAACTGACCCTATGGGTTTATTGTAACTAAGATTTTTACTCAGTTAATGCCGTTCTTACACGCACATATACTTTTAAAAAGGTCTTCAGTTTTCGAAAACTGTCTCAATTCTAAAACTCCAAGGGGCCGAAGGGGCCCTAACTTTCTGCTGTAACAAACCCAGATATTCAATTAAAAGGGAAGTTTGCACCGAAGGAACAATTTTAAGACAATTATTCTTAATAGCCCACGTTCAATATATAAAAATTCTAACATGAATAGGAGGCTTTCTGGTCATATTTGCATACTTAGGCTATATTCACACTATACCAGATAGTTTTGTGTCGTCAAGAGATCATACCGGATAGGGCTTCTGTTCACAAACAAGAACGGTGATTTCAGTGGTGCCGATCTCTAAAGTGAAGAGTCACATATTGGAGAGACAAGGTTGCGTTGTTTTGGTACAGCTGCTGACTCGTTCCCAGTCGTCTCTCACAACCTCCCCCTAGTGGCGCGCGGGGTGAGTTGGGGAGGAGGAAAACAAGGGAGTCTCTTCTCTTCCTCTCTTTTCCCTTCCCATTACCCCCTGCTCTCGCCGTGCGTGTTACCCTCGAAGACGACTGGAGACGAGTCAGGTAGAGTGGTAGAAAATGGTGCACTTCGTGAAGTGAAGAAGAAATAGCCGAACTTACTGACGGAAACATAGCAAGAACAGTACGAACACAACACGACGGAGGACAATCTGCTATTTGGAGAATATCTGCATCCCCTTATATCCTAAATTTGCCCAGGAACATGCAAATGAAGACGGGAACTCAACACCGATCGAGGTAGGCAGGGTTTAGCTTGTTTTTAAACGAGGAATCACTAGTCGCAGCAAAGAGTTGTATCACAAAATGGAAAGTTCAGGACCATGCAAGAGAATGTCTCAGTTTTCATCCGAACAGAAACTTTAAAATTACGCTTGCTATCCATGTTCTATACATACCGATTGGCTAAAAATAAACGTAAATACCTGAACTACAGCTGGGAGTTGTACCCATTGGGTTTGACACCTATAACAATAGTAAAAAGAAGAAGAACTATTAATAATGTCAAAAAAAAAGCAAACTGAAAAGGTTGACCACATGAGGCAGCAAAAAGAGCCGTTACCCAGGATTTACACGAACGTTTTTGATTACTGGTATCGATCTTCCGTTAATGTTTTTTTCCCTACACACGGTGACCTTGCTACTTAGTATGCCATAGAAAGTGGGCTAAAGGGGTAATAACGACGCTGCCGGTTTGAATGGAAGCTTCTGAGGAATAAGGCTTTCTCCTGGTACATAACTGTTTATTTCCCTGTAGAGCGAAGTATGGATTTTAAACACTACAATAAGCTAGATGATTCTAGTTTCTTCTTTCCTGTCTATCTGTATTAAACAAACGTAACATGCAGTCGTTGGAACTTCTTGCCAAATCTGACTAAGAGTCCGTATTATTTTAGGTTTATTAAAATCAATGCCACAGGTGAAGATTATGTGAGTGCTAACCAAAAAAAAACCATCAACAACAAATAAAACAAAGAATACTTTAAGAAGTACATTTCATACTGCCGTGGCCTCTACAAACTGTTGCTACTTTGATTCACTTTGCTAAGCTCTAATTTAATCCCGACATTTTCCCGCTTTGCTTATTTTTTGTAACTCGTGGTCTGACAGTGTACAACGTATAGCGGGCTCCACGCGCGCGCGAGCGGAGCCCCAAAGTTAGGAAAATTTGCTCATCTATCCATCCTAGAAAATTTGGTAGTCACGTCACCGTACGCCGGTACACTCTTGGGGGGTGGTAATAAGTAGACTCTGCAAGGGTAAACGGGAATCCAAGATGAGCAGCTTGCGTTTGTCTTGGTCAAAGATTCTCAAGGTGGTGGAATTTCAAAAATAGTCAGCCAATGAAGTTTTTCTACTTCAGATCTTGAATTTCATCTGTTTGACTTTCGACATACGGGCCCCTGGAGTCTAAATCCTGTCTCAGATTGGTCAAAAGGGAGGAATTGAAAAATACGACGCGCAGCGGAGTATTTTTGACGAAATTCAAGGTCTTTCATCTGATGCTGAAACACTGTGTCGAACCTTTGGTATTACTTCTCAAACAAAATGCTTTTCGAAGGTGAAATTAACAATGCAAAAATGAGCAGTTTTTCATCTGATCTGCAAACACTCATTAAACATTTATTTCCTTTGTATTTTTTTATGAATTATCAATGAGTTTGAAAAGTTTGTTTACCGTCGTGTACTTAAAAGCTTTAGACTTTTTGTGTTCTTTCAATGCTTCCACAACATCAAATACAGCCGGTATCAAGGTTCTTTCATTGTTAAAAGTTGCTTTGATGGTTGGTTTATTTACTTGAGGTTGAGAAGACAGAAGCAAGCGTCGCATAAACGGGCGGATTGATATTAAATAACAGCGTTTTTCAAGGCTCACGCAGGCTTTACTGACCTAATTTACTGCTTTTCAGGGCCTTTTCATCAAGTAAGGCTGATTATTTATTGTTTTTTACTATCTGGTTTGATTTCTTTATGATTTCGGGCGTTATTATTTCCTGTCACTTGTGATGCACGTTTTCAAGATTTGACTGAGAGTTGATGGATGGCCTCTGGCCCATAAGCAAGTTGAAATACACATGTTTTAGCATACGTTTATGACTAATATAGAAGCGCATTTCTGACTCGTAAACAGCACAATATGGCTTTTATGCACCATATACTGTATTCGTCTTTTACCTCGTGGTTAGACGCTGATACTCCTACATGTTCCGGTTCAAGCCGTATCGCAGCAAGGTCACCAAGGTTTGCATATACACTTTCCTCTGTGCCCTGTCTGCTCAAGTCAGTGTATGAGTGAGGTTGCAAAGGAGTTGCATCGGTGATGCCCAAATTGTTCATTTGAAACAATAACTCTGAAGTTGCGGCACCAGCAGTGAGCCACCACGGTTGTTCCAAGCTTTTTTGATTAGGTGTTGCGGAAGTGTTATTCTGGGCAAGCAATGTTGTACCTAAGGATCCGAAATAAATTTACATGTAAGTATGCATGATGACTTTTTAAAACATGTAGGAGTCATTAGGTTAAGCTCCAATTGTCACATCAATGGCAGCTTAAAAGTCTTACCATAACAATATTTTTTTTTTCAGTGTTAAGGCATGTTAGGGTTAGTCATGCAGTGCTAAAAAAGAACAAAAATGCTTGAAGAATGATTCTCCATTGAACTGAAGTGACAAATTAATCCTGAAACCAACGCATTATTTTCAAAACTAAAGGTTGCTGTTAAAAGCTGAGTCACGAGATGCTACAATACTCGTCACAAATCGTTGAAACAGAAGCCATTTTTCTTGAATTTCCTCCAACTTTCTTACATTCACTCTTCACACCTTTGCTTTTAATCAAATGTGCCCTTCTCCTTCCCCAATGTTGAGCCACGCGTATTTTGGAGCACTTAGATGATTGCAATACCCGAATCAACATTGGGGAAGGGGAAAAGCACACAAGTGTTTCAAGATTTGTGGCGAGTATTGTAGCATACTACAATTCTCTTAAGAAAATCTGAGGCATAAACATGTAAAATCTAACGAGATAATTTCCCGACGTTTCGGCGACCTCATTACGCCGTTATTAAGGAATAGTGCTGCCCATAGATTCTAAAAATAGTTTACGTCAGATGAGATCCCCCGCACGAGTTAGGCAGTCTAATTTGTTTTTGAGCTATTTTGAAAAAAATAGCTCATATGTCAGTGGTGTGAGCGTATGTATCTTTGTGGCTTTGTATCTTTGTATGTTGGGATGTTTGTTGCAAGAGCCAAAAAGGGTGAAGGAACTATGAGTTGATGCTTAGGAACCAATGAGATCTTGGCATCTATTTAAACATGGCATTGGTAAAGGTCGAACAAGGGCGCTTTGAGACCGCCATCTTGATCCTTCACAATTTTTTCGTCTTTTATGACGGGTACAGTTGTTTGGGAGCATTACATAAAATATCTTCATGATTCAAACGCTGTGAACAGTGATGCAGCTGTTTAAGGGTTCATATTTAAGTGTGGATGCTGCTTCGAGGCATTTCTGACCTAATTCGGCTATCGGTACAACGCAGGTCAGTATGAGTTCTGTTTCACCTGCTACAACTGGGTAGAGTATAAAAGATCATATATTTTCAAATCTCTTCCAATGAAGCAATAATTGATATTTAGATACAGAAAGTATGCGCCCTATAAAATGTGGTTTTAGGAGTTTAAAAGGCAGCTTATTTTTTTGAAAGCTGTATCGAGTATTGTTAATCCTGTAAACAAGCTTTAAAAAGATTATTCTCTCGCTTACAAAGTTCAACCGACCTTTCTCGTTCTCTTTAGTAAAGATGCATAACTTCAGTAGAAACAGCCAGGAGCGTAAGGGAATAAAATTGGAAGAAGCTAATTGACACAATAATTAGATACCGTTATATTGAGTGGAGCAACATGATATAAGTAGAAATATATTTCTGCAGTTTGATAATTTTCTTGTAAGTTAATAAATGTTAGGCTATCAACCTTGACATTGCATGAAATATAATTTAATTGCAGATGTTGTAATAAAGCCGAGCTGATTTCTTAAAATCGTTTGAGAAAATTTTGTAGTAAAACAATTTGCCTCTTTTTTACGTACGAATTGTGAAAGGGCCAAAGACCAACATCTTCACATGCAAATTGTGTGCATGAGTTATTTTTGTAATTCTGTTTACTAGATTACTGTGTGATAACTCGAATTCCCTCACGTACGAACCACGAAAGGGGGAAAAGTCCAACACTTTCACGTGCCAGCTGTGTGACTGTACATCTCATGCAGATTGGCTTTTCACAATAATAATAGTAACTTGGACGTATGAAGACCTGTTCGTTTAGTAACCAATGCCTTAAAAAAGGCTCTCGTCTTTTAAGAAGCAATGGCTTTTAAAACATGACGAAATAAGTTGTCGGAGTTAAAGACTGTTTCACAAATGTTAATAAATGTTAGGTTATCAACCTTGACGTTGCATGAAACATACTTTAATTGCAGATGTTATAATGAAGGCGAGGTGATTTCTTAAAATCGTTTGAGAAAATTTTGTAGTGAACAATTTGCCTTTTTTTACGTACGGATTGTAAAAGGGCCAAAGACCAACATCTTCACGTGCAAATTGTGTGCGTGAGTTATTTTTATAAATCTGTTTACTAGTTTACTGAATGATAACTCGAATTCCCTCACGTACGAACGACGAAAGGGGGCAAAGTCTAACACTTTCACGTGCCAGCTGTGTGACTGTACATCTCATGCAGATTGGCTTTTCACAATGATAAATAGTAACTTGGACGTATGAAGACCTGTTTCGTTTTGTAACCAATGCCTTAAAAAAGGCTCTTGTCTTTTGAGAAGCAATAGCTTTTAAAACATGGAGAAATAAGCTGTCGGAGTTAAAGACTGTTTCACTGAGTAGAATCGCACGTGAAAACCTCGTGAATTATGATGACGCAACCATCTACCACAATGATAAAAATCCTGGTATTTCGTAACTAGTCAGTATTCGATGAGTCACATTTTGGCCTAAGAAACTTTGAGGAAACCTTAGAGTTTTCCTTCTAATCAAAATTTGGTGAGTAGAAATTTATTTCACTTTAACGATTTGGTTAACTTGCATGATGTAACAGGGAAAGACAGAGGAAAGTGAATATATAGCTTGAGGATCGACTCAGCTGAGCGTTTCGCGTTTTCA
>CALNXK010000131.1:632500-660000 GCA_942486035.1 Porites lobata
CTTTTCACGTACGAAGTTAACATGTCATTTCCACTTGTAAAGCCCCGTGAGGACGCAACATTTTTGGCTGTTACATGTTGCGTCCGTTTGCACACCCTGCTGGATGCTGTTCCGAGTTGTGGGAGTTGCTGCGCAAAGTTTGAAACCGGTCAAACTTTTCAGCCAAGAACTCCCAACGTTTCATGTACTTCCGCAATCGCCGTAGCGTAGCGTAACAATAAGGACTTTAAGATACCACGACGGCGACGACAACGAGAACGTCAAAAAAGCAATAGGTTGAATAGGCAAAACAACAACTCAGCACGTGTACCACGCTTTTTTGTACATTTCTTTGCCGTCACTGCACGACTACGACGGGGAGTTTGAAATAACGCAAATTCACTCTTTGAGTGACGTTTTCGTGGCCGTCGCCGTCGTGGTGGTGGGACCACACAAGTGCATTACCCATGGTTACGGGTTGTATCCTCCCCACGATGCACTGAAGGCCCCAACATTGTTGGAAGTTGTTGCATCCGTTTGCAAACCACTGCCAACACGGACGCAACAACTCCCAACACTGTTGGCCGCACAATGTCGGAAGTTTTTGCGTGCGTCCGTTTGCACGTAGCTTAAAGATATCATGTACAGGGGTAGCCTCGACTTAAAGTAATATATTCACAAATACCTGAGAGAAGGTGTATGAATTTGAGTTTAAACTAACAGATGCCGCAGTTGTACACAGGTCTTCTTCTGACTGGAATTTGTGAATATATTTACCTTAGGTTGAGGCTAACCCTGTATAAACGAGTCTTCAGTGCTTTTATTCAGTGGCCGCGACGAATTCGAAACTGGAATATTTACCTGGAAGTATTGACGGCTGTGGTTTTATTTGATGGATGCTATTATCCTTCTCAGAAGCAGGTGTTTTCTGAGACCGCTGAGTTGGTCTCGGGTATGGATGCATCCTCGTAGCTGGATTTTTGTGCTTTGAAACGCCGGTGGTTTTTCTCGTTTTCTTTGACGGCTGGTGATCAGATCTCTTAGAGGTCTGTTCATAGGTGCACTTCAGTGTTGGCCCTTCTCCCGACAGAGTGGTGTTCTATTGCCCAATAAATGACAACAACGTTATATATTTAGATATACTATATATAGTAATGATCGATCTTTGTATTATGTGCGGTACAATGCAAGCATAGATTTCGACCCGAGGGGTGGGGGTTGGGGGAGGAAGGCACCCTCCATCCAGTCCCTGTTCCCAACCTATACCCTGATAGGCACGATACAAAAACAGCAACAACAACAATATTCCCATATCTCTTGTATATACAGTTTTTTCTTATTTATTACATACGTGTATTTTTCGAAGCATATTGAATATCGTGTATCTTTTAAGTAGTTTTAGAATAGTTAAATCTTATTGGCTTATAGTATTATGTATATATCTTTCTTATTAATAAGCTATTTAAGTAGTGTCACCGATTAGTAGGCCTGACGGCAAGCTAGAAGACTAGACACTTAAATAAAGTTGTTGATTGATTGATACGCGACCACAATTCCGTCGTTCCTAAAAGAAGCCGAGGAGCTTTTTAATAAATCATATTGCAACCACTTGCTGCCAAGCTTTTTTCCCCAATATGACGTGCCGCAATTTTGGTTTCCGAGGCGAAATCTAGATTTCTCAAATAAAAAACTTTATTGTCGGACAGAGAAAAATAAGTGGCAGATAAAATCACGGGCGTTCGCTAATGGCTATTTCGACCTCTCCTCCGGGGCAGAGGCTCCCGCTGGTCGCTTCTTTTTTGCCTCTCCTCAGCCCCCCTTTGACTAGCCTGCGAACAGCAGACGCATTTCCGGTAGTCGCTTCTCTCGCGCTCCGAAATAAGCGACGACCGGAAATGCGTCTGCTGTTCACAGGCTACCCTTTGACACAAAGAGGCAGGCCTGCGGAGTAGAGAGGCTATTGCGCACTTAACAAAAAAAGGTATAACTTGAAGGCAAACAGCTCGCTTGTGAGCCCGCCAATCCACCCTATAGCCTGCTCGCCTGTGAGAACTAAAGGGGTTATTATTCTAATTTCACCCTAAAAAACATTTATAAATAATAAAAGTTATTGATATATTTCAAAGGAAAAGCCTTCTTATAATCCCCGGTCTTACTTAAAACGGCAGTGGCTGAAAGAGCAAATCATACACAGAAGCGAATTTCCCAATGAACTCCTTGCAAATCCTAATTTCAGCAGATCTCGTGATGAATTCCGGCACAAGTGCAGTTGTTGCACGATGCGAAAGGTCAGGACTCTACTCAACAGGACAGACATATTAAACCTAGTTGTGCAAAGATTGCTGGGTTTCAGCTATTTGAAATAATCACAATACAGTAGTGGGATTGATAAATAATACCTTATCTGAAACTTTACCTGGGGGTTACGTGGTAATGACGTAGAAACAGAATTCTGGGATGGATGAGTTTTTACACTCGTTCTACGCTCACTTGAGCCTAAGGGATAGAAAATGGGAGCGTAAATACACACAACGGATAAGTCATGAAGTTTCTTTCATTGCTATGATGGTACGACGTGTAGGTGTTGTTCTTATTTCAGGGCTGCGCTTATCTAAATCTCTCTCCTTGCAAATAACATAGGACAACGTAATCTTTCTTTTTCTTTGTTGTGTTTAGCAGAAGTAATAAGTAATTCTTTATTTCACGGGAAATTTCACTAAACCAAAAGCCATTTATAGGAAGACCGCAACTAAAAATAACTGTTTTAAAACACGTAAACAAATAATAGCAATAAACAAAGGGAAAAATAATACATACTATGTTTGAAAAATAAAACCATGCGACAAAGCGGAAACAGATATTAAGTACAGCCGTGTACATAACAAACTGCCCAGAAATGGGACCTATGACCTTTCAGTTTCCAGTTGGAGGCTCTAACCATCAAGAGCTATGGGAGACTCGATCACAAGGTGAGCTGCTCGCCTGATGTGTTTCAATAGGAATGATTTTGCCTACAGTACATACATGTACCAGCATAAATTTTTTCTTTTAATTAATTTATTAGTCAATTCCATATGTATGTATATCCATGTAGGGACTGTAAATACCAGCAATGCCTGGAAACAAAACCCACCACCACGCGAGATGTTCTTATATGCACCAGTCACTAGCAACCAAAGTGCTAATAAAGGTCCCACTCAGCAGTCAACACCATGCTCTGTTCAACACAAGCCGTTGGGTACAATGGAACTAGATCAAAAGAACATCTGTGACACTTCCCCTTCGGCATTGTTGCATAGGACTCTGCTCCTGACAGCAATTTGTTTATTATAGGATTTGGGTTTATCCCTTCATCCCCCCCTTCCCCTCCAAGCATTGTTACGTCCAAACAAAACTCATCTCTATCTACTAATTTTTTTTAATAATTGTGTTGTGTTATTTTCTTATTCTTATTTCAATAAAATTTAAATATTTCTGTTGAAAAATTCAACATTGTTGGGGTGGGAGGGGAAGGTCACTAGTTTTACTAATATCACTGGAAAGGTTCCAATACTTTTGACCTCCATTGTACATGTAGTTGATGGATCAGGATCAATATTAAAATTCATTATCATAAGACAAACGATAAAAGAGAAGGAATGTCAGTCACTAAGAGGCTACTTCCAGCTCATTTCATCAGCTGTAAGACAACTTACTACCACCAGCTCAAATTACTCTGGAAAATAATTACGAGGGGTAATTTTGAAGGTGCAGTTGAGTAAAAAGCAAGCTTGTCGACTAATAAAAAAACCAGCTTAGCTTTTCCTTAATTATAGATCCCTTAAGAGTCGGTCATAGCGTGTGCTACTACTTGCTTTTATAATTGACAAGAACACTTTACATGCGGTATCAATCTGTGTACGTTTTTGCTTTATACCACCACTGTCAGAGGAACAACCCGCTTGATGCTTGTCAGGTGGCTGTGTTAAAATACAAAAAAATTAACATTACAAGGAAATACATGTATGATTGTTGTTAAGGTGGCTGTTACAATACAAGTGACAACAAACTGCACAGTTAGCATTCATGCTGTTCATTTGTATCAGGTGGGTGGGGTTGATAGGATTTAAGGGGGGCAAGCCATTCCAAAAATGATGAGCCATAATTATCATGGCTTCTTTCAAAGAGGGGCAGACAAAAAATGACAGGTGTAAAGAACAGTGATTTGCTTTAATTTGTATGACTGCATGCAGACAAAAAAAGCTTTTTTCTTTTTCTACTTTTATTGAACTCTCCTGGGAATTTTTATTGCCCAAAAACGTGTTTTGAAGCTACATAGTTGAGCTGTTTTCTCATCAATGTATCGCTATAAAGAGGACACTACACTTTGTGGCCTTCATACCCTTCTCCAGGTGCAAAATAGTAGCTTCTGAACTACGGGCATTCGTAGAAGGCAAAATTTTGAAATAATTTTGAAAGTGAAACAGCAGTCTGTGGAGTTCTTTTAATGCTAGTTCTCTCCTCCCCTCTTCTTTCACTCATTTTTTTTCTTTTGCTGGGTATTTAGTGGGGTTTATGTCGGTTGAAAAATTTTGAGGGAAAGCTTTTAGGAACTGAGGATAGATGAAAGGAATGGTAGGTAGGTTCCGGGGGGGGACTCGGCATGTGAAAGGGGTGGGAATGTTCGTCGGAAATTTTGAATGAAACCCCTAATAAGGAGACCAATCTGGGCGTGGCCTAACCTTTTTTGACTCCTAAAAGGGATCATTTTAAACTTTGATAACATGATTCGAGTAAATGAAATGAATTGAAAATATATAATTTTTAAATATTTCTTCGAGTGCAACCCTAAGAGACCTTTACGGCTAAATATAATGGTGGTTTGCCCAGAAAACCCTAAACGAGACCAAAATCTGAAATTTTCACCCCCATGCGAGACGACGAGCATCCCCAGCCCTTTCATATACAGAGTCCCCAGGGGGGTAGGTTAAGTGGAGCCAGATTTTTACGTGAATTTTCGGGTCGACTGTGCAAAGTCATGTTTTTTTTTCCCCTTTTCTACACCGGCTGCCTCCTTGACTGAATCATGCTCATTCTAGTATGGTTTGAAAGACCTCTTCACCCTACATAAGTTAGCTGACTTAAAGTTGTTCTTTAATGATGAAACTTATTATGTCACAAGCAGTTCAAGGGCGGATCAGTGAAAATAGTTTAAAATTTTGTGGGGAAGGAAAGTACCACTGGAACCCCTCACTGTAACTTTATACAGTTACTGGGTGTTCAACAGGACTAATTCTGAAACCTACTAGAGTGTTGAAATTGACCTCAAGGCTTTACGTTTGATTTAAGTTCAGCTTAATAACTTTGAATGTTTCTTTTCTTTTCTCTTGTGGGGGAGGGGGAAGGGGGAGAGGTCATCTCAAATGTTTAAGGCTTCAACCTGGGGCGGGGGCAGGTGAAAAACTTTCTAATGAAGAGGGGGTCATTATTAATTTTATTAGTGCTAAGCCATCAAACCCCACCAGGCCCCCTACCCCATAAAAAAAATAAAGAGTGCCTAGAACAGTAATATCAAACTAAACAGTCAAAATAATTAAAATATATACAATGTACAATTACAGATTATGAATTAATTGCCCTTGCATCAGGAGCCTGGCCAAAAACCCAACCAGCCTGGAAAAGGCTGGCCAGGCTTACCGGGAAAATGCGGCCCGGTAAAGCCTGCCAAGCATGGTCACAGCCAAGCTTTCTTGGCAACCTTGGCCGCCAAAGCTTGGCCTTCCTGGCCTTGTTACTTCCGAGGCCGAGCTTTCTCGGCAACCCTAGTCATAAAATCCGAGCCTAATCCAGGCCTTAATTATTCAAGCCAGGCTTGGCCGGGCTTTTTTGAATTTCCAGGCCAAAAATTTATAACATTAAGAGACTGCAACATGAATACCTCAGAATCTTTGGCCATTTGTTGTCTTTTACTTTACAACTGCTATTTTTCACAAAGAATGACACATTGTCAGTTTCCAGGAATTTTCTGACATCCGGTAACGGCTGCTTCCAGAGCCCCTCGTTTCCCGACCATGTCACCATTTATGTTTTTTGCTTTTCCTTCTCAGTTTTTGGCCCTGGCCAACCGCTGCCAGGCCAGGCCGGGCTGGGCCTATGGCCACGGCATTCCGGGTTCTTTTTTATCCCCTGGCCAACATGGCCAAAGCCCGGCCACAAGCCGGGCTCACCCCAGCTTTCAGGCCAGGCTTTGACCCCGGTCTGGCCGGGTTCCTGATGCAAGGGTGACAGAAGTCGATCATCATGTTTTTAATGTAAACCTGTAAATCCTAATAATGTTACCCTTCAAGTGAAACCTCTTTGGCAGAACTTTTGGATGGTTCTATGTATTTCTTTGGATTCTCGGGGGTTTGAGTATAAAGCACCGATGACCAAGAAATGACTGTCGGCTACTTTACTCAAAGAAGTCAGCTATTTTTTTCTCAAAAGAAGAAGCAACTAGTTTTTATAATGCCATAAACAAAAAATATATCATAAAATCTGAATGTAAACTTATTTTGTGTAATTTCATAAATATGTTTGCCTACAGGTTTTATGTTATGCGTTTAATTAGTTATTATAATGTTAATGCTTTATTCCAATAAATTTTTTACTCATTTCCTTATACATGTAGGTCAATTTATACAGAATTTGTTGATGTGCAAATGAACGTAATTAAATCATTGTGATCATAATATATAGAGCAGGTTTGAATAAAGTAACTGACTGTATCAACAGTCTGTTGGTCCCCTTCTTCTTGCGGGGTCTGGGGGGATCAATAGCAGTCTGGCTACTTAAGGTGGCTCGATACAGTTTTTCAGGGCCAATACCTCCCAAGTTTGAGCATTAAACTACATTGCCACAAACAAAGTTTTGGAAAAATTGCCACCACAGTTGTATCAGATGAAGATGAAAATTTGTTATGATCAGGCTTGCAACGGCATCGGAGTTGTCATAACAACGAAATGACGCTATTACCTGTTTTACTTGCAGCAGTATATCTCGGCACTGGGGACTGTTCTTCGAAAATCATTCACAGGAGCTTTTTCCTCCAATAGTAGTCTCGATGTTCGTGAAGTTTAAGCGAAATCTGTAAGAGCGTTATCGAGATATTTTGGGATAAAGAATTTGTGGTTAGAAATACGGTAAAAAATGAACAATCTTGGTGTTCGGCTGTTATCTGTGGAAAACGAAGCGCTTTTGACATGCAGTTTCACCTAATAGTAGTTTCAATCTTTTTAAAAACTTGTGTTAAAGAAAAGGAGAAAAACTGTATCGAGCCACCTTAATTCTACTTTTATTGAAACCCCTGGATTCTTCAAACAAGAAGAAATTTTGAAATGTGAATTTTTACATCAGCCATATGCAATGTGCACTCAGGAGTGAATTTAGGCTTATTGTCATTAGTGCTATAATTAATAGAAGACTCATGACCTGTGCACTCACCTTTTTTTTGATGATATTCTTCAGTAACTCTGGAGAGCCTCTTATGAAGTTTTCATTTACGAACTCATCCTCCTCTACATCCTGGAGTTTTTTAAATCCATCTTCTCAAAAAAAAAAAACGAATTACTTTTTAAAACATGATATTTTCCATGTGGTTAATACAAGCCTGTGAATATACCCAGCTGCCTCTCATCACTCCCTGACCCTGCCTCTGAGGATGTATCATGAGAGGGATCTGTGCAATTCAGCTCAAAGGAGTAGCAAACAAGATCAGTTCTAAAATTAATACTACTCAAGCCATGTTTTAGGTGTATTAAAATAATGTGGCAACCATTTCCACATATGGGCCCAGGTGTTGTTCATTATTTTTCTTAGGTGAATAGGAAACACATTAAATATTCTGCAATACATATAGTGATTTTAGAGCTACTAGAACAAAATAATTTCAAGTTTTGAACAAAAAAGTCTCCTGCTTGTCATCATACCATAAAATTCAGGTGACTATAATTTCATGTCAATGGATTGCAAAATATTAATTATTATTACACAGTAAAAGAACAAAAAATGGAAAGAAAGGGTTTGAAAATATTAAAAATTTAACTAGTAACTATAAGTTGTTCTGCTGAGAGGAAATGAAACCATAGAGCGACAAAAATTTGCTTTTAAATTAAGCACTTCTTCATGCTATGGGAGCCGTGTTTGCTTTTTCGCAGTCGCTTGCAGAAAGCAAGAAGGCACCAAGTAAATACGGTTACGCATTTTTATTGAAAATTCCTGAAAGTATCATCTTAAATCTGTTCACCTGAATTCCCACATACAAATTCTTAATAATCACGGCCATTTGGAGGATTATGCAATATGATACACACAAATAATGATGAAGCTCTCATACTGAGATTGGGCTGCCTGTGCTTTCACTTGAATAATTATGCTTTAAAAAAGAAAAGCTACCGTAAAATAATGGCAATGTGTGTCAGGTTTCACTTTACTTCCACATTTGCAAATTACTGTTCTTTGGAATAAAATATTTTTCACAAGAACAACGAGAAGTAATTTTTAATAAACCCCTCCCCCTACCTTGGAGGCATGTGGTACCAGCGGTTAACAACTTGAACTAGGTCCAGGATTCAAGCCCGGCCCTTGGCGTTGTTAAATTAGTCAAGGAACTTTACTCTACTTTATCGCTCTACACCCAGGTGTATAAATGGGTACCAGCAACGTACTGTTGGGGGTAGGCCTGCAATGGACTAGCATTCTATCCAGAGGGGAGTAAAAATACTTCGAGGCATGCTTCATGCTACAAGAAACCGGTATAAGCTGCGGCTGTGTTGGGCCTTTTGTCTCCTGCATGCCTTATTCTTTACCTTTACCCGTCCCTCTATCCCTGGGATAGGGCTCCTTCAAACCAATCTCCACCCCCAAGCCCAAATGGATAGACTCACCCCAGGGATTGCCCAGAGGTGGGGTGTTCAAATGTAAAATTTAACCATGCATTATCCAACAATTGCTGATCAGAGATTTACAGAGTCAATTACAGAGGCCTTAAAATCGCTTCATTTCTTCTCTTAGCTAAGATTTACAAAATATTTTGTTTATTACTCATTTATCTATTATCTTAAATTAAAGTATCTTGTAGCACGGCTATCGTTTGGCTTATGCAAACATGTTGCTGGAAGCGAGATTACTCTCGGTTGAGTTCTTTTGTCTTTAATTATAAAGTCTTTATTTTTCTGCTCAAGGGATGCAGCAGTTGTGTGCAAAAACTGATTACAAGCATACTTACAATTACTTAGTTGACGATGGAAGCTTGAAAACTCTTGAGTGTTGAAATAAATGGGAATGATGTGGGAGGCAAACTCGTTTCGACTTTTGATTATGATACCAGTTCCACTCTGCAAAAAATAGGGAATGTGAAATAAGCTTAAAGCATCATTAAGTTGAATCATTCTATATCATTTTAATACAGCTTAAAAAACTGTAAACGAGGCGTGCAGGTCAGTAAGAAAAGAAGTATTATGAAACAGTAAGCTTTGATGCTTCAATTAAGATACCTCATTCCACGATATGTATTTACTGCATTTCTCTATCTCATCTTCATCGTCAACCATTGCCCATAAGGTCTGTAAGAATGTAGCTAAACTTCCTTTGGTCTTTTTTGTCTTTGAAGTTGACGCCATTTCGTTTAGAGAGCAAAAGCAAATGAATGTGCTTAACAAAATTTGTAACAACGAGTACTTCGACCTACTTCCGCCTTCTAGAACTCGATCATGGAACTCTCGACCAATCCCGTAACCTGTCTTCAGCTATTCATCCATGACCCTTTGACAATAGAATCGAAATTCGAATTCTAGAACTAGAAATAAGTGACTCGCGTGTCTCGTAAGACTCGCAAAACCTCGCGAGGTGTAACTGCAGTCACTCCTCTCTTTAATGTTTAATTCTTATGAATATTCACTTACTTTGGTGATGCGGGTGCGTAGAGTTTGTTTTCATTGGTGGCCATTTTGAATTTTGCAGTCAGCAAGTCAGTATTTCGAGGTCTGGAGCCAAGAAATCTTTGGATAGTCTTCTGACCTTTGACGAAGTTAAGCACGTGGGTCTATCACACCCGAAAGGAAATATTTTTAAAAAAATAAAGATTGCTCACTTTGACGATGTGTGAAAAGTTGTTTTCATTTGGCGGTCATTTTGAATTTCGCGGTCAGCTGGTGTGAGGCCTGGAGCCCACTATTGGGGAGAGGTGTTCGGAAGATCCGATGGCTTCCCGAGTAGATATAAGCGGCTCCGAAGATTCTTAGTTTCATACCTCACACCAGCTGACCGATGAATTCAAAACGAACATGAATATTGTAGTCAAATCTTATGTGAGAGCCCTCAAGGGATTATGTATCGGTCAAATCGAAGCTTCAACATGCCCCCCCCCCGGCATACCCCGGGCATTTGACACTTTTGCCGTCCCGGGGAGGAGGGAATTTGATTATCAGAGTCTTCCAGGGGGTGGGGAATTTGATCCCCATACTTTAGGGGTGGGGAATTTGAACTGCACCCTCGATTTCATGTAAAATCTTTGGCGTGGCGAGCTATCACGGGCACAGGCGCCCCAAACTCATTACATGAACGCGGACGTGACTTTTGCTTGCGGGCGGTGTTGTGTTACAAACGGTTATTTACAAAGGCTTGTATGGGATCGATCGGTTTTTCTTAAAAGAGATAAAAAATGTTATGTTTTTAAATAACCGTTTGTAACACAACACCGCTCTCAAGCAAGAGTCACGTCCGCGTTCATGTAATAAGTTTGGGCCGCCTGTGTCACGGGGGACGCGGTGTTAGAGGATTTTCGTGGAAAAGATTGTGCCTTTGTGGCCAATTGGTTACGAGGAAAGGGCTTAAACAAGCTTTGTTCCGTATTTGAAGTATTTAAATTTCAAAATTTTTAATATTGGATTCAGGCTTTGAATGTATGAATGTATTTTAATGTTGTGTTTACAATACAATACCTATACCGGCGATTCAATACAACAACATAAAATAAAATAAAATAAAACGGTCAACTACTTTTACCTACTGCAAGTATAGTAAATAATAAGGTGAGCGATGATGCATGTCAATGAAATGGTCATGATGTAGTAATCTCAATAGGTGGGATCTGTTTCTATAGAACGCTTTGTATGTTGCATGACGAAGAAAAGCAGAGCATTCAGTGACCTTGTAGCAGCGATTTCCGCCGCTTTGCACGAGACTTTTGTTCGTAGTAAATACGCTAACAGTGTTGCTCAGTTTTTGTTATATTTATAAAGATTTTGTTCGACAACTGAAGGCGTTTCCGCCATCCTTGTGTCATTTTTGTGCCTGTGAAATGTCCCCGGGGTGGGACCATTTGATCACCTGAATGGACCCTAGTGTGGGGCATTTGAACGGCATTTTGGCCCGGGAAGGGGGGAATTTGAACAATAATTTTCAAAAAAGTCAAATGCCCGGGGGTTGCCCGGGGGGGGCATGTTGAAGCTTCGATTTGACCGATACATTAGGCGTGAGTCCGAGAGTTTTCCCAACGTCCCAGATCTGCGATACTCAAGCTTACTTCCATCACCTGTGCCAACCAGAAGCGCATCGGTTCTGGAAACACAAGATTCTTTTGTTTCACTTGTTATGCATTTAAACAACAGAAACAATGTTTGTGATGCATCATTACCTCGTTCCCGGGCTTTTTTTATGGAAAAAGCCCTGGGGTCGAGAGGATCGCGTGGCAACGTTACAACATTCATGTTGGATTCGTTGTGGGTTAGTCGTGCAGCGACGGTAAACAGCGGAATTACGTATTTTAGAATTGGAGAATACTTATGAGGGAGTTGAATAGGCGAACGCATCGGCGGATTTTGAAAATTTTCGGAATCAAAGGGAGCTTTTAACGGATTTCCTGATCTTGCAATTGCAGCGGATTGCGGGTTCATCTGTTTTTTGGGCCCGGATTTTCGACTTTGCGTGTCATTAAAACATTTTATTTGCCCGGATTTCGGATTCAGGGCGAAATGTTAACGGCGGATTTGGTTAATAAATCATAAGCGGATCGGCGGACTTGCATACCCCTATTCACCCCCCTCCCTTATTTTGACACACCTACTTTTATTAAAAAACCAAGCAAGATGACATGAAATGTAAAATAATTTTATAATTTTGTAACGTTGTTTTGTAATACCTTCTTGTGTCATTTGCATAGATACATCTTCCTTTATTTTCCCTTTTCTCTGCCCGCCTCGATTAGCCAAGCAAAGGATCTTTGTGTGTATAATTAGCCTTTCTGTGACCTCGTGACGAGGTCAGAAAGGCTAATTATCATACATAAAAAAGAATATATTAATAGGCCGCCATTATGAAGGAGGTCTATTTTAAAAGAGTTCAATACCCACATAATTTTTCTGGTACACCAACATGGCCGCCGTTCCATTGTTTGTACACCACAATATTCTCATCGTGACATTACGTGTAAACGATCCATACGAATTTTAAAATAACAGTTGGCAAGCATCTACGTACATTTTGATTTGACTGTTATTAATTTCATTAGTAAGGTCAATCATCAACATAGTGAATAAACTAGACCCAGAATTGAACCTTAGGGTACCCCACGTTCTAAAGGAAGTAACCATGAGATGGAACCTTCGTTGCGGACCCTCAGAATTTTAGATGATAGATAGCTGGAAAACTGCCGATTGTATCAGGCCAATTCTACGCAACCAAAAGTCCATAAGCAAGAGCGAGCAACTTTCATGTACTTTTGTCACGGCACTTTTACCCACCAGTTTAATTTCAGAACGGTTTTGGCGCGATTAGAATATTTTTTGAACCCCACAAACCAGTCAGCAAATCTCAGACCTAAAATGATACTTTTGACCATTTAAAGACATTTAGTTTCCCTATTTTTTACATCTTCGGCTTCGAATGCGTTCATAGACGGAGCAGAGATTCCATTTTTCGCGCGAAAAGTGCTTTATAATGTGTTCAAAAATAAACCAGTCCGTGAAAACGGCGTGACGTGACATGACGTAACTTCCTTAGAAGACAATTGTGGTCTAACGTATCAAATGTTTTAGACGTAACTAGTATTGTTATATACAGTGAAACCTCTATTATGCGGAGCCCCAATTAAGCGGATACCCTCTATTAAGCGGACACTAAGCGGGGCTCCAAAATTAACGTCTCATATTACCTTTTATAACGAATCCATACTCAGCGGACACCTCTATTAAGCAGGCGCGGACACTAAAATAAATTGTATTTGGAGAATTTCTATTGTAAAAACCTCTATTAACCGGATACCGGACTGAATTGACAATAGTATTTGATTACTTCCTTGAAATACGAACTGTGGCCGATTAATAAAGATAAATCAATACATTTAGCTGTCAATAAACTGCATGTAGATTAGACCGATCTGGCCGAATAATTGTCATCCGCGATCACAGCTCACCTAAAAGTCTTTCGCAAAATACAGCACAGTTTCCTGATAGCTTCCTCGACAACATGGAACTTTATCACAAGAGAGAGCAACCGTTGAATGTTAATTGTTAACAAACATTGCGCATTTTGTACAAACCTCTATTAAGCGAACACTTGGGAAGGTCCCGAAGGTGTCCGCTTAATAGAGGTTTCACTTTAGCTGGAAATTTCTTCCCAACGTACTGCGCTCGCTCTCTTTGGTTACTTCCAGATCACATGACAGCTAACAATAAAACTGTTTCCTGTCAAAATCTCAGCGCGGACAACATTGCAAAATCTATGACGTCAGAGGGTAACAGTGCACCAGCGAATGTTGACCGACAACCCACTTTAAAGCGAGGTTTAATGAATTTCCAGCTTCAAAACTTCAAGCTATAAAATAAATCACCCAAGGAAACAACACGGTTTACCTCGTGGCCAGTCATTAAGCGTCTAATACTAACAGTGATACAGTTTGCCAGTTGCTTTCAAAAAGTGATCAGTGACATACATAAGAGCAGTTTCTGTTGAGTGGCGTTTCTTATGGCCACTTTGATGAACTGACATTTTGATAAATCTTGATGAAAAGTCAACAAATTGTCTTTGTGCAAGTCTCTCAATTATCTTTGACATGGTAGGTAACTTGGTCTATTATCATTTGGTGCCTACAAGTTGAAGAGGTTTATTTCCATGCGTCAGGGAAGGTACTTCTTAGAAGGAATTATTTTTAACTATAACAAGCCTTGCGATCACCGGAGAAAGGAAAGGTATTTTATTTTATTTAATTTATGGGGTCTTCTTTAAATTTTGTAACAATAATTAAGTAAGTGAGGCATTAGCAAAGTGATCAAAGTAGACCGACACTCTCTCAAAGAAAGAGCTTCACGTAAACTGATGGTTATATCTTCCATGCATTTCTCATCATAAGTTCAAAGTAAGCGTCGTTATCAATGTTTGCCCCAATCGCAGCATAGTAATCCAAGAATTCTCTCTCTGTGACCTAAAAATTAGTACAGAAGAACAATATAACTAGAGGTTAAAAATAATGTATTTACATTCGGCGGAGCTAGCCTGCGAGAAAGCTGTACGGTGCTCTCTGGCGGCGGGGCGGGAAAAGAATTATCCCCGAGTTTTTCCCGTCCCCCGCTTGAGCGCTCCAGAGAGCTTGATCGCAGACTAGGCGGAGCTAAACTTAATGGCAGTGATAGGGAATGTAAATACTTTGCCGTTGGTATGAACGCACGTGAGCCGTAGACGGTCATGTGTAACTTATTCATCTCAGTTCTCAAACTTTCGACTTTTGTTATTATTTTTGTATCAGTTACATATCTATCTATCGACCTTTTTATCTTTAATTCCCAGAGGGTGTGCGACTACATTGGTCATGCAGTGGGAAATACGTTCCCAATTTTATCCATTGGTTCTTATTGCGTTTTCGTTTCTGGCTGCGCATGTGACTAGTTTAACGTGAGTGCCTTTTTGTAGTAGTGTTTGTATATCATTCTTTAGTTACTATGTTTATCTTTGTAAGCTATCCGGACGACAATAAACACTCAGGCTCACAGTTCGAGCTGCAAACTGTTCGTGCGAAACTTAGGGCAACTAGAATGATGCAATGAGATTGTTACGACTTAGTGCGGGCGACAAGAGGCGCCCGCAATCCTAATCTCCAGGTTGTCATTACGGATGCGTCGCATGTACGTAACCAGTATTCATTTAGACTTCACACTAGGAAAAAACGCAATTTGATCCGGCGCATTTTGACCTTCTACCCCTCGTAATCTGATCACACGTGTTTTATTTTGACCATCGGACACGTGAAACTTACGCAAAGCGCAGTGTTGGAGCAAAAGCGTTTGGAGCGCCGATCGTTGTCGGCCGCATTTTTTGTAACCTTTGGTTATTAATAGTTTTTTCATTTATTATCTAATTACTTCCACCACATGGTGTGGAACACACAACAGATAGCAGGGCTCCAATTATTTTAATTAGGTGTGTCCTTATAGATATCCCGCCCAGCCCAGGATACCACACCAACGGGGTATACGTCCCCTATAATCTTTTCGAAAAGTGGTTGAGGTTCTTTACGTCCCGCAAGAACCAAATAAGTAAAGGTGCTGCCAGACGGGAACAACGGTTTTTCATCCTTATCCGAGAAGACTAGAAAGTCTAATGGTTTGCTGATGTTATTATTGCAAAAGCAGCACTTTCTCCTGAGTTATTTTAAGACCCTGAGTGTTGGTCCGGCCAGGGTTTGAATCCGCGACCTCCTGTTCAGTAGACTGAGCTAACCAGTTGAAATTCAGTTCGACAGTTATTATTAAACCGCTGGACAAATCAGTAAACTTGCCAAAAATCATCCTAATTTAAATCGTAGATTGCTTAATTTGGATAATAAGTTTAGTTTCGAGGCTCAAGCTCAGCGTCAAGAAAGTCAGTAGAGTTAAAATCCTGTCAGGAAATGTCACCTTTCCTATTCATTTTTATGACTATCAATAAACACAACTAACCTTTCCGTCTCGGCTTGACGGGTCTGGCTCAAAGCTGTTTAAAAATTCTTTAAACACCTGATCTTCCGACCATTCCCCATTTTTGTACTTTGGGTGCTCTGTGACCTTGTAGACTCTGCAAGAAATGGTGAAAGAGATCCTTCCTCGTTTTTTATTTCAACTTTCGACTTGGTCCACTTCATATCCGTCAAAACAAACCACAGTCAGAACGAACTCCTTCAAATTAGCAAAGATTCCAAGCTTGAACTTCAGTTGATTAGTTGACAACTAACAAAGATATAGCGCAGCAAAGACCACCACGATAAAATCGTCTGTAAAACACTGTAAAATTCTGCTACTTTTGTGGGGCTGATATCTTAACTTGCTTGACTTTTAATCTTGGTAAGTCTCCAATTTTAAGGCACTTTTTTTACTAGTGTCAATGGATATTCTCTGCCTGCTCTTTAACAAAAACTTGAAAAAAACCGTGGAAGGGGGAGGCTATTTATAAAGTCATATTTAAACCCGGGACCAGACTCCCCATCGGGGGGAAAAGAGGCGAGAGAAGCGAACCGAGAGGTGATCTGGGTAGGAGAAAGGGTGGCCACCGCTGGGCTCGCTTCGCTCTCCCATATTTTTCGTATTTGACCCCGTTTTTTGCCTTTTTCCCCCTCTGCGCAGCTTGGTCCCAGGCTAAACTCAGGGGCAGCCAACGACGGTTTCCTCCCAAATACGTTGGCAACACTTTTTTTAAGACTATCCAGAGTACTTTTTAAAGTACTCTGGATAAAGGTCTTAAAAGACCTTTACAAATGCACTCTAAGCGGCGCTATAAAATCTTCATCTGTTCGCTCATCGTAGGAAAACTTAATACGTTTTTTCAAAATTGCAAGGATTTCAGTATCGTTTTCGCGAAAATTTTAGATGAAATTTAGCGCGTTACGAAAATGAAACATTTCCTTCCTAATAGGTAATTTAGTATAACTAATAACAAGTAAGAAGTAAAAATAGAAGATAAAAGTTGAAAATAACAACCTACGATAACTCAAGACAGGTCGCTATAGGCATCTTTAAAATAGCATGTCTTAATGAGTCTCTTAAACTGATCAAAATCATTCTCTTCCTTAATATAGTCTGATAAACCATTCCATACCTTTGGAGCAGCTGCAGCAAAAGATCTGTCCCCAAGAGTGCATTTGAACTTAACGGTTGGGTCATGCAAAATACCGCCCACATTAAACCAGTGAAGTGCAGTCCCAGATATTCCAAAGCAAGATTCTCATCGCTTGAGCAACACCTGGTGGTTGACAGAGTCAAAGGACGCACTTAGTTCGAGAAGTACCAGCAGTGTGACCCTCTGTTTATCTATGCTTAACAGAATGTCATTGTGCACCTTAATCAGCGCGGTCTATGTGCTGTAACCAGTGCGGCAGGCAGATTGTAATAATGGATAAAGCTGGAACTTCATCATATGCTCGTGAACCTGATTAAATACCGTGCGCTCAGCAAGTTTTGATATAAACTGGAGGTTACTTACAGGTCGTAGGTTTAAAAACGGTCTTTCCCAGATATTTTAAGGCGTGGATGAACAAGAGCTTCTTTCAGAGAGGAAAAATGACCTGATCCCAAAGAAGAATTTAGTATACACGTTATTACTGGAAGAAGCTCCTCTAGGCAGGCTATGACCATAGATGTCGGCATTGGGGCGAGGGTGCAGGTCTTTTAGCTGACTTCTGGACGAGGCTGCGGACATCTTCACAAGAGAACTGACAAAACTCTTATATGCCCTGATTCTCCATTACTACAGGATCGTCTTCAACTTTGTCCTCTTCTTTCATAGCGGCTCTGACGATTCCAAGTTCATTCCGGATATTATTGATCTTGCGACGAAAGAATCCACCAGTCATCAGCCAGAGCGCGATTATCACGGTAGTCAGGGAAACAAAAGGGAGAGCTTAATCAACAACGACGGCGACGGCAACGAAAACGTGACTTAAAAAGTGAATACGCGCTGCTCAGTCTTTATCGCGCTTATTCCATCTCTTTCAGTTCGTCAAACGTTGCAATTTTTTCTGGAGTTGAATTCTAAAAGACTGTATCGAAGTGTAGGAAACGAAGTACAAAGTCGTTGTCTTGCGTTCACGTCCCCCACAAAACGTTAAATTAAGCGTTTTCACGTCGTAGTCGTGCAGCGACGGCAAAGAAATGTACAAAAAAGCATGATTCACGTGCAAAGTTGTTGTTTTGTCAATCTAAACCTTTTGATTTTTTGACTTCCTCTTTGACGTCAGCGTCGTCTTTGCGTAAGCTCCCTAAAGACTATCCTTCGGTGCTTTCATTCCTCTAAACAGCTTCCCAAGATCACAGCTATTGTCATCTACGAATTCCGTATAAAACGTTTTCCTTGCTTTATATGTAATAAGGGATACACAACAAGAAATAGGAAAAAGTTGTAAAAAATATCAGGATTTGGAGAAATGAGAAGAATTTGGGGCGTCAAAAGCAAATATTGAATCAACAGGCTTATTTATGATACTCTGAAACCAACTCACCCTTTTAAATCTTCAAAGGTTACCTCACCATCTCCTGTCTTGTCAGCTCTTTTAAATGCCTCTTTCACTACTGCCAACCTAGGACCTTCTAAGTTTCCCTGGAATAAAATAACGCATTCAAAGCTTATGATATCAGGCCAACACCTGAAAGCCCTGTGGTTTTTGAAAGCTTGTTACCTTAACCTTAATTTTGTTCTTTGTAACATTCTATGTAATGCGTAGAAGACATACTAAAATGTATTTGTTTGACAAAACGCTGTGATTTTGTTATTTACAGGTAATTTCGTAAGTCCGATAGTGAATAAGGACACATAATTGGCATTATGAGCAAAATGAACTGGTAAGCCATGACACATGGGCCTCTTTGAGTTGCAAATGCATGACAGATCAAGCCCCTGAATATCTTACATCCCAATTTATTACCCGTGAGCAAGTCATTTTTTTTAAGTAAACGAACAACTCAGAGTAGCCGAACGCTAAACAGAACAGCCTCCGAACAGTGAACGTTTTTATTACAGACTATTAAGCTTTGGAACAATTTGGAACCTTCTCTTAAATTAAGCCAATCTGTTCAGATTTTTTAAACGCCTCTTAAGGAACCAGCTTTTAGATAACTTTTACAATTTTTTTTTGTAATCTTAGTTAAGTTTGAAAAGTATTGTAGTTGGTAGCTAATTTAAAGCATTGTTATTAGAACTAAGTTGAGTGTTGTAATTAGTTAAATGTAATACGTTTAAATAATGATTGTTCCTGAAAAGCCCCTTTGGGGAGGAAAAAAATAAACTAGGACTATGTATGTATAGAGTGTTTTTCACTCAAGTGGCCAGCATTTATGCAATTTTATTGGAACAAAAGGAGGCGTGTGCATAAGAAAAGAGTTCAACTTCCAAAGGAATGGTTTGGGACACCAACATGGCTGCCGTTTCATTGTTTTGGGACACCAATATGGCCGCCGTGACGTCATATGAAAACACTCTATTGAGGCCTCCCTTAACAGAATCTGGCAGCCTCTATTAAAACACGTGGCATCCTTATAAGAGCAATGGCCAACAAGACCTTCAAAGAAAGGAGCAGATTAACAGGTTGAAATGAAAATTGAAAACAATGCATTCTTGGTTCCGCCTTATGTCACGAAAAGTACCTTACATTACTACACCCCAGGCGGTTACATCGATTCGAGATTTTTTCTGCCCACTGCTCTAATAGGCTGCCGCCCTGCTCTTTGGCAATAATAATATAAAAATTGTTATTATTATTATTGTTATTATTATTATTATTATAAAGACAAGAAGTAATGGTGATGAATACAAATCTAAAACATGTTACATACTGGTAAAGCAACAATAAACTCATCAAAGCTGATTTGACCAGATCCATCCTTGTCAAAATAAGAAAACAGCTCTGTAACCTCCTGCATTAAAAAATAGATTGTATTGTTATTTTATTTGCTAGTAATTTCTACTTTCAAAAAAAATGTTGTCAATCAGAGTGATAATTTTTAGCTTAGAATTCAAGCTTAAATAAACAACACAAACAAACTGACCAGCGCTCGGTTAGCATTGTTTTACATTAACTTCTTTGTCTTATGCTTTTTACCAACATCTCCTTCTCAGTATTCAAATTCCACAAAATGAAATCTTATAGCTATCAATTTTACCTCCGTTCTCTCAATTCCTGTGAAATTTGAGATTTACTTTCTCGGGCTTAAGTAAGAAATCTTCTTTTGTGTTATTACTAACAGATAACTAATTACATCTATAGCCCTTGAAAAGTGTAAAAAGGAATGCGATATGGCTTAAAATATTCTGATGAAAGGTTTTTGTCCACTGAAAGTTAAAATTATTCAATTTCCTAATGCATTCCGTCTTAATCATTTGCGAAAGAACATTTTTTACTCGAATTTTTTTGACTGTATCTGCTGAATTATTTTTGCATCAAAAGGCAATAAAAGTGTAATATGAAATTGCAGTCCATACCTCATCTGACAGATCAAGTTCATAATCCTTAAGACCCCCTTTAAACTCTTCAAAGTTCATGTTCTTTGAGCCATCGTCATCACAGATACGAAAAGTTCTGCAAAATGGAAACTAAAATTAACAGAACTGCACCACCCCACCTCCACTCGAAGCTGTAAATGTTTTGGTTGCCATGGCATTTCTTCTGGGCCAGGTTGTTCAAACGTTGGATAGCGCAATCCACCGGTTTAAAATCTATCCATCAAAAAACGCAATTGGTTTTCTTAATACGTATCCGCTGAACAGTGATTTATCCGGTGGATAGCGCTATCCAACGTTTGAACATCCGAGGCCAGAAGTCCCCAATTTAATGACCTTATGGTTATTCTAAAGTGAAGATTAAGTAAGATAAACATTTGTAAGGAAAAATATTTACGTTCTGTTTTCTTTGTAACTTACCTCTTTCATCCTAGTCGTGGAGGTTTGAAACCTGCCTTTAAGTTTGTTGTGTGCAACAAGATTATGATAGCTATTTGTTGGTCACCCATCATATTACAGTCAGGGCCCGGTTGTTCAAAAGATGGATAACACCATCCAGTGATAAGTATTAGAAAAACCAATTACGCTATCCAGTGGATAGTGATACAATTACCCTTATAATTGACCCCACGTTTTAGTCATTTTTATTCAGTAAACTGGGACTCAGATACTGTGTGGCCGACGTTTTTGGGTTCCAATTTTTGCGATTTTCCAGTGATCCGCAAAAATAGGTTCCTGCAAAAAAAATACTGCAAACATTTTTCGGCGATAACATTTACGTCACAGTAAATTTTATCTAGCTTAAAGTTGATAATGAGATCACCTTCAATCGATCTTTAGTTAGCCTGCGTGGCAGGCGTTCGAAGGGGAAGGGAAAGGGGAAGGGAATTAGGGCGCGAGACCACGCGCCCCTCGCGTTTCTCTCGCGCCTAAAACTCCCTTTCCCTTCCCTTTCAAACGCCTGCCACGAAGGGTAATCTTTAGTAATCACTGCAGATGTTATTGTAATCGAATGTCAAAGAAAGGTAATCTGTTTTACAGGTTTGACATAGGACACACACACCGTAGTATTGTTTGAAAATATGCATTTCTATTGTACATACTCAATAAAAACAAAAATATATTAGCGTGATATTGAAAGAGCGCGATACTGTCAACAGCACCGCGAATCTGTCATCATGAAGACATTTGACCAATCAGAGAATCTGGTATCATGGAACGGCGGCATCAAAGGCATGTCTTCAGGCTCTTTTGCCCTTTCCCCCACCCCTGGCAACTGCTCGACTTGCTTCGCTCGCAGATATTTTTCCTATTTGACCCCATTTTTTGCCTTTTTCCCCCACTGCGGAGCCTGGTCCCAGGCTTCGAATTTCACGTTAAGCAACCATTCAAAGTCAAGGTCGCAAAGTCCGAAAAACATCACGATAATGAAGATGATGGTGATGATGATGATAACGAAAACGACGATGATGCTGCTGCTGCTGCTGCTGATGATGATGATGATAATGATGACGATGTTAATGGTGATGATGATGATGATGATGATGACGATGATGATGATGATGATGATGATGGTGGTGGTGGTGGTGTTGGTGGTGGTTATGGTGATAATGTTAACTTACCGGAAGAAATACCAGAGTATGGCATAGACCGAAAAACTTTATGCTTATTACTGCTTTTAAATATCTTTCAAATAACTTACCCTCGGACTTTCCTTTTTTCTTTTTCTTTCCTCTCCCTCTCCCTAAAAGTAAAACAGTAGTCATGACTGGTGTGAGCGCGAAACTCGTAGCGACCAGATATCAGTCAATTTGAAAAAATTAAGATCTAGCCAAGGCTAAAAGCGAAGCTCTCTTTAATAAACTTCTAATTTACTCAAACAGAATTTAAACTTAAACCACTGCAAAAAAATCTTCCAATTTTGTAGTTAACATTACGTACAGTTGAAGGACTGGTGATTTTAGGGAGAAATAATCTGCCAGCAAACCTTGAGGCTTCGAGTGAATATTTTCTTTATTAATATCAAACAGTTAGAAATCAGATTCGATCGCGGTAGTTCAGTAGTTTGTTGCAAAACAAACTAATACGCGAAATAAATTTTCCAAGCCCACTCCTCCATTCTTTCAAAAGGCCAGTTTTATTGTACAATACCCCAATTTGCTTATGAACGTAATCAATTCAGGGGCACCCAACGAGAATATAGTTCAAAACCACTTAAAAATAGCATTGTTGAACGCATTCTAGTATTTAAACGGTAGATATAGGCTTATTTTTATCCCCTAAAAATTTTTCATCTGTTCGAATTTCCTAGCTGAAAGTCTAGTGATCCGAAAATTATAGGGATCAAAACTTACGTTTTGGAAAATTTCAGCCAGAAAAAAGGCTGCCGGAAATTCTAGGAACTTTCTTTGAACTTTCAACAAGAGAACCTGCACACCGAAAGCGCTCTAGAGACTGGTGAATTTGAGAAGACGACTGAAGCCAGATAATTTTAAAGTCAAATACGTCATAAGCTCGGGTCCAGTCTTGGTCCGCCTTGGGACGGCACATACGGGAATACTCCCCGGGTATAAATCGCAATAGTGTATTCTTTTGGATGGGTGAATTCGAACCGAATACACCACACTGAATTCGTCTTGACGCAAATATCAAGTATGCGGTTTCAGCGTATCCGAATTCGTGTACACGTGCCTAAAACACAGGGCCCAGTTGTTCGAAGACCGATTAGCGCTAACCCAGGGTTAAATTTTAGCCTGGGACTCTTTTTCTTTTCATCAAAACCATTTTCTCGGACAATTTTCTCTATTCTTTTTAGAGCAGCCAATCATTAAATTGTTGACCAAAAGAATTAAAATGAATTTGCTTTTTAACCTTTCACATCTGAATTCACATTTCGAACTAAACCTGGGTTATTTTAACCCAGCTTTGAACAACTTGCCCCAGGCCTGTATAAACAATGAATACCTCATTTATTTTTTCTTAAGATAACTTAAACTATTATTCTGCAGTTTGTCAACGTCAACATGACCTGACTACACATGTACAGACTGCGTGTTGTCAGTTGCATTCACAGCGAAACTAGTGTTACATGTAGACCTTAACTAACAAAAATTAGGCACAAACCTTTCTATATTTAAAAAGGCAAGCTTAAGTAAAGTTTAGAGTTAATCCAGAGGCAGAATAGAAAACAAATCCGAAGAAAGCATTATCATAGCTTGTGCGAAAATTATGATGAAGCCCTTTTTTTTTTCTTAGGCCCCGTCCACACGTATCCGGATATTTTTGAATCTGCAACTTTTTCTTTTTCTTCTTCTAAAAGTTACGAGAACATCTGTGACTTGAGATCACGTAATGGAAATAAATACATAAAGATGTCTAAGAAGAATTGTTTTCCTCACCTCGCTGGTATTGTCTAGGTAGCCCCAACGTATAAAAACCAATATGTTAAAAAAGAAGAAAGAAGTCGAAAAGGAAACACAGCGCACAGCGATGAAAAGATTTGTGTGCAAATTGGAAGCCACCGACGTAGTGAGAAATTTCACGTGAAAACTTCCCGGCAAACAGAGCGGCGAAACGCACTGCGCATAAACGAATTAAAAAAAAATACCGTAATGGTCTGGGATAGAGTTGGCCGCACTTAATTCAAGGAACAGTGTTTCTGGGATCAGCAAGGATCCTCCGAAGAGGCCTTGGAGGCGGCTTATATATTGCGACCTAATGATGGGACTGAGATTTCCGGCATGGACATACCTGCCGTGTGAAGCATACACCATAATAGTAACTATTAAATTTGCCACAAAATTCGTTTGTTTAACTTCCATTTTAAAGTTCTCATTTTTTAAAATACGATAGAAGTAAAAATTCTGGCAAATATCACAAAATTTTAATGAGTAGATTTTGAGAAATCGTCTTCTGTGTACCATCGCTTTTTTCGCCGCCATGTTTGTTTGTCTAATTTAAAACACGCGCCTTCACGTGAGTTACCGCTGACCGCCCGCAAAACTGTTTTCAGACACCTTCAGAAGTATAAAAACAACAACAACAACACATCAAAAAAATCCAGTGAATCAACTTTTAAACAACTTAATAATATGTGACGATCTGCGTGCGACGTAAACGAGTGAGCGATATTACAAATCTCTAGATAAGTATAAAATAGAGAGCACCATTTTAAATCTGCTATATACATTTAGCCACGGCTAACAGCGAAGCTCTCGTTTATACACTTGACCAAAAAATAAACTTGAAACCAGTCCGAAGGAATCTTACAAATCTGTGCTTGATATTAATTCGATTGAAAACATGCAAGAAAACTGAGCAATCACGCTTTTTTGTACATTTCTTTGACTTTTTTGCTGCACGACTACAACGGGAAACTTGACAAACTTCCTAGTAAATACACGTTTTATGGATGAAATGTCGTGTGTGCTCACACAAATGTCGTATGTGCTCAAAAAGACTTTGCTTGTGTTCCTGTTCGCATTTTTTTTCACTGCCGCTCATTTTCGCCCCGCTGGTCGCTAGCTTTTCCCATTTTGAATTTCTCACCACTGCTATAAAATTTTCATGTTGTTCTTGTAACGAAATACATTTCCTTCGTTTTTTATCTCACGCTTTAGCGCTTTCTTTGTTATCCCCCTTGTGTAAACATAATTAAAATTTAGTCGAAAAAAAGACTCGGCTTTGTTCTCTATCCGGACATGAGCTAAAAAGCATGGGTGATAGGCTAAGAAATTTCAGAACGGCTAAGGGGCGGACGTACGAACGGACGGTCATGTGATTACCAAAATATCTCGCTTTTATAGGTTACCATTTTTTCTCACCCATGGTGCTCAGCTGCGCGCTTAGTGCGCGTGAGAGCTCCGCTATCACTCTCATAAATCACGTCATTAATTACACTTAATAAGTACGGGTGACAATTATCATCTCTTCTTTCTGATTGGCTCAAATCCCACGACATTTTCTTCATAACCAATCAGAGTTGATGTAATTTGGAAGAAGTTTGCAATATTCGAAAAATGACGACAACAGCCCGAGGTAATCGCCAAAAAAAGGGACGGCAACCGAAAAACATGGGGACGAGGTTGCGTTGTTTTGGTGGAGTAGTAGAAAATGGCGAAACATTTCACAAGTTTCGCGAAGAAGAAATAGCTGAACTATTGGTTAAAAAACAGCAAGAACAGCAAGAATACATCTCGTAGGATTGGCATCTGTTTGAAGAATGTCTGCTAGACTAAACATCCCTTCATCCTGAACGTCCGAGAAATAGGCAAATTAAGACGTGAAATGACTTAACATCGACCGAGGTAAGCACGTTTTAGCTTGTTTTTAAACTATGAATTTGTTTGAATGAATGATAAAATAATTATTGGATCCCGCTTCATTTGCTTAAAGCATTTACTTTTGTTTTATCGTTACATTTACCTGAGAGCCACCTACTGATGACACTGCAATGGGAATCAAGACTTGCTGAGTATCCACACGCTGATGATGGTCTGAAGATAAAAGATAAAAGCATTAAGCCCAGTATTTACATACAAATTCTCCTGACTGATCAATCCATACATTTCCTTAAAACAAATTGTTGAGAGAATTTGTCAAAAGGTCAAAGAATTTTCTTTTGGCGATCGTGTTATCAATTCTTACAACCTTACATCTTGAATGGTTTGATACTGTTTGATGAAAGTTGATATTAGCTTTCCAGGGGCCAAGAGTTATCCAGTTGAAGTATGGTCATGTGTTACCCTCGTTGAATAAAGGTGATTATTATTAATATCACTATTAGTTTGAAACCAAATCATGCTCCTGCCGCGTAGCACGCACGGAAAAGCTTGCTGTGCTACACGGCAATGGCGCGACTTGGTTTCAAAGGTCGTGCTACTGCCGTGTTAAAGTCGAATTCAGTTCGGCACGGAAGTAGGATGAAGTTTGAAACAGGCCTAACGTAGCAGTTCTCTGTGAATGTTTCATTCATGTCTTTTTTGGGGGGAATTAGAGGAGATTCTTTTCTTTGTTCTATTGCTTTCTCGAAGAGTAGCCAAGGGTTAATATCACGCAAAGTGGAAGAACTGCTACCTAACACTCATTAAGAGGGAAGGTACTCATTTTGCTAAATTTTTGAAGTCCACATTCCTCTTTCAGCCTTCCCTATCCGTTCCCTGTAAAAACCTACACTCCCAAAAGCGATTAATTAATTGTCTTTCCTTCAAAGCCCTCAGCAAAAACCCTTGTTTCGAAATTCGCGGAGGATTTTGCAGTGTACGTTGGCCATGGAAAGTCGGCAGTTCGTATTGTTCCAAACAAGGATACCCGATTAACAGTGCTCAGAATTCAAAGAAATGCTAGCACATTACATCACCTGTTGGGGCAATCGGCACATAGCGTTTAACTGGTGCACTGCCGGTCAGCTGTTGAGGAGGAGCTGAAGTGATTTGTTCCGGATTGTGCTCAGGGGCTTCTCCTGACATCGCAGGATCAATCTGTTTGTCAACAATACAGATTATATCAAAAGTAAATCATTGATTATTACTTGGATGAGAAACAATAAATGCTATTTTTTTGCTGGTGCTACAACCAGTTGCAAAAGTACTTGAGACACTGTACCGTATTTTGGCATAAATGGTCTGCCCATGATCTTGTGCTTGTGATCCCCCCTCCACCCCTTATCAAAGTTGCTAGCAATACAAGACCATACTCAAAACTTGGAGGAACAACTTTGAATGGGAGGGAGGAGGGAGGTCAGTATTATATTTTACAAACCTGTGACCAGGAGCGATTTGAAGCAAGAAAGGTCGTTTTTCCGTGGGAGTGTCTCAACATTTTCGCAACCGGTTGTAGCTTGCTCAGCAGGCGTTGTTATTAGGAAGCTTGGGCTGGTTTTAGGGCTCGAGCGCAAAGCGCAAATAAGACACGGGCCTTTAATAAAGCCCGCCTGAACCCCCAAAATAGCCTGCAAAGCAGGCGTATCTTCTTTTTGACGAGCGGAAGCCGCTTGTCTATGTTCGGGATGCCGAGGCTTCCATCTTTGATTTTATGACAGAGGAAGAGTA
>CALNXK010000131.1:665000-700000 GCA_942486035.1 Porites lobata
GAACTCCCTTCCACTGATGTCTTAGTAAACCCTCAAAGACCTGACAACCGCACTGAATTCAGGAAGTAGCACCCCTGTCAACTAAAACTCATTACGAAATTAGACAGTTTTCTGCTGAAGAAACTTCAGATGCTTTCCTGTAAACTTAAATAATGTGATTAAAACACGAAACCATAAAGTCATTAGTGCATTACTTTAAGAGGTTTAAAAATTTTTGGTCCTTGTTGATTGTTACCTAATTTTGTTTCACATATTTGTAAAACGATTACTTAGGGAAAGTGAAATATCTAAAAGTTACGAGAACATCTGTGACTATAGATCACGTAATGGAAATACAAACATGAATATGTCTTATTAGAATTGTTTTTCTCACCTCACGGTCTAGGTAGCGCCCCCACAGTATAAAAACGGTAAAAGCCAAAACGCAAAAAATAATAATGAAGTTGAAAAGGGTCGCCTGAAATTTGAACAGAGCACGCAGCGATGAAATGATTTGTGTGCACGGATTGGAAGCCACTGACGTAGTGCAGAAACGTCAAGCGAAAGATTCCCCGAAACACAACGGCGAAACGCAGTAGTATGGAAAAGGTAATCTCTCCCGCACCTAATGAAAATAATGAATATTATTATTTTGCCCCAGAAACATACACTGATGAAAATGATTGTTTAATTCCTAATAAATTAAGTGGAGCATATTCAGAATTTAAGAGTTTTATTAAATCAAATAAAATCCCAGAATATGCAAGAGAGTATAAAAGAGAGTATCAATTTATTAGAGGATTAAATAAGGAATTTAAGTATTTTGTTGATAACATTGATAATGCAACTACTGGATTATTTGAGAGTCACAGAGTTGATGGAATTAAGTATTCTATAAAAAGATTTTTGAGAGCACAAGAAAAAGGTAAATTTCAAGATATTAGTAATTTTGAGATTTATGAGGATGATGTTGATAACTTAATTGAAATAGAAAAGAATTTTTATAATTTTAATCAGTATATAATTTTTTGTAAAGAATGTTATGAGAATGAAGAAGCTTTTATTAATCCGTATCCTGGGTTCAAAAAAATTTACGATGATTTCAAAATATTTTTTAGTAAGTTAAATATTATATACAAAGAAGTTAATTACATTAGTGATAGTGATAGTGAAAATTTAGATTTTTCATATACAGATAGCGATATGGAAGATTTTGTTAATATATTAAATAATTTAGTTAAAAATAGTTCTAGTAATATTGAGAGTGATAGTGATAGTGATAGTGATGATTTCTAAACTTATAACATTTTTGTTACAAGTTTTAAAATGATTTAAATATAAAAAAATATTATATATAGAAATGAGTAAGAAAGTTTTTTCAATTCATTTTCCTAAAAATCAAGTTTATGTTAATTCAACTTGTTATCCATTAGAGGAAAAAATAGAAAAAATTAAAGATGATCCAGATCATAAGTTATTCAAAGTTTTTAAAGTTTATCCAGATCCAGAAATTCGAGAAGAAGGTGATACTAATTCTGTTAGGGTAAAAGAAGTAGTAAGAAAATATTATGAAGATAATTATTCAATAATAGAAAGGTATTGGTGGTCACCATTTAGTTATAAAAAAATTTTTCTTTTTTAATTTATATAGTGATAATATAAAATGGATACTTTATTAAAAGAATTTGAAGATATGGGATTTAAAGTTGAGGTTGGTTGGAAAGAGAAAAGTAGAAAAAAAACAATATTTCTGCTTTAAGAAAATTAAAGGAAAGTGGAGATGAAGTTAAACTTAATTATGTAAAAAATTTATATAGATATTATTGCACAATAAATAGTTTAGGTCATATTAAAAAACCAGAACTAATTCCTGTTGAAGAGGATAAATATGGATTACATTATCTTTGCAATTATTTAGATGGTATTGTTGATTCTTCAAAGTGGATTATTGCTGGTGTTATTAGTGCTCTTGGAAATGATGAACCTTTAGATCCTTTTTGTAAATACCTAATGTTTACTCACATGTATTCTCCAGAGGATGTAAAAGAAATAGGACATGAGGAAATATACAGAAGAGAGCAAGAGTATAAAAAGAATTAGGATTAGTATAATCAAATAATAAAAAATGGAATCAAGATCGAGAGAAACTACTCCTACAAAAGAGGATTTGGATTTTATAGTTGATGATGGTTACAAACATGATGAGGATCCAGATTATGTTCCAAACGAAAAATATGTTGTTACTGGATCAGAGTTTAAGAGATTAACCAGAAATGCTAAAAAGCTTGGTGCTGAATCACTTGATTATTCAACCCGAAAAAATAACAAATATATGGCTACACTTCCAGGTGGAAAGAATGTTCACTTTGGGTCACCAAAATATCCAGATTACATTATTCACAAAGATAAAGAGCGAAGAGATAAATATCTTACTCGCGCTACAAAGATTAAAAACAAACAGGGAGAGTTAACTCATAATAATCCAGAATCGAGTAACTATTGGTCAACAAAACTTTTATGGCCTAAAGATATTGATTTTAGAAATATGAGATTAAATAAATAAAATTGATTTGTGATTTAAAGATTAAATAAATATTAATAAAATGCAGTTGTCAAGTTACGAAAATATTACCCAAGAGAATATTATCTTTAATGAAGCCAAAGAGTACAAAGTCAAAGATAGCAAGATTAAATACAAACGAATTCCAATTGAAGTCAAATATCCAAATGGAAAGAAAGGAGCACTAGTATTAGAATCTCCAGTTCTTTTCAGTTTTGGTGTTAGTGAAAAGAAAAACCAAGAAACAAACAAGTTAGTAGGTTATAGTATTCCAGTATGTCTTTGGTCTCGCGATAGTGAACCTAATAGTAAAGAAAAAGCATTTTTTGATGTTATTAATAGTGTAGTAACTCTATCTCAGCAACATTTAGAGAATGAATATGGACCAGATCTAGCGTCAACTTTATCTTCACTATTTTACTACAAACAAATAGAATACACAGACAAGAAAGGAAAAAAGAGAACAAAAGTTGATGAATCATCAGCGCCAGTTCTTTACGCAAACTTCGCTTATTTACTCAGAAAAATCAAAGAAGATATTATCTTTGTTTAAGGGAAAGGGAGGTCGTGATTTAAATCCTTTTAAATATATTAACCAATACTGTAATGTTAAATTAGCATTAATAATTGAAGGAATATTTATAAGTAAAACTGTAACATCATTACAAATAAAAGTACACGAGTGCTATGTTAAACCATTAAAACCAAGAGAGGCTTTACTAACAATTGAAGAGGAAGATAGTGATCGTGATAGTGATAGTGAAGAGATAACTGATCAAGTAGATGATGACTTACTTTTATCTGATGAAGAAGAAACTAAGTAAATAACTATTTTTAATACAAATTTTGTATTAAAAATCAACCAAATCCTTTGAGCTAACCCATGAGTTAAATTTATCAGGATATCCACTCCATTTTACTAATGCCATTTTTTTCTTATTATCCCTCCTGATTATTTTTTCTATTCTAAAAGTTTGTTGTTTTGCTTTTTGTAGTTCTTGCTCGTAGAAAGAACCTTTAATCTCTTCTCCCATCAAATCCACAATGTTATATGTAATAGGTTTTGTTGGTAAAACTTTATCAATTACAAATATCTCCTCTGTCCAGTTTGGTGTGTAACCTTTATCGAATACCTTTCTTTTATACTTAGAAATTCTAACATGATCACCAACCACAAATTTTGTTTTACCAGGTTTTAAGTAAATCAAATCGCCATACAAATTAGACAAAACTATTTTTTTATTTTTCTTTTTACTTGCTTCAACAGGAGACATTTTTATACTAGAATGTCTAGAGTTGTTGTAATCATTAACTAGTTTATCTAACTTATCCCAGTAAACAGTGTTGTTATTAACTGTAAACATCTTCCACATTCTGTTTTTCATTGTTTTATTCCATCTCTCAACAACACTAGATTTTTCTTCATTTTCAGTGTGATACAACCTGATTCTCTCTTTTTTAAGAAAATCTTTGAAATGTTTACTAATAAACTCAGAACCTTTATCAGTCCATAACATTTGAGGTTTACGTTTACTTGATTTAAATATTTCATCAAATGCTTTACTAACAGTTTCAGTTTTTTTGTTAGTTAGAGGTTTAATCCAACCATACTTGCTAAACACATCAATAACTGCCATAAGATATTTAATCCCTTTATTCCACTTACTAAACTTTTGCATTTCAACTAAATCAGCAGCCCAGATTTCATCAATCCCATTTGAGATTACTGATCTCTTTTGAAAGTTTCGTGTGATTGGTTTGTGAAGTTCGTCGGCTAATTGTTGAGACCAATCACTACTCAACGCCGCTTTACGTTTTTTGTTCCCATTCCAAGTTTTTGTTTAGTATTAATTATTGTTCTAGCCAACCAATGACCCCATTGTCTATCTTTATAAGGAATTGCATCCAATGATTTTACCATTTTTCTGTCAGCTTTATTTTTACACTTTCGGTCATCACCACAAACACTATAATCAACATCATGCTGCATGGCTACAGCATCGGTTGGCCCAGTTGGTTGATCATAAATTTCTAATATTTTACCAGTTTTTGGATCATATCTTACTTGGTTTTCAAGATCATTATAAGGACCAGTATATTTATGTCCTGGTAAGGTCAACCAACCTTTTGGTATTGGTAATTTACCAATCTGCTTGTGAATATCTATTGCGCCTCCAAATCCTGGAAATGTGAAAGATGGTTTTTCAACAGCTCCAATTTTTTTTACAAAGCTGGTATATGACCCCTTAAAACCCAGTCTTTTTACAACATCATAACTCCGTTTTAGTGCAGCAACACGTTTTTTCATATCAGTGTCTTCTTGTTTGGTTGGTGTTTTCCATAAATTTGGATCAGAGAGTAGTTTAAAGCCTGTTTTAAAATCAATATGGTAAGGACTTCCAGCGACTCCACTTTTTGTTAGTTTATCAGTAATACCTGATCCAATTTGGCTTAAACCGAGTGCTGCTAAAAATTGTTGTAATGATCCCCTATATCCAAATATTTGTGCTTGCTGCCACGCATAATTAGCTAAGTCTAGTTGATATTCTTTAAACTTTTGGGGGTCTGAAACAATGTCGTTTAATTTTTTAGCCATATCCTCAAAGATATTACCACCAACTCCACTTCCTGATCGGCCGTCTAAGTCTTTTCTGTCAGTTTTATATTTCTTTTTAGGTCTCACTTTTGTTGACAGCTGGTCCATTGCTGTTCCAACAGAATCTTGAATAAATGGAGTGAGTTTATTAATCCCATAATTTACAGCTTTCTTTTGAAGATCTTTATTGGACATTAACTCACTTGCTCCATATCGTCCCATTTCAACTGCTTTCTTACCCATCCAAGGTAAACCATAATGAACAAAACCATCAACTGCTGTACCAACAACAGTATCAAAGACGCCCGCCCCTTCAGACGGGCTAATTAGTTTTTTTACTTCTTTTTTGTTTTTCTCTTTTTACCACTTCCAGTTTGAGAAACTGATCCAGTTTTCACATATCTAACTTCTTTATTTCCACAAACTGCGCATCTACAAAAGAATTGAGTTCGCCCTCTTTTATCAGTTTGGTAACCACTTGGCTCTGTGCAAGGAGTTACTCTTTTATCTACAATGCAATATGATTCTTTCATTTAATATAATGTTTAGATAAAATATGTCTATTAGATCTAATTTTGTTAAAAGTGAACTTCAAAAGATATATAATAACCTAAATATGAGTTATGAATATGTAGATTATTCTAGAATGGAAAATGATAATAAATTTATAAAAGTATTTGAGTTGTTAATGGAAATAAGTGAGAAATCAAATACTCTTAATAAAGCTGTAAGAGGTAATTATCTATTTATATAATAAATGGAAGCTAAATTCTTTTCTGAGATAGAGAAAAAGATGGATGTTAAAACAATAAAAGATTTTGAAAAGGAAGTAAGGAAAAAAATATATAATGAGTTGGAGACACTTAGAAAGGAAAATGATGATCTTTCTAGAGTACTAATTGCAGCTGAATGTGATATGTGGAAAAGAATAAGAAATGAGGAGTATTCTTGGTTGCAGTTAAATAATGATAAAAAGAAGAAACTTTATCGTCTTATTGACATTTACTCAAATTTTATTGATTTAGTTGATAGTGTTCGAGATTTAAATACGAAAGTTGAAAAGGTTAAAAAGCTTAAGGAAACACCAGTTGAAGAAAATTAAAAATATAATATTTATTAAATATTATATTTATCCTCCAAAATAAGCTTTTATAAAATCACTGTTGTCATCATCAAAATGTTGGTTATGTATTACATCTAGAATACTAGTACCACGTTGACGCTCGAACAAATACTATAAACACCAATATCCACAGAGAACAGTATTACGATTTTGTATTTCATCCATTGAGTAAACTATACGTTTTCCAGAAGTATGAAAATACTCTAATGCTTCATTTGGCATTATCAATCCAAAAGGATCGAAGTACTCAACTACCGGTTTACCGAGTACATTGTCTATATTTCTATAACAAACCCAATGTGTTCCAGGTCCAGTCATATCATCTAGATTTATTATTTCGCATTCTTTTCTAATCTTTTTTGGTAGTCTATCCCTACTGTATATTACACTAAAATGTTTAATACCAAGTCTTTTTATCCAATCCAAGAGGTCAAAGTTGGATAGAGGTTTGATTATAAAATTGTTCCGAGAATTGGAATTGAGTTGAATGGGCTGTTTTTTCCTAGTAGTAGACCCTTGCCTTTGGACTTTTTTTTTTAACCCCCATTCCAATTGGGTTGGACCATGTACCAATAAAGGGTGGTGAGCGATAAGGATAACCTCCACCATCTGTGGGTGGAACGTAAACATTTGCTGTATTAGATGATCCACGTCTATCAACCTGAAGTCCCCCACCAAACATCTTAGATACTAAACTAATTGCCATTGGAATTCCAATAGAAGCAAGAGTACCTAAAAATCCTCCTTCTACCTGTTTACGAGTTGGTTTGATAACTACTCGTCCACCAGATTGAAACATTTTATTTATTAGATCAATTTGTGATTTAGTTAATTCTCCTCTAATAGCGGGTAGCATTGGGAAAAACTCTGGGGGGATTGTGATTCCTTTTCCAAATATTTTATTTATTCCAAGTTCTCCGAGTGCAGTAGCAGCACCAGTTGCTAATGCGGGAACAGCTTTTGAAATTCCTTTTATTGCGTAAGGAAGAACTTTTGCTCCGAGAGAAGCAAGTGATGAAAATAAGTTTGCACCGTATTTTACAGATTTTCTAATCTGAGTTTTACTTATCTTTATACCTGATCCTGTGCCATTTGCAATAGATTTTTTTATTTTAGAAATTTGTCTTTTTGTTAACATTAACTCATCAGAACCTCGAAGATGTGAATGTTTTAATCGAAGAGTTAGTGGTGATTTATTTCTTATTGCAGAAACCAGTTTTGATTTCTGCCCATCTGTAAGTTTTACCCCGTATTCAAAATAAGTAGTCATTTTTATTTAATTGGTGATATTAATTTTTTTAGTGGTGGATTTTAATATTTGATTAAATATTAAAATTATATTATATTTGCTTTAGGAAGATTAATTGCACCCCATATACTTTTCTTAGGTTTAGGTTTATTATATTTTTTTAGTGTATTTTTAATAATTTTATCTTGTTTACCCTCAAGTTGATATTGTTGCTTTAATTTCTTTAATTTTCTTGCTTTCTTAGCATTTTCTGATTTTAAAGTGTCAAGTTGATCTTTATTTCGTTGCTTTATCACAGTACGATTTAATTTAGTAACATAAGGCAAAGTTTTTTTAAATTGAGTTTTACTGAATTTTAAATCAACTTTTCTTTTGAGTTTTTTTGCATCTTCTACTTTTTTAATTTGGGCATTTGTAAGAAAAACTCTAAAAGGTACTTTATTAGAAGTGAAGTCTAAAATTATAATATTGTTTTCTCCAAATTTTCTTATTTGAAATGGAGTTAAGTTTATAACATATTCAAAGTATTTATTTTCTTTTAAAAAAGGATATTTTTCTAAAGTTACTGGTGGATAAATATCAAAAGGATTTACCATTTTATTTCATTTTTAGATTAATTAAGCTCTAAGCAATAGTTTTCCATCTTGTTGTGATATTTCTGCTACTCTTTCATGTAAGACTAGCGCGTAAATATTATAATCAGCGTTTGGATTAGCAGTTAATTCGTAATGAAATGCTAGTTTTGTAACACCATCTTTGATATCCATTTTTTGTTTTGTCAGGTCAAAATAAACAAAAGGAAATAAAGTTTTGAAATTAGCTCTATTAAGTAATGTTCCACCTTGATAATCATTATTTGCATAGACGTATGACATTACATTTCTAAAAACTCTTGACATATCTGTAGAAGGTTTAAAGTGAATATCTGGGTATTCGTTTCCATTTGCTACTTCCAGGTAACATCTTGATATATTAGCATTATTTGGTAGATTAAAAGTATCGTATAAAAATGGATTTGCTGCTTGTGCATCAATTCTTGCCGTATCAATTCCAAAAACAAATACATGCCCTGGTTTTGAAATAGCATTTGTAATTCTAAAATGTCCTGTCTGTTGCTGTGTATTATTTGACCTTTCAACCACCTCATTCAAATATACCCATTTGTAAGGTTTAAGATAATTTTCCATATACAACTTTTGTCCTTCTGAATTAAACGTGTTTTGGAATAAAAAGTTGTAGTCTTGTTATAATAACTCTACAATCATCAGCGTTTTGAAAAATTAAATTTGCATCTTTTTCAATTTCGATATTTAGCTCAATTTTTGTATTAGGAAGTAATTTGTCTTCCAATGCTTCAAAGAAAGAATATCTATTAAGAGGAATTTCACAGTTTACTGTGGCTGATGCACCTAATAGTAATTTCCTTTGATGAAAACCTTTATTATAAGTTGCTTGAGCAGGCCTTTCCTCTGCAGCTGTTGATGTATCAAGAAAATAAAATTCGTTTGTAGCAACACTCTGTGCATAAGAAGGATTATATTCGAGTAAATTTTTAATATTTACAACATGATTTGCATAATTACAACTATAAACTTCTCGTCCATTTGCCAGGATACTTAATTTTTCTATAAATGAGTTACTACCATTTACAATTCCGTTATGGTCAGCAACCGCAATATTTCCTCCATCTGCTAGTTTATTTACTTTAAAATCCATTGATAATCGTGCGTTATACCAATCAAAAGGAGTAGTTTCTCCTGTATTATCAGCAACAAATCTAAGACCTGTTTTAGTTTGGTGAGCGTTATTTGCTGGAGCAGCATCTAGAGTCTGTTCCAGGTCAAATACAACATCTTCATATCTATCTAAATATTTTGGATTTCTAAATGACTTCATTTTATTGTAATAATTATATAATTTTTCTCTTACGTGTTGAACCACCACTAAGAAGGTTATTCAACATTTGATCTATCTCTTGTTGAGATATTGTTTTAACATTTTTATTAAAATTAACTTTTTTAGCAGGGGGTTTTTGGGAGGAAGTGCCTTTTGATAACATTTGAACTATCTTATCACCAGCCTTTTTACCAACATGTTCACCAGTTTTTGTTGCAGCTGATGTTAGTGCTTTTTCAACACCTTTTTTAGCAGCTTTTTTCATTGTCTTTCCAAATAATTTTGATCCAAACGATTTAAACACATCCATTATTCCTTCTCCATAGATGTGTTGTCTTGTATATCTCCCCAATTCAGGGTCAAATCTCTTTTTAAACTCTGATTTTCGACTCATTTTATTTTAATAGTTATTTTACATCGAGTGAAGTATTAAAGTCATAAACCAATCAATACCATTAAAATTTACTGGTCTACCAAGTGAGTCCGTCACATAGATTCTCATTTCATCAATGTGAAATGTTGATACAGGACAATACAGAGGTCTTTTAGGTTCAAGTGAAAATGGAAAAGACCTTGTAAGATTATCAGTTGGTATCACAGCAATGGTATTTGTATTTATTCCATTTACAATGCTATCAGTTTTTGCGCTTGTGTTTATATTTAACACATCAATCGAATTTGTAATATTTGGTAGTTTTGATCCATACTCTGTTTTTGTAATAATTTTTTTTTCAAATCCAATCAGGTCTCCAAATTCTGTTCCTCTCAAATCAAGTTGATAATCACCTTCAAGTGATACTAACACTCTATAGGTAGACAACACAAAAGTTAGATTAATTGAATAAGTTTTCTTTCCACCCGCGCCTGTTGTGTGGTGAGACTTTTGATCCATGTACTGATGAATATAATCATTAAGATCTGGGTAGGAATACATTCCATCTACAAAAGTAATTGTTTGCCAGTTGGTTCCATCGTGAGTGTATTTGATTTTGTTGTTTCCATAATCACTTCTAATGTTGTACCAAGAATAAGTCATAGACAGCCGATCAAGAGCAAGTTGATGTTTCTTTTCAGGGTCAAGTTCTAAAGATGGATTAAACTTAATGGTAAAATCACCAGGTCTGCTTGTTCCTCTTTTTTCTCTGTTTATTGAAGAAATATGAATAGCTCGTTCTTCCATTTTATTTAATAACTATATAATTTTTTAGTAGATCGTTAAGTTGTTTTTTTGTAATTACTTTCATTTGGTTGAGAAGATGTGCTATTTGAGTAAACTCAGGTATTACACCATTATTCCCAGCTAGAATTGATCCACCGAGTAATTCAAGTCTGTCGAGAAGTTGATGTGGGTTGTTAAAGTAAATCATTCCTTCTCCCATTTTATACTCAAGCGAATCTATATAAATTTTAATAATGTTTTTGTATTTATGTAGTAAATCTTTTTGCATTTTAATCCTTTCTATTTCTTCTTTGTCTTCTTCTGTTTTATGTTTTTTTCTATTTAATCCAGCTATTTCTCCTGTAAAAACTTTTACATCATTTTTTACTTCTTTATGTATTTCTTCTAGTCTGTCAATATCAGTACCAAAAAAATTATTTGGCCTTGGATATCCCATAATTCTTAATAAATCTAAGTCAACTTTATCAAAATTTTTTTAAATTGTTATAACGTGTAGGTGGGCTTGGTCTAGATGTTGATGGTTCATCATAATCACCTTCCAAAGCTGGTAATTCTCCCATTTCAGTCAATCTTAAATTAGTTTCATTAATTTTTTCCAATCCTGATGTTAATGCAAGTTGATTTTTTTTAAGTTGTGCTATAGTTGCGTTTTGCTGCTCATCAATACTTTTTGTAATACTATCTTGAGATTTAATAAGTGGTTTAAATGTCTCTTTAAAACCTTCTCTCATATCTTGTTTTTGCCATTTTGTTATTTTTATTACATCTCTCACCTGTTGAGTTAAAGTGTCAGCTTCAATTTTATTTCTTGCAAGTTTTTTGTATTCTTCAATATTCATTTTATCTATTAATTAAATAAAAAATGGAAATACCAAACTATGATAGTACTAGTGATCCGGATAAAAAATATAAACAATTATTTCCCTTTATGCCGGCGGATACGTTTCGAATGTTAATCTGTGGAAACAGTGGAAGTAGTAAGACTAATCTATTGTTCCATATGTTAATTAAACCACTTTTATACTTTGATGAAATTTATCTTTACGCGCGTAATTTAGAGCAGGATAAATACAAAAAGCTAATGCAAAAAATGAGAGAACTGAGTTCTAAAGTTGGATATGAAATACTTCATGTTAGTAATGATGAAATAACTCCAATGTCAGAAATGGATTACGAAGACAACCAAAAACTTGTGATATTTGATGATTACGTTTGCGATAAAAACCAAAGACAACTTATTGATTATTTCATCCAAGGTCGACACAAGAATTGCTCTGTAATCTACCTCAGTCAATCATTTTACAAAACTCCAAAGGATATTCGATTGAATTGTTCACACTACTGTCTGTACGAATTTCCATCATCGAGGGAAGCAAACAGAATATCATCCGAATTAGGAGTTGACAAAGTTACATATAAAGATGCAACTAAAAAACCCTTTACATTTCTATACGTTGATAAACCCAGAAAACGTATTGCAAAAAACTTTACTAGTACCCTCCCTTAAAAGAAATATAATCATTAGATAAATGGGTATATTTAACGAACAATCTTTTGATCATCCTTTTGCTAAAGGAATTCAGGGTGCTCCAGGAGTTGGTTTTAGTCTAACCGCAGATGGAAATTATGATATGAATAAAAAGAAACTCACAAATGTTGGAGCACCCAGTGCTAATACTGATGCTGCTACAAAAAAATATGTTGATGATAATTCAAGTGGTACACCCTCAACATCACGATTAACAGTTGATTCAAATATTGATATGAAGGATCAATTTCGTATTCTTAACCTTAAACATCCAGTTGACTCAGATGAGCCAGCCACAAAACAATATTCAGACAGCAGATTTCTTGATAGAAATGGTTCCCGAACAATGATTGGTAATCTAAGTATGAATAATAATAAAATAATTAAAGTTGGCACACCAACAGCTAATGATGATGTAGCAACCAAAAAGTATGTGGATGATAAATCCAGCGGATCACTCACATCAACACGATTAACAGTTGATTCAAATATTGATATGAAGAATACATACCGAATTACAAATCTTAAAACACCACAAGACCTTAAAGATCCAGCCACAAAAGGTTATGTAGACAACACATTTCTTGAAAGAGATGGATCTTACCCAATGAAAGGTAATCTGAATATGGATAATAATCGAATATTTAATCTTCCAGCTCCAAATGGAGGTAATCAACCAACACCATTAGCTTTTACAGATTTAAAGTATGTTGCCCGTGATGGTTCATCTACAATGACTAATAATCTAAACATGGATAATAAAAAAATAATTAACCTTAGGCCACCAACAAATGATTCAGATGCAACAACCAAAAAGTATGTGGATGACTCAATACCTGATACTAGTTCTTTTATAAAAAAAGATGGAAGTGTATCAATGACTAATAACCTTAATCTTGGAAATAAAAAAAATAGTTGGTCTAGCAACTCCAACAACAAACACAGATGCTGCAACAAAGAAATATGTGGATGATAACACAGGTGCTCCAGATTTAAGTGATTATTTGGAAAAAGATGGTACTGTCGCTATGACTGGGAACCTTAATGTTGGTAATAATAAAATAATAAATCTTGGTAAACCAACCCAAGACAATGATGCGGTAAATAAAAATTACGCTGACAAACTAGTTCATCACACTTCAGTTCAACCAAGTCATTACAACGACCAGTTTTCTTATCTTATGTCTAGTGGGTCTCAATGGACTGAAGAAATAGATACCGGAACCAGTTTTGTTATAAAAAGCATAGGAGATTTAGCACCAGACAAAGGAAACTTTCATGATTATAACCACAAAGTTATTTTTATGGGTATAAACAAAAATTCTCAAGGTGGGTACAAGTATAAAATGGGAATCAACTTTTACAGGTTAACTGCAAATGTTGACTATACCCTTTGTCTTGAAATACTCAACACTGATTATCAATTATGGCATAAGTCTCAAATAAGTGTAGACAAAGGAACTTCAACAGGATTATCAATTGGAAATGTTAGTGTAAGGAAACTCTCCCATAGGTACAACGATACAAAGGGACAATCACAATTTATGTATTACCATAGAATAATAGTTAATTTTAAGAAGTTGTCATCTGGAAATAGATTCTTTCTTCACATTTTGGTTAATATACCACAAGATGGAACTGACTTGGCTGTTTATCCGAGACAGTTTCTTGGAGTTTATTTAATTACTTATGGAATTGTGGGAACATTTAGCAATATCGATCCAGATAAAGTTTACGACTATCACACAGCATTTGACATCCACCCAACAGAAGTGGTATACAACGTTGATATTAATTTAAATAATAAAAAAATATTAAACATTAGTCTCGATAGAAACAATAACAATAGTGTTGCAACAGTTGGAATGGTAAAAGAAATTCATCCTTTTACTACTCATAATTTGTACAGAAAATATTTCGAAGAAGTTTATGATTTTACTAATGCCGCTAATTACAAATTAAGTAGAACCGCATCTGGTATTGTTTTCAACAATTTAGCTTCTACTAGCGGTAATACTTTGAGAGATATTGGTATACCTCTTAGAACCATAGATGATATAAGAAAAGAAGGCTTAGATGTTACTGGTTATACTATTGATTTTTCTCCTCCTATCGGTATTACAAAATATACTTTATGTTTTGTTTTTTATCTTTGGAGAAATAGAAATTTTAGTATAAAGAAAAGAGATCCAAATAGTGGAGCTACTTTATTAAATTTAAGTTATTCTAAAGTAAGTAATGAAGTAGGATTAGTTGTTAATAATTTAAGAAATCAACTTACCGTACCAAGTAGTTTTAATGGAAAAAAAATTGTTATATGGTTGGCAGAAGATTTTAGCCAAAATATTACAAAAGCTAAAATAAGTAACTACAGCGCAATATTAAGTTTATCAACCGTTCGTTACACCAATGAACAAGAGTTTGAGTTTACAACTGAAGGTGGAGTGTTAAGTAAAATAATGTTTTCACCAAACTTTTACGACACCGGCTCTGAACAATATCATAAAATAATGCTTGAAGAAAAGTTAAATGGAAGTTATATACTATAAATATAAATGAAGGACATCTTTGAATTTAATCACATAGACCCATCTCTGTCAGAATCAGATGTTAAAACCCTCAAAGACTTTTATATTCATTACCATAAGAAATACTGGTGTTTTAAGAAATGTTATAAGAGTTATAAATTTCTTGATAATTTTTTTACAATCTCTGGAATATGTTTGGTAGCAATAGGTACCATTAGTGGAGGAATAACACTAAACCCTGTAGTTCTTGGAGTTGTAAATGGTGCTGGAGTTATTATTGCTGGAGTAGGAAAAAAAATAATTACAAGAGAAAAATTGAGATGTCAAGGATCGCATTCACTACTTATGAGAAAGTACTTGTTGAACTTAGATCTGCACTGAGAGGAGATGAGTGGAACAAACAAGAGTTTGTTGATAGAATGAAATTGATAGATGAAATTATAATTGATCAGTCTCCTATAGCGGATAGATTTGTTAGTAGGTATAATGAAAAATTTGAAAAATCATTTAAAGATTAAAATAATAATATAAAATGGAAGATAGTTTAGTTGAAAAAGGAAAAGAAATTTGTGAAATAATGGATCATTTAATTGAAGAAGATAATAAATGTATTATTGATAAATCATTACTTTACTGTAAATATTGCTTGAGATTAAATAAAGATTATGTAAGTAATTCAGTTGGTAGTAATTTTTACAAAGAATGTGAAGATTATTTAAAAGAATTAGAAAGTTGGTTGAATAAGAGTAATATTGATATGAGGAATATGAGGCTAAAAGAAAAAATTGATTTAAAGAATAAAATATTATTAAATATAGAACCCATTATCTAAACATTTTAGCAGTTTCTAATTTTGATCTAACAACAAGTTCGTAGAATCCTGGTTTCAATATTAAAATAATATTGAAACTAATCTAAAAACTTGAATGTATATTTTTTTCCATCTTTTTTTGAAGTTGCTGTTTTACACTTTTTTCTACAAATCTTTGAAATATGAGAAATATGAATATCTAAATCAATTGAAGCTTTTTTAATAGAATCAAATCTTCTTTCCTCTCCTTTTTCAATATTTACAGAAATAATTTGTTTATTTTTACTTTTTTCAACATTCTGTTTATGTGTAAGTAATTGTAAATTTTTTATTCGGTTATCGGTTTTAAGGTTGTTTATGTGATCAATCTCAAAAAATCGTGGAATTGCCCCTTTGAAAACTTCAAAAACAAAACGATGTTGGTAGTAAGTTTTTGGTTTTGAAAGTTTTTTGTCACAAAGATTACAATATAAATAACCGTTACAATTTATCATTTTAATTATTATTTTATTTTTTAAACTTAAAATATCTCCATTTTTATTTGCAGCATAATTAGAAAACACTGGATGTTTATAATATTTTTTTCCTTCAAATATTACTCTTTTTTTTCTTTTACTTTCTATTATTTTATAATAGCCATATTTTCTTATTGAAGGTAATACCTTAGTAAATACCCAATCGCGAAACATTTTTGCAGCAGGTAATCTAGATCTAAAAACAAGTTCGTAGAAACCTGCTTCAGTGATAAATATAATCCATCTACCTTGGACCTGACCCCCTGTTTCAGGGTGGCAGCTTTTTTTATCTTTAATTACCTGACCCCCTGTTTCAGGGTGGCAGCTCAAAAGAAGAGTTCTTTTATTATTTTCACTTACATGCCTTTTTATAGCATTTTCTGTTTTTTTATAACCAAGTATTTGAGCTACCTCTTTCGCTTTAAACCATATTCTTAATTTTTTATCAATAAAAGAATTAAACTCAATTCCCAAATCATCATTTTTGTAAGATTTCTCTAACATAAACATTATATACTTTCTTTTTATTCTTTAAATAATAATTCAATTTTATATATATTGATTATAATAAATGATAAACACAATAGTTCATTACGTCAACTTCTACTACCCTCAATATTCCAATTTACCTTACTCAGAAAATTTAATAAAAACATCTCTAATATATAGATTCTTATACGAAACTACTTTTAAGAAATTAATAGATATTGAAACAATAATTTACAAATTAGAAAATAGATCTATTAAATCTAATAATCCTATTTTAAATAATCATCTTATGTTTTTTTAGAGCTTTTAAATCTTTCCATAAACACTACAAACTTGGACGAGGATGTGTTTATGTATTTGATTCCCCGATAAATAGTGAAGTACTCGGATATCTCACTGGAATATTTTACTGGATTTTTCATAAAGGTCTGGATTAATATAATCATTATATAAAATGGAACTTGTTATTAAAAAAAAAGATAGTATAAAATTAGGAAAAGACCTAATAAAAGAAGTATATGAATTTTTAAACGATGATTTTTTTAAAGAAACTTTTCCTGAGGAAATAAATAAAACAGCAAATACTTTTAATAATTACCTTGTCCAGAGAGTATTTGGTAATCGCGACTGTACTACTCATGAGAAAGATTTAGAAAGTTTAAAAGTATTGATTAAAGAAGGGAAATTAGATATTAAGGTTATATTTGAAACTCTTAAAAATCTAGATTTAGACATGGAAATAGAAGAAGATTTATACTTTAAAAATAGAGCTTTCTTAAATTTATATTCAGTATTTGATATTGATTATATTTATTTAGAGGATTAAATTTTATATTAAATTTTAATATAAAATTATTCTAATCCTAACAATCTTCTTGCTTCTTCTCTTTTTAATTTTAAGTACTCTTCCCTTAATTTTTTCATGTAATCTTCTTCAGATATGTGATCTGGTCGTCTATAGCTTTCAAAAAAATATTCAAATAAAAAACTTTCTCCTTCTTGAACTTGTAAAAACAATTCTTTTGCTTCAATTTCTGGTGAATCAACAACTCGATTACTCATTTTATTATTTATTTATATTCTTTAAATTCTTATAACTTGACCACCACTGATCATAAATCTCTAATGTTTGGGGGCTAATCCTAAGATCAATAAGTTTATACTTTTCACACCCCATCTCTTCCAAAAGTTTTTTGGTTAAATAATTAATATTTATTAATCTCTTTCTGAAGTATTGCTTGTTTAGTATTTCCATGATGTAATTGTCTATTTTTATTAGTCTGTCGTAAAGTTCACATTTTTCATCATCATTAAGATTTATTGATTTAGAAATCTTATTAACCTTTTTCTCATAATGGTATTTTCTATGATAAATACTCTTTTTTCTATAATGCAGTCTATCAAAATCTTTTATATCAAATAATCCTAAAACGCTACCGTTAAGTGTTCCACATTCATCACAAATTTTGAAGCCTGAATCTATTGTAAAATGTTCAATATTTGGACAACCTAAACATTTAGATTTTGGACTAATTTGCTTCATAGGTTTGTTATAATTATTTAATATTTCTAAATATGTTTTTATTTCTTCTTCTGTATATGGCATTTATTATTTATACTTATTTACCTTAAAGCTATCGTTTTTATTTTATCCAAGAGTACTTTGCGTTTATCATCTTCATTACTTAGAGCTACTTTGTTAACTTCTTTTGAATATATATCCTGCTTTTCACTTCTTATTATATTCATTTTTCTCATTTCTTTTTCACCTGAAAATAAACATTTAAAATAGTCATCAAAATCTAATTTCTTTTTTATAACATTTTTCTTTATTCCTTTACACTTTTTTACTTCCCTATCCTCTTCAATTTTAAAACTATAAAGTTTGGGGCGCAGCCCAACAAAATGTGTTATCTGTTTTCCTGCTACTTCATCTTTAAACGTCCCTATTACTTTTTTGTTAACTCCTGTTAGTATTCCAGATTTATGATTGGGAGGATAATCTGAAGTGTCAAACTTATCTCTTACATCGGGGCATATATCAAGATAAAAATCATCTGTGTAAATCTGAAACATTAGGCTATCCGTATCTGTAAACATTAACTCCGCTTTGTTTCCATACTTCTCTTTAATGTAGTTATAATTAAAATCAAACATCAGCGTTTTTGATAAATCTAAAATTGCTTGACCAACATACACTGGTTTGTTAAAATACACTTCAGTATTTTTCATGTGAACTGCAATAAGATGTTTATCAAATATTGTGCATCTATCAAAGTTTGGACGACTTGATAATTTAACAGCTTTCTTACGATTATCAATAAGATGTATATTTTGCCTTTTCCTTATGTTTTCAATTGTTTTGCCAAAAACTGAGTTATTCATTAATTTAAAAAAGTCTTTCTCAAAATTGTTAGCTGCTGTCTTTCGAAGTTCAGTATTTTTTCTGATATATGGTTCCATCCAAGGAGATTGATAAAATGAAATTCCTCTGTGAACAGAAGTTATTCTCATACCCAACTCAAGATACTGCCTAAGATTTCTATAATGCACAACATAATTTTTTCTTGGTTTGAAATGACAAATTAATTTTTCAACACCATTAACAATCATCTTCTCAGGTGCAAGAGGATAATCATTATGTGAATCCCATAGGTGAGTAGGATATTCCAAATCAACTTCAAATATATAACCTTTTCTCCCAAGATTTGACATACTATGATTTGCTTTCTCTAGAATTTCATCCACCTTTTCCAATGTTATATTTTTCATCCATTTAAACCCATGAGTTGGAAGATTTTGAGACATTGCCCAACCGTAAAGATTATTTGCATCTAAGTATTGAATATAACTAGACTCCTTTTCAGGATTATAATTTTTCATATATTTGTTATTTGCTTCTGCATATCTTTTTGATATGTGAGTTATTCCACCACGAATGCCACGCTCAGACATCATTAACATATCATAATCGCTTAGTAATTGTAAATGTTGACCTGTTGCTTTAAGACATGCATCCCAAGCTAGACCAGGAGATGTGTAATAATGAGCTGGATCTAGTTTGTAATGTTTGAGACAAGTTTTTCTAAAGTTTTCAAATACATCTGCTAAAAGTAATACATCAGACTTTAGATAAAGATTGTGGTAATCTCTTATTGTTTTACATCCAAATGTATTCCACACGCGTATTGCGTGTTGATAATCATCATCAGTTATGTCTTCATCATTAAGTTTTGAATAGAATTCCTCTTTTGGTGGTAATTGCGTTTCTAATAATTTATTAAGTGATGAAACATAGTCATAAGGATAAACTCCTTTGCGAGTTAGTAATGAAGTATTTGACTTAAATGCATGTTTGGTACTGTGAAAATCATTTGGGGATAAATTGGAAACAAGATTGGCTAGTGATGTTTGAAGAAACTTAAACGAATCTATAAATCTTATTTCAAAAGTTATTTCTTTACTATCAATCTCATCAACTTTAATTTTTTTATTAAATGTAATATATTTTTCTTCTGTAGATGGTATACACTCCAAATCTCCCTTTAATCTATAAAGTTGTTTTATAAATAGATGAGCATCATATCCTTGAAGATTGTGAAATATAACTGGTAATACTTTTAGTTTACGACACTTAAGATTACATTTGTTATGTGCTGCACCACGATACTTTCCAGTAAAATGACAATGATCTCGTACTTTATCATCTTTTAATTCAAGACTACAAATATGACAAGTTTTTGCTTTATTAAATATCTTTTGATCTTTAGCACTCATTTTTAAAGGTTTAAATCTTTTATAAAAATCATTGTAAATTCCTTTTGTTACTTCTTCAAGTTTTTCTACAAATATTTTTGCTATGTTTTCATCCTCAGAAGTTTTTGTATAAGTAATTGGTGTAATATGAATACCAGGTACTATACTTTTTACATAAAAACAAAATCCTGATGGTTCATGTAGTTGGTAGTTATAATTATAGGAATCTTTAGGATTAGGACTGCAACTATTCATTGGTTTTGTAAAGCATTCAAAATCCGCATAAACAACAAAAGGAACAGGAAGTTGTTTGTAGTAATTTTTGAAATGTAAAAATGTATTTGGTTCTGGCATTTTTGCAACCGCTGTTTTATTATTTGAACAATATTCAATATGTTTATCTAGTAATTCTTCTTTACTGAAATGCCAAAAACATCTCTTACAAATAAATAATTTTCCATTATTACTTCCAGTTTTTTGAGATCTTACTAATCTATGAAAATTTTTTATAAGAGTATAATGTGATTTTCCATCTTCTTGAATTAAAAATAAATCTATAGTATTTTTATAATCTTTATTTTTTTTTATCTCTCTCGCAGGACGAATACAATCTTTTTCATCTAAATAAAAGACATTTATTCCTGGTAAATCTGGATTAAGATTCTCAAATTTATTAATATCATTTTCTTTAATTGGAAAAGTAATTCCTTTTGTATTAAGAGAGTACTCATATTTTTTTAAATCACCTATTCTTTCTTCATCTCTGTCTCTTGGATAAAGATATCTAAGTATACATCAAAGAAAGCATTTATCATCTTTATTTTTTATATTAATAATTGCCTTTTTATCTTTTATCCATTTGGGGAGATCAATATAAGATGAACCTTTTGTTGGGTTATATTCAGTTGTATGAATTTCTAGTTGTTCAACTTCCTTAAATAGCAATGCACTTCCATCTTCTGTAAAAGTTTGTATTTTTTCTTCTATAGATCTAAAAGATTCTTCTACTAACTTAATTGATTCATCAGCTCTAAGATTTTTAAGTGTTTCAGAACTAAAATAAGCTTTAGCAGTTTCTATACTTGTAATACCAATTTTTTTATCATAATTTTGTTTTTCCATTATGCAGACTAAAACTAATCTAAATTTTATATTTTTATGATAGGTAAAAAAATCTATTAAAGTTTTTTCTATTCTCTCAAAATACTGTATTGGAGTAAGACCGAAAATACCTTCAATAACATATTTATTAGCAAAATCATCAAGAGAGGATTTTTCTTTTACTAGTCCTTGGTCATATTCTAACATAGCACGCTCAAAAGCTTCTTTTAAATAAGGTGGTGTATCTTTGGGAATTTCTCTATGTTTAATACATTCCTTAAAATACTCATCAAATGTTTTTATCTTTTTTTTATTTATTTTTCTCGTTATTGTTAATTTTCCAGGAATGTCAAAAACTTTTTTATCTTTTTTTAGTTTCTTTTTTAGATTCTTTTTTATATCAATTCCACTTTTTACTTTTTGTCTGGCTTCTACCAATTTTTTATACTGATTTATTAATTTTCTTCTTGATGCTAATTCTTTATAATCTTTTTTAAGTTCTTCTTTTTCTTGTTCTAATATATGTTTTATTTCATCCAGTGATAGATTCTGGAATTGTTTATCTGTTATAAAGGGTTGAGAACCCTGAAAACCATCAACTGTTTGGTTAGACATGACGTCTTCTAATATTATGTTTATATTAGAAGACGATAAAAACAATTTTATTTTATTTTACATAATACATTCATGTTACACTCTTGCATATTCTGGGATTTTATTTGATTTAATAAAACTCTTAAATTCTGAATATGCTCCACTTAATTTATTAGGAGTTAAACAATCATTTTCATCAGTGTATGTTTCTGGAGAAAAATAATAATATTCATTAATTTCATTAGGTGCGTCGGAGATTACCTTTTCCATACTACTAAACGCACTGCCCAAAAAATAAAGCAAAAAATAAAGCATAATTTATTGATAATAATAATAAAAAAAAGAAAGAAATTGTAATTCTCGTTCCCAGCGGCTCCGATCCCTTTGGCCTGCGCTGTCAAAGTGATTCTGGTATCGCATTCCGAAGAAATCACTGTGAACGAGAAACAACATAAGGACACTGAATTTATGTTTTTAGAACGATAATGAGAGTTGTGGAAGATGGAGAGTGTAAAAGTTGTCCCAAATATTATCTGAGCACTGGGTACTATTCCGAAGAGAATGCAAGAGTACCTTAGAAACATAAATGCTGAAATAGAGTTGGCCGCACTTAATTCAAAGAACAGTGTTTCTGGGATCAGCAAAGTAGTCTGTTCAAGGCGTTCAGATCGTGGGACACCACAAAGAGATGTGAGAAGAAGAAAAAAAAACCGCCGAGGGGGTGGGGGAGGGGTGAGAGCGAAGGAACGCGTTGCCCCCTCTCTCCGTCTTTTCCTCCTTATTTTTTTCTCGCTCTCTTCCTTCGGGCCGCACTCCACTATCCGAACGCCTGGAACAGGCTATCAGCAAAGATCCTCCGAGGATCCTTGGAGGCGGCTTGTTGCGACCTGGTGATGGGACTGAAATTTCCAGAATTAACACACCTGCAGTGTGAAGCATGCACCATAACAATAATGATTAAAATAATTACGATTATAATATTAAAATCAATAATAATAATAATAATAATAATAATAATAACAATAATATTAATGATAGAGTCCTTTATCAAGAAATGGCTTAAGTCACTAATTGGTTTCAATAGGGCACTGTACAATGTGAAAATTAAAATTGATAATTTACTAAAAAAACTAAAAAACCTTGCATTAAAACAGGATAACCAAGTGAATAATGAAAGGCAGATAACCTCACAGGTACCCAAGCTCACGAGTGAGAATCGTTGTTGCGTAACAGAAATGTCATAAGAGTTTATATAGAGATTTAAGAGATCGTTATTTAGGGGTCAAAATAGCAATAAAAATAAACTAGAATTTCTTACCTTGTCTAAATTTGTGGTGTTTTCTTAACATTTTTGGTCGTTTCAGGGCAATTCCGGCGAGTTTTAGGGTCTGTTTACATGGAAGTGGAGGACCCCAGGTAGATGAGGTATCCCGCTTAGGTGGGGTAAAAAAATAACCCTCCTTTACATGTAATCTTACAACCCCGCTACCCTGGGTGTACATTTTCAAGATTATTGAATGATCGCTAAGCACGTAAACAAGAAAAATGCTGGCAAACCTCGTGTTTTGGCGATTAATGCTCTTCTACACTCACGTGCTGCTCTTGCTGCAACCTTCAGTGCTGTGGCTTTCTATTGCTATCTTTAATAATGATGCAAAGCCACCGCCAAAATGAATTTTGCTCGAATTTGATGTTTTCCAAATCCGACCCCGGCTAAGCGGGTTACCCCACCTTGAAACGTTTACATGGCAAAATTTGACCCCGGCTGAGAGGGTTACCCGGTCTGGCAGACCGGGCTACCCGCCTAGGCGGGTCACCCCACCTATCATGTAAACGTGATCTAAGTAAAATGAGAAATTAAATGGACAGGCGGGTTACCCCACCTAAGCGGGTTACATCACCTACCTGGGGTCCCCCACCACCATGTAAACAGGCCCTTAGTTCTGCCATTTTTCGTTATTTAAGCAATAGAAAATATTTTCCGTGTTTGCACAGCCTGATATAAACACGAGAGGGGTTGGGAGAATTCTCGACAGTTATGCAAACCCCCGACTTCGTCTCAGGTTTGCATAAACGTCTCGAATTCTCCCAACGCCTCTCGTGTTTATATCAGGGTATGCAAAGATAGGAAAAACGTTTTCTATTGCTTTTATAAAATAACTTTCCCGAGAAAAACGCAAAATTTTTTGTTATGGCACTGATTAAAAGATAAATTCTTACCAGTGGCAAAGTCGTGTACACGAAGGCTTGCACGCGTAATCAGTTCTTGTTTTGCAAAAAGATGCTTACCAAAATACGGATTTTTTTCGCTTAAAATGTCGGGTTAAGCGAAAACAAAATTGACACAGCTTGTTTGTAAAGATGTTCCAAGTTTCAGCCGACGAAGGAATGGGTAAATAAAGTAAACTTTTTGAGTTTTGAACTCGAAAACTTTTTCAAATTCGTGCTTGCGTGATTAGCGCGCGAAAAGCAAAACATCTTGACGTCACAACCATGTTTACATACTCTCATGCAAACACTCCTCTCGGTCAATCAGAGCGCGCGTACTATCTTAGTTATTTTATAAATAATTATATAATTCTCCAGCAGTAGAACTAAAACTCGCTAAGGAATCGCCCAGAAACGCCAAAAATGCTAAGAAAACACCATAAATTTAGACATGGAGACAAGGTAAAAAATTCTAATGTACTTTTATTACTATTTTGACCCCTAAATAACAATCGCTTAAGGTGGCTGAACACAGTTTTGCGGGCGGTCAGCGGTAACTCGCGTGACGGCGCGTGTTTTTAATTAGACAAACAAACATGGCGGCGAAAAAGCAATGGTACACAGAAGACGATTTCTCAAAATCTACTCATTAAAATTTTTTGATATTTGGCAGAATTTTTGTTTTTATTGGATTCTAAATAATGAGAACTTTAAAATGAAAGTTGAACAGACGAATTTTGTGACACATGTAATAATTGCAGTACAATTATATTATTGATTATCTAAAAACCCCTCTGTTAAAATTTGATCAAATAAGTTTCAAATGGTAATGATTAATTATAGTAAGCTTTGTGCAAGTTTATAGGAAAATCTAATGAGCGAATACTATGTAAACTGAGCAAAAGTGAAATTTTAAGGTTGTATTCAATCGTTCATGTTGCCATGGAAACTACGAAAACATCAAATTTTACCTGTCACTCAAAATCTTTCATTAGTATATTTTTCACTTGCCAAGTTTCAGCTTGTGAGCTGCTACCTTTCTCTTGCTATGATTTGGCAAATGACGTACATTCACAAACTGCCAAAACTGTGTTCAGCCACCTTAAATCTCCATACAAACTCACCCTTATAATTATATTTATGTTGCGCAACTGACGATTCCGGCAACGATTGTCACTCGTGAGCTTAGGGAACCTGTAATAACTTCTTAACATTTGTGTCATTTGTTTGTTAAAGGTGACAAAAATATCTGTGACGCTGAAACAGTCGTTCTCTGAAAAACAACACCAGGCTTCAGATTTATTATGGGTTGCATTATGAATTGAAAATCATTTCGTTAACAGCTCTCTGAAAATGGCGTTTCTGTAGTCGGTCATGGGAGTTAAATACAACAAAGTATAAAATAACGTTTAATAACTACAAAGTTGCCAAGTCAACACCAAAAAGATAGGACTAAAGAAATGGAAAAAAAAACGTTCAAGGATGTGGGAATCTTATATAGATAACGCTTCTTCACGGATAATGTTGACAAACTGCACCATTACTTATTTCGCATTCTTCATGGATGTTGTCTCCACTAGCCTTCTTGTTATCGCATGACTTGTTGACTTGTAAGGAGCTCTGGGAATCCTCTTCATCTAAAAAGAGGTGAAACACTGAATGAAAGCTTGTCTAAATCATTGTTTACATTGCATTCAGAAGACAGTAAACCTTTTTTGGGGAGAAAACTGTGCGCGTTATGAAAAGACACTCCTGATCACGCCAACATTTCAACTTGGATTAAACTGGACTTCGTCAGGTTCATAGTGCCAACCTTCCAATGAAATTGCTTTACTTATACGTAAAAATAATGCCTATTACGTTCATCATAACGCAAAGAAATCTGAAAAGAAGAAACAGCAAACAGTTGTAGGGTGCGTTATGTGGCTCACTGCATTCCAATTTCTTAAAAGTACTGCTCACCATTTTCTTTTTCACGGATACTGTTCCTTGGGAATCCCGCTTCAATGAAAATTTCGATAATATCAGGTCTTTGTATTTTCTGTAAAAGATCTACAAAGTCGCCCGCTGTAAATTTCTTCTCGAACATAATTTGTAGAATGCCACGCATTCTGCCTTCAGAGCTGTGATGATCTAAGCTCATCACAGTCTTGTATGGTAGCAACATCTCTCCGGCAACACCCTTCCAGTCATTTCCTAGTGGACTGGGGAGGTTGAGACTCTCAACAACTTGGCTAAGCACATAAGATGGAATGTGTTTAAGCGCTTGTCCTGAAAAAAGGGTTAGAAATTAGTTAAATACGACCGCTGAAATATTGAAATACAGCATAAGCCCGCACACAAGAATCTAGAATTTTCAAGGTCAGGCTGAACAGGTTCTTACATTTTGCGGTAGCTTTACACAATTCAGGCTGATTAGGTTCATTCTTAATAAGTTCTTATTTTTCAGAGGTTGTCGTAGTGTAACCGTTGGCAGAATTATTGTACTACGAAGACACAATGGTTTATGGAAAACATATTTCTAGTGAAAATCCAAACAAATGTAAATCAAAGAAAACATGGACACAATAGCTTCTTGTCAGAAGTTTCTCACACAATTAAAATCCAGAATTTTGACCATCAAAATTGGAGTGATTTTTTTGGGATAAGAACCTATTTTTCTTTGCCACGCTAAATTGGGTATTTAAATGCCACATTTCAGCTTGTAGGTTCTTATATGCGGGTTTTTACTGTGTTGCTCTAACAGATTTAAGAGGCGATTTCGTCAGGGTTCCTTTGGTTTCTGGTGCCAAATTTGTGTTTTAAGTATCTACATATCTTATACGCAAAATTCACTTTCAAAACGTGATTCTAGTCATTGAATTGCAGAATTTGTGTGGATATCGAAGAATTTGTGTTGATATTCAAGACGGAATTTTAGAGATTTTGTTTTAATGAAACAGAATCGTAAAGAAACGTGGGGTGGGGATCGTCGTGAGCATCGTTATACATAACTTTGTTTACTCTCCGTATACGATACGACTGAGTACGACTGACGTACGACTGCATGAGTACGACTGAGTACGATACTGACTGAGTACGACTCGAGAAAGGGACCCTGTAATCATTTCTTGCTTTGAGGATATGGCTTCGAAAAGCTCGGGAGTTTCCCTCTTATAAGAATCACACATTTGTAGAGTTCAAACCTGCTTCTTTTATACCTTACCTGGGCCAGTGATGGTTGATGTTGTCCGTGAGGAAATATGCGTAGCGTACCCTATCAATCGAAAAGTAAAAATCAGAGTGTATATTCATGATTTCTGTTCTTTTTCCCCTTATGTCAAGTCATTCCCTTCTTTCACCCTTTTCCTGTCGTCCCTGTAGTGGTAGTTGTTCTTGTCCTCGAATTTACAGGTCACTAACGACAACAATATCTGATCATTATACGTTTTTAAGAAACTGCCCACCTACCCCTCCCCTGAGCCAACATCTTGCCCTAAGTGAGAAGTAAGTGTTGATGTTGCTTTAGGGGAGGGGTAGGTGGGCAGTTTCCCAGAATATCAACGACAGCAGGCAGCGTGATTGATAGGATCACTTGATTTTTAGGAGAACAAAAGGGGGGATCAGAAAAAAAACACGGATACAGAAACGATTTCCGCTTTCGTCTTTTTATTGACCCTAGTTGCCTCTGCTACAAGACGCCGGCGGCTATGCGATTTCCCGCCAAAATAACCTCGAGTTGCATTTGGGCTGCCATACCTGTTGATTGAGTTATTTTACATTGGTATGCCTCTGACGCGGACGGACGGTCGGGCGTACGGTCATCTGATTAACAAATTATCTCGGATGAGTTTAGACTACCACATTTTCTCACCCATGGTGCTCCGCTGCGCGCGCCTCGGGCGCGAGAGCTCCGCCAATAACAAGAGCATCCGCTGCTTATTTTCAATTCCTACCTCTTCTTTGTACTCCATAAACTGTCATGTTCGCCCTGTCGCCCACACTTGCCTTGCCTTTGCCATTCACGACAACTGAATATTTCCCAGTTGCTAAAAACGAGAGTCGGTTTAGAGGATATGAGTAATGCTAAGGAACCTGTGCTACTAATTTTTTTTGCTTATATGCGAGTTGCTTATGGTTTTGAATCGCCTTTTTTGCGCTTTTGATTATGAGCGCGAAGATACCAGGACATTGCTGATCTTATTTTCTACGTATTTCAAATTTTCTCAAGGCAAAATTGAATTAACTGCAACTGACCTGTCCAAAAGAAAGCGTGATTTTAAGCGCGTGAAACAGCTTCCAGTTTCTGATCGCTATTAATTAATCCATTTCATTTACAATATTGATCCTCCACAATTCAGTTGCATTTGTAATTATTTTTACAGACGTAGAAATGTCAGTGACTACTTACCAAAAGAATATACGGGTATATTGAAGTCATTACAATGGCCCATTCCACATAATTGACGAAACCTACGAGAAAAACCACGGCTATGTTCGTCTTGCTTAGAGGCATCATGAAAGCTCTATTTGCTCACGGCTGGTTTAGGAATGAGTTATTTTACAGGTCAGCGAAATGTCCCCAGCAACGGTTTTTCCACGAAAAAAGGAACAAAATTTGGATTATGACACATTGCTTAATTCCACTTTGACGTCAGCAGCCCAGCCCACTCAAAGCGCATCTAATGTAAAAAAGGGAATGCCGTGATTGATTAGATCATACAAAATCCTAGTTCCGCTTCGCTTGCCACTTTTCTTTTCCACGAAAGGTCATTGCTATTTTTGAAACAGAAAAACTAAAGAAGCGAGAGGGTAATGCTAGAGAGTCTCTATAACGATGTATCGCTTGTGGCGTCATCGCCTTTGTAGGAGCGCATTACAGGAAAAGAATTTCTGTTCTCCACTTCTGTTCACAGCGACAAAAACAAAATATGCATCCGAGAAAAAGATTGTAGAAGAATCAAGATGTGCGTAGGTGAGCGATTACCTTACTTTAATTTTTTATTGTCAAACAACAATCGGGATTGAAGTGCAATATTTTTTTCTCTTCCATACACAATGACCTCTTCATCTCCCTTTAATTGCGAAACTCCAAACTTAATTTTAAAAGTTATGAACCGTCAGGAAAAGGATTTTTTGCTAGAAATTGTAGCATAGTTTGTTTTCTGAAATAGGTTTAAACTCTTGGTTTAAAAAAATCTGACAATTTAAACAACACGTTGTTGACTTCTATTTTTATACCATGTCAGGTCGGCTAGAACTTGACGCTCTCATCGATATTTTGCAGAACTCTTTCGACCTTACAACCTTGCAAACTAGAGTACTCCTGTGGGATGAAAAGTTGCCAATTCCCGACCCTCCCCCACTAAGGAGCTTGGTGGAGCATTTGGTTAGACGGAGATTGCCCCCCTGCGCGACAAGTGTCCAGAATGGTTTGAACAATCTTTTTGTGCATTCAGCCTGTCGGGTTTTAGGACTACGTGATGCCCATAAAAGGTATGAAAGAGCGAGAACAAGTGAAAAATAATACATAACACTGCATAGGGGTGGACCATTTTTGAGAGGGGGTGGAGGGAGGGTTAGACAATTTTGTCTTGCTAAGAATTTTTTTTTCGTCTTTGGGCTGTGCCAGGATTTTTTTTTAGCACCTTAACCCATTCGCCCCTGGAGATTTTGCTGAAAAACGCGTTTTGAAGCTAGTAGAGGGGTTTTCTGGTCATTGTCGTGCTATAAAGAGCTAAAACGTACCACAAAGCCGTTTACAGGTTGTACACTTCACAACCTTCTGATCCAGATGCAAAATATCAGCTTGCAAAGTTCGGGCACGCGCAGGGTTTAAAAGTGACACAGCAGTCCTGACTTTTACTTTTCGTTTTTCCTCCCCCCCCCTCTCTTTTTTCGTTTTTCTGGCCCTTTTTTTTCTCTTGCTGGGCATTTAGTAGGCTTCATTTTGGTGGGAGAGGTTTTAGGAAAGTTTTTAGTATCTTAGGATTAGAGTAAAGGAACGGTAGGTGGGTAGTGGAACAAGATTTTCATGGCAATTTTCGGGTCACTGTTACATGATTTTTTGCCTTTTTCTCTGGTGTCCTTGACTGAATTGGTATGGTTCATGGTTGGTATGGTTTAAAAGATCTCTCCACTCTGCACAAGTTAGCGGACATATAAGTTATCCTTGACCATTAAAACTGATAACCTCACAAGCGGTAGAAACGAAGTGGATCCGCACGGGCGGTTCAGGGCGGCTCAGGGGCGAATGGGTTAAGGTTGTTTTTTTTCTTCGGTTTTCAGTCTTCATATTTATTAAAATATCACCAAAAATGAGCATTTCATGAGGTAAGCCTATACAAGTATGGAACAGAAAATGATACATGTACCTCAAGCACTGCTTTCTCTCCAGGCTGATACAAGCTGTAGTTAGTCTATTCAGTGTTACATGTTGGGTTACAAAAATAAATGGAAAATTCCGCTTAATAGAAGCGTCCGCCTAACAGAGGTTGGTTTTGGAAGAAAATATAAGACACTTATTTCAGGACCGCACTAAATGTCAATTCATTATAGCGCTTTCTCGAAATAGATCAAAAGCACCGTTACAATGACTGATTAAATTACATGTGAGAACATGAATAAAGTAAGTAGAATTACATCGATAGTAAATAAACAAAATAGTAAATAATAAAAAAACACAACTACATATTTTAAAGTGATTCGTTAAAAGGAAAGGTCTTGTTCACTCTATCATAATAGAATGATAGAATGGTTTTACTTACAAATCCTTGAAATAGTTTATAGTGGGCTCTATCAGACACTATTTTGTTGTCTTCTTTGTGTGAATTTTGACAGTCTATTCCACACACCAACCGTTAGCAGGGTTCTATCTAGGGTTTATCGTTTTGGAGAGAAGTCCCGAGTGGTCGAAGACTACGAGGTTCCTAGGGGGGTCCGGGGGCATGAAATGAATATGCGCTAAGATGCAATCTGGTGCATTTTGAGAAATGTCACAGTGAGTGCACTGACCTTGTCGCGTGTGGATGATTTTTCCGTTATAGTTACTTATAAACTGTAATGATAACAATATAATTTTTCGGGGGAAGCTGTGCATTTTTTTGGAGGGAAGCTTCTAACCCTCAAACACCCTTGATAAAGCGCTGGTTAGATAGTGTTTATGGGTTACAACCGACTCTACCATTTGCCCTTTATGTTGTATACTTTTAAGACTGTATAAACATTATTAATAATTATCGTTTATACAATTAATAGATATCAGATATGTTGAAAATAGCTGAAAGTTATCAGTTTAATAAAAGAAATGGAAAATGGTATTTTCATGACATGAATTTTATGTTATACCAGACTCAGTGAAATGGTTCAAATTTATGTTCTAATACAAGAGACAGATGGAAATGATGTATTTATGATATTCATGATATGAAAGACAAAAAGGTGAATTATTATACAAATAATTACACAGCATTTTTGTGGGTTGAAATTAAGTTATGACAAAAATTACAGATTATTTTTTCATTTGGTCTAACACTGGGGATCCTACGAGTAGAAAGGCTAATACTCGAGGTTTTCTTCCTTTGCCCACTGTGCATGATTTTTTCTCTTCTTTTGCTGTGCAGGAATTTTTTTCGGGTAATTGCTGACCCCCACACCCCCAAAAAAAAAAATAATAATAAAATGGTTCATCCCTAAGTACCCGATTTTCTGAAAACCAAGCTAAGGAAATTTGTAGTCATTTCAGAGAAGTGTCAAAACGCGTCAAAGCAAGGATTGCACTCTTAATCTAACTTCCACACAGTTATTTTATTTAGGAGATTTGATGACATTTGAAAAAAAAAACAAGAGAAATACTTTATTAGAGGGAGAATATTTTATACAAAAAACCATTACTGGTTTTAAAAAAGTTACGTGGAAGCTAACAGCAAAGCGTTGCAATAGAGCACTCAACGCAGTGTAAACGCAAAACTACTTGCAGCATCTAACTGTATCCTACTCTTAATTCTTTAACCTAACCCTAATCATTTTCTTGGTACATTTGAAGAGCAGCATTGGCTCGATGAGTAATTATCTCGGAAACCAAAACAAACAAACAAACAAATAGACAGAAAAACAGAAAACACTACTCTAAAACAGTTAATGTCATTGGATTTTTTCAGACTACTCAAAAGGCACTGCGATGACCCCATAAACAACTGCTGGTATGCTCCCTCAAATCATGGAGACACATTTGGAATTCGCCATGATGAAATATACTTCCACGAGGACATCATCCCTTCACAACCTGTGACGTCATATGCAGTGCTTATCCGAGGGAGCCCAAAGCATCCTGGGACATCCGTAGACGGGGGCATTGGTGAGGACATCAGTTCACAAGCAGTTTCTATGCAAGATTGCGGAGACATTATGATTGAACGAGCTAGTTCTCTAATAGACGGACTCATGAAAGCCAGAGATTTGTATAGAAGCACTGAATTTACCCAAGATGTGATGAAAACAACAGCACTGTCGATGCAGTGGTATAACTATGTCTTTTCCTGTTCTATGCAATTCTTCCCAGGATCCATTGAGCGTTACAAAGCTCCTGAAATCAATTCGAGACACATTATTGTAATGATACGAGGTAATATGTATGAACTGGATTTGATTCACAACGACGACGAAGGACGAGAAGAGATTATCACAAAAAGCCAGCTGAAAGTAAGTTGATAAAAGTTGGAACTTTTGCTGCACAGTAAGTTTAAAAAATATCCACTGCCAAACGTATAGGAGGAAAGAATAATTCAAGTTTAACAATCAAAAATAATTACTCTTAAACCAAGCTGCCTGGGGTTTAATAGCTAATTGATTTTAAAAAGCTGAACAAAAATGTTTACAAACTGAGGTCAATTTAGAGTAATCTCTCCCCATTTTTCAATTGGTTTGTAAATTGACACCCAATTCAGGGGGATGAATCCATATCATTCATCATTCATCTTTTGAACAATATCGCATTGAAAATTGTGGCAAACAATATTAAATATGCGTGGCAACTGACAGGTGTTTTTTTTCTTTTTCCAATACTTTTCATTTTTATTGTAATTTGTTTTGTTACTTACTGACATATTTGTTTACTTATTTGTTCTTTTACTTTCTGCTGTGTATTAATGTTTTTGATTTGTTGTCAATAAAGAAAGAAAAAAATAAATAAAAAAAATAAAAAAATAATGATGGTTTATTTTATTTTATTTTATTTTTTGACTTTGCTTTTTCAAGAAGATGAAAGAGATATATTTAAAAAAAATTGCAATAGGGAAAACAATAGGGATGGTGACATAACAATGCCCCTATCCCTGAAAACAATAGGTAGTGCGAGTTATAGGGACCAATGAAATAAGAGGTTTGGATTCGCGCAGGTCAATCGAAAGCGTGTTTTTAAAGAAGAAGTTTCTGTAGCAATCAGATAAGGCAAAAAACATCGAGCAAATGTAATTGACGATTACTTCCTTTCTTTACCTGCGCGCTTGCTATACTGAAACACTTTTATATTTGGTTCCAGAAGAAATTCGAAACCATCGTAGAAATGGACGCGTCAAGAGAACCATCGACTCCAATAGCTTTTCTCACAAGCCTGACTCCATCTGAGAGATGTCAAGAAGAACAGCGTCTCAAGTGCCTCAGTCAACGAAATGTTGATAATCTTTCACTGCTCCGTGACGCTCTTTTCGTTGTGGCGCTCGACCCTGATACTTCTCCCCGAAAAGCTAACGAAGCCATGTTAGAGCTACATTCGGGAAACTTCGTAAACCGTTGGTATGACAAAAGCGTGCAGCTTGTTGTGTTTGGTAATGGTGTGGCGGGACTTGTGAATAACTATTTGGCTGGAATGACTGGTACGGTAGGGACAAACTTTGTGCGAATTGCAGTGAAAAATTAAAGACTTTCTGGAGAAGAAACTGAGGACGGTGGGTTAAGTTGTGACATACATTTTACTCAAACTTGTTCTGTTCCCTTTAAGTTCAGCACTGAGAGTTTTTGCCGTATTAGTTTTGTCTTTAATTCAGTATTAAGGAATAGATAAACGAGTTGAAGACGTTTTATTTACACTTGAAGGGACAAAGAGTACGTACAAGCCTCATAGTAAACAAAGTAAGAACTCCCCGCGTTAGCAAAAGTTTAAATACGTCATAATTGATTTCATTTTAGCGGAGCTCCCGCGTCCGTCTGCACGTCCGCCCCTTCATTATAACGGAGGTGAAATGTCTTACTACCTTTAAAGTCCAAGGCGTATACAAATTGTGTTTAACTTGATATTGGACATTCATGTTATGATCAAATGAAATAGGGTACCCGCTCACCAGTGTCACATGACTGTATCGCTGGGCAAAGGTGTGTTACTCGTTGAGTTAGGGTTAGTTCTGCTGGACAGTTAAGGTATTCAAGTGATCGCACGCTCAGAAACTTTACTTTAGAAGTGTGCTAAGTGTATATATTAAAGTTAGACATAATCTTCGCTGAGCACGCAGGGGATACCTGATAATGAATTAAGTGGCATAAAAGTTTTGCAAGTGACGCATGTGTATCTTTAGCTTGTCCTGTTGAGACTATGGTGCCCAAATTCAGAGATATTTGGGAGCCAAGGCGGCTGAAGGTTGCTAAGATTGAAGGAATGTTAAAGCAAGTAGTTGTTAAAGGCACAGTGTTATTGCAAATAATCTTTTAGGTATGTTGCAGTTTCAGCACAAATTGGGTGGTAAATTTTTAGCTTAAATGGAATGGTGGGAAACTGGAAGCTCCGTGAGTGTAGGACCTAAACCAAATATTTGAAACTGACATAAACCAAGTTTCGCTCAGTTTCAGAGCATCTCGTATTTTGGAATGTGCTATTTACATTCTTTTTTCTCTTATCAGGAGGATATGAGGGCTTCA
>CALNXK010000131.1:705000-707500 GCA_942486035.1 Porites lobata
GGTCGCCAATGCGACTAACATTTTCTCCTTGGCGACTAAAAATTCTGGTTTAGTCGCCAAAGTGGCGACCAGATTTTAGAAGAGTAAAATTAAAACAAACATTTCATCTTATTTTGCTCTGCTTTCATCATGAAAAATGTGACAAATCGCATAAACAAAGCCATTTTACCTCCAAATTTATACCGACTTCATGATATTTTCAAATCTGATGGATCGCGCCATAACATGCTGGGCTTCTGATAGGTAGCGGAAAATAGTCAAATTTCGCGGGATTTTTAGGGGCAAATTCGCAGAAAAATCGGCCGATTTTGCGGCACTTTCGCAGGAATGTTTGGGGCAAACTTCACCGAAAATCAATCGGTAAAAAAGCCCGATTTTGTGGTTATTTTTGAGGGAAAATATTGTCAGATATCGAACGGTTTTGCGCCGATCAGACTAGCGTTTTTAACGTGTTTCTAACAGAGGTCATCATTTGCTCTTTCAACAACAATACGCTCGAGAAACGAACCAATGGCAAAGCCTTTAACATCATGGCTAGTGCTCAGTTTTTCGCAACATAATCTACGCCTGGTAGTTTCGTGATGTTATTTGCACGTTTCAGTGACGAAGTATCAAGATAAATTTGCAAGTTTACGGCAAGTAAATAGCCCCAATAGCTGAGATAAGTTTCAAATATGTTGTGCAGACATGTATTTGATAAGATTTCCACTGAATTTCGCGGTATTTCGCGTGTTTCTGTGAATTTCGCGGCTCCGCTCCTGCTCGAAATATCAGAAGCCCTGTACCTATGAGCTGAGCGCGTCGTTTACATTTTACAAACTGGCGACTAAAAATTTGCGTCTGGCGACTATATTTCTCCGGTTGGTCGCCAAAAGGCGACCTGAAGATTTTTTTAATTTCGAGCCCTAATTGGCACTTAGTTCACCAGATGTCTCTGATCTCTAGTTAGACTAAATAGTCTAAAAGGTTACAAATCAACTGACAAATTGGAAGTATGCTGCGAGCAGATGTTAGAGACTAAAAAATTCGCAGTAACGATCAAGTGATATATACACATTTTGCATATTACAGACCCTATCACTGAATCAATTAATACAGGGTTTGCAAATTTTATTGATGAGTGGAGTCACTGTGACTGCTGCTTCACAAATTTTGGAATCATTTTGGAATATTTGGAGTCAAGTAACGAAAAAAGCCATTTTCAGACTTTCCAGCACGTGGTCCTGCCATGTATACAGTATGGTGAGGCATACACGGAGTAGCTGTGTCGGTCCGCTGACCTGGAAAGCTCAAATCCATGTTGGCGGTCTCTCGAGTAAACTTTGATCGTAATTTACCCTCTTCCTGTTTTGTTGTTACCGAAAACTTCTGGAGTCGAAGTGGCTCCCTGTTTGTTACCGAAAATTTCTGGAGTCGAAGTGACGCATTCCGTAACCCCTGTGGAGTCATCTGAACAATTGTGGCGTATTTGCGAACCCTGAATTTAATAGTTCAGGGGCACCCAACGACAATATAGTTCAAAACCTCTTAAACATAGCATTGTTAAACGTTTTTTGGTATTTAAACGGTAGATGTAGGCATACTTTTATCCCCCAAAAATTTTTCATCTGCTCGGATCTCCTAGCTGAAAGTCTATTGATCCGAAAATTATGGGGACCAAAACTTACCATTTCGAAAACTTCAGCCAGAAAAAAGGCTCCCGAAAACTCTAGATGACCTTTTTAGGGTAAAAATCCGTTAAAAATGGGCAAATGGACCATTTTTTAGATGTTCGAAAATCCTAGGAGAGGCAGCCAAGCAAGAAATTTTACAACAAATGTTCCGAAAATTCTAGATCTCAAATCGTCTTCCGAACAGATATTTTCCTAAAATTGACGTTGGGTGCCCCTGACAGTTGAGTGATACGATGGCCGTTTTTACTCTAAGAGAGATTATCCGTCTGAGACATAATCCATCTTTAAAATCCGTCAAAATTGACGAACAACAGAAGGATTAAGTCAGGCGGATTGTCCATCCAGTTGTTAAAGACGGCTGCATTCACACTAGACACGGATTATCCGTCTCAATTGAAAATGAAACGGTCTCAATTTTGGATCGACAATCTGCCTGACTTGACCTATCTGTTTTTCCGTTAACTTTGACGAAATTTGAATATGAATTATCCGTCTCTAGTATGAAAACGGCCAATCATACGAAAATTGTTAAAATTATCGGCGCGCGCCTCTATATACGAGACGTAGCACAGCGAGAATGACGCAATAAGAGGGTTACAATATGTTTTTACCTTGTACAATTGGTCAAATATTATTGAATTTTTGCCGAGCTGAATTTTAAAGAACTGTATCTAGGTTCGGAGAACGAATAAAAAAACGTTGTCTTGTGTCTGCCTTGAAGATCTTACGAAAAAGTGCGACAAAAGAGCAAACTTGCTAATTAACCCAATCAAAACCTGTTACCTACCTAAGAACTTTGTTTCAGTTCTTGGATGTCATTTTTTTCG
>CALNXK010000131.1:712500-802500 GCA_942486035.1 Porites lobata
GGGTACACTGTCATCATCACCTGTCACGTCCGTCTCCAGGGCAACGGAGTAGTTTTCCAGCAATGTAACCAGTAAAACTTTCATAAAGGTGTCTGCAACCCGGTATCCCATACACCTTCGCGGTCCAATACCGAAGCGACACAAGCTTTTGCGCATGTTCGGTGTTTCGTCATCAAATCTTCGGGGATTGAAAGTTTCCGTGTCGCCCCAGACTCCTGCGTTGCTATTGACTGCGCTGTTGTCAACAGATACCTCGACCTAAAGACAAACGAAAAAAGTGTTTGACATTTAAACATTTACAGAAAGTAGCTGAAAACAGTTATATCATCTCGAAAACTCTTGTTAACTTTTGGCAATGATGATCGTCAGAGATCATGTTTCTACCATGGATCAATCTCGTAACCAGAGTCTTGCCCCGTTGGTCAAAAAGCCAGAAGACCCTGGCTACGAGATTAACCATGAATTCTTTAGTTTAAAAACATGAATAGCAATTGAATAAACAAACGTACAGTAGGGGAAATGTAAAAATGACTGTATCTATAGATAGTTCCTTTTAATATAGATCATTTTTACTCATGTGATTAGTGGCTATACAAATTTCACAGAACAGAATAAATTTTTACATGAGAAAAGAGTTGGTACATCAACATGGCCGCCGTTTCATTGTTTTTGTACACAATTTGCGACTTTTACGTTCCCCATAAAATTTAGCAGAAGTTTTGTTTTTAATTTGTCAACGGAGGATTATTAATGGTCCCAAGAGAAATTGAAGAGAATACTTAAGCAAAATGTTGTAGGGAAAACAAAGTGCATTATGGGCAACGTGAAAGTCGCAAATACGGCCGCTGCGACGTCACGTGCAAACGATCTGTTCCTGGATTTATGAGCATAATCAAGATAAATGTTAGATCTTTGACCATTTTTCATCGTCTGGATAATCACTTGTGCGTTGGTCAAGCGAGTAAACGGTCGGCGTCATGATATTAAGGAGCTTAAGCAACAAAGAAGGGGACGGCTACGAAAACGTCACTAAAAAGTGAATTCGAGCTGCGTCAAACCTAATCGCGCTTATTCCATCTCGCTCAATTCATCAAATACTGGCAAACTATTCTGGAGTTGAATTCTAAAAGATGGCATAAAAGTTCCGGAAAAGGAAAAGAAAGTCATTGTCTTATGTTCACGTCCTCCAGAAAACATGAAATTAGGCATTTTCACGTCGTTGTCAGCGTGCAGTGTACAAAAAAGCGCGATGCAGGTGTAAAGTTGTTTTTACGCCTATTCAACCTATTGCGTTTTTGCCTTTCTCGCTGCCGTTGCCGTCGTCGTTGTGACCTCAGGTAGCTGAGGTATTAATCCTGCGCCTGCGTAGGTGGGGAAACCCGCCTGTCCATATAATCTCTCATTTTAATTTTCACTAGCCCGGTCTGCTAGGCCGGTAACCCTCTAGGCAGGGGTCAAATTTTGCCATGTAAACTTTTCAAGGTGGAGTAACCCGCCTAGTCGCGGTCGGATTCATGAAACGTCAAATTCGCGCAAAATTCACTTTGGCGGTGGCTTTGCATCATTTTTAAAGGCAGCAATAGAAAGCCACAGCACTAAAGGTTGCAACAAGAGCAGTATGTGAGTGTAGAGGAGTACTAACCACCAAAACACGTGGTTTGCCAGCATTTTTCTCGTTTACGTGTTTAGCGATCATTGATCAATATACTTGAGAAAGTGTCCCCGGAATGGCGGGGTTGTAAGATTCCATGTAAAGGAGGGTTATTGTTTTTCCTCACCTAAGGGGGTTACCTCACCTACCTGGGCTCCCCCACCCCCATGTAAACAGGCCCCTAAGTTCTCTATTTGAACGTCTAAGATATGACACCTAACCTTAAAAACAGCTTTCGAAAACCCAAAGCAAGCGGGGAGACTATTCACGCGCTTTAGGAGGCCGTAAGATATCTTAATAACCAGAATCCCTGCTTTTGCACGCTAATCACTACTTACCCCAGGGGGACTTTGGAAATTCCCAATAACCATTGGACATGCTACATATTCCGGAGTGCTTATTACCATTACCGGCCTTTTCCTCGCTGATTCTTTTACCATCTTACCCAGGAAATCCAGTTTAGTTAGTGTCTGTAAGCTTAACGGTTCTGAAAGCTAAAAAGATAATAAAACTAAATAAGAAAACACATTTGGACATTTTTGGAAAAAAATTATAGTTTTGAATTTTATTATCACGTGGCATGAGCCAAAGGCTCACAGCCTCCCTCATCATTCGTGAGGAAGCCTGCTCACGGGCATAAATTATTGTTATTTAAAAATTGAAATTATAAAATCACAAAGAAAACTTTTTCATCTGTTATAAGCCAGTTAGAAAATGAGCAAGCATTCGCGAAATATCTGGTACTTTTTAAAAACACTTTCCGTTTCAACGTTGCTGTGTTTTTTAGGTGTAAAAAGGTGCCGACTGTTCGTTCCCAGATTAATCGTAATCGACGGAGTTATAAGCGGAATCGGAACTCTGTTTTCACTAGATCGTAAAGCTCTGCGGGTATTTCAAATATAAAGCATTGGCTTATCGAAGGGAAGACAAAGAAACCAACAAACATTGCAAAAAAATAAACAAACTCCTCAGACTTTCCGCTATTTCTTTCACTGCACTCAGCTTCAACAAAAGAAAAAGTATTCGCTAAAATATTTACATACTCCGCGTGAAATGGAATTCTTGACTTCAACTGTAAGATTTTTCTGTACATCTTTATGGAGTGCTACATGGAATAGAAGCCAGGCCACAGCTCCGCATGTGATGTCTACATTAGCAAGGGACGCTTCCTCCAGGGTTTGTTGAAACTAGACACAACAAAAGTCTTTTAGTAAAATATGAATCACGACAAGAAAGGCTGCTTTACTGTAACTAACGCCCTTAAAGGAATTGAGTTTGAATCGATGGATGTGAAACGTCTACAACTCAGAAAGTTCAAAAGAAACATGTCTATTAGGTAACTAGTTAAGTCCTCAAAGGCCAAACTACTTCAAAAACGTTCTCTTTTGAAAGGGCTTGTCAGGTTGAGTTTCACTTTTTTTTGTTAAAAATTCAACTAAAATTAGAACTTAGAAAAGTTGGCCCATGGCTAGACCTGGTTATAGAAGGTTAGAAACACGCACTTATAGTGTAGGCAGCGCAGTGGAGCAATTTTTCACAAAACGGATCAGCTATTATACTCATAGGGTCTTCTTTAGTTTAAATATGTATTAGGGTTTTAAAGAAATACCAAACCATCACTTACACGTATTTTGTATTTTAAAAAGTTCTTGAGAACTACTAACGAACAGGAACTAACTGGAAAAAGATATTACATTATACAAAGTTATCCTAGATTCCACTTGCATTTCGTTACCCGAACGTGAAATTAAAAAATAATATTATACAGATAGGTTTGGTCAACCAGCCAACCCAAAACTTTTCGTCTAAACCCCCAACATTACCTCATCTTCTGACAGTGTCCCCGGATTTTTTGCAAGAGTTTGTTGGAGCTTGTAAAATACACAGCTTGTGTCTCGAAGTTTTCCTTCGGCAAAACGCTCCTCAAAGCTAGGACAAGAAACGAAAGTAGAAAAGAGGAAATTAAAATTTTCACAACGAAAACATTTGCCTATTGGTTGAAATGGTCAAGGCCGTGCTATAAAAAGGGTACAAAAACTAACTACAAAATCAAAATGAAAACGGAGAAGCAGACCTCTCACTCTTCCTATGCTTCCGACATAACTATCTTGTTTGCGTTAACTAACGTAAAATGAACTCTTCTTACCGCTTATTGAATTGCAGCCACCGCTTTTCAAATTGCGCCAGTTTGCTGTTAGTGCTTGTAGGCATGTATTTATAAAGCGGAAACTTGACAAAAGGGTTTGAGAAAGTATCTGCGATAAGTGATTCCACTAAAGCTCTGAGATCCAGTAACTCCTGAAGCTCGTCTGCAGTCATGTCTCTTCCGTATGTGAACTTCATTAGTATTTTAAACGTCAGTTGAATGAGATCATCCATTCTTATGAGACCCTGCAATGACAAAACAAGGCAGGTTCGACAAGCTGAATTTGTGGCAGTCTTGCGAAGCCTCGGGACGCTGCCCGCCCCCCCCCCCCCTCATAAAACTATAAAACTTTGTAGAGTGTCCCCGCCCCCACCGGGGTGGTAGTCTTTTCTTTTTAGGGGAGGAGCGTTGCGTGGTGGCAAAAAGGAACTACTGCGTAGGAGACTAAGCATGTGGTGACTTATTCAAATTACAATACACAGGTGCTGTGGAACGTGTGTTGGTCTGCTGGTTATCCCATTGAATTACTGAACTGGGACATAGGGTCTGAGGCAGTACGTTGTTCCCTGAGACTAGAAAGTCTGCCCTATACTGCCGACGTAAAGCAACACGTTTACATTAAAGAGTTCTTGCTCACTGTTACGTTGTGAGCTGCAAATGGCGAAAGCTAAGAGGCGGGAAAGATGGACATGTGGTCATCTCTCCGATCTCTGCCTCTTGCGAATGCCCGTTAAGGTTAGGTGACGCTTTATCTACCTCATCTTAAGGGTATTACCACAACGTATCCCATCCAGAAATGAGTACAAATACTCTATAGCGCTTCACATAACAATAATACAAGCCGGAAGCTCCGTTTGCTGCTTTTACCGTGCCCGCCCCATGCCCCCACCCCCCAAATGGTTTTAATTGTAACTTTTGAAGGTCAGGATTCGGGATTTTAGAGCAAAAAGGCCTGAAATTCGGAAAACAAACACAGGAAATTGGGTGACTTTTAAGTATTGGTTTTCACAGAATGTTGGTTTTCAGTGTTGTCTTTCGCAGAACTGAAATCTGGTGAGGAAACTGAGTTGCTTTCCTTCAATGTCGGAAAGCTATTATTTTTATCCACCCTGTCAGGCGTTGATGATCGCTGCACTTTTTTTTAAAGACCCAGCTATCTGCCACAGATCTCCAGGAGAGAATCAAGAGCATCAGGCTGTAGGCACCTTTTGAGATGCGCGGTCGGGACTGGGAACCGTCAGAATTGTTGAATCAAGAAAGAAATAGGATGGGATGTTTGGGTTTCATGAATAGCTTTATCAGGGCCCTTACGCGACAGATCTATTTTACATCAAGGTTACTACATAAAAGCTGAAGAGCACTTAGCCCGCGATCACGACCTCAATATATCTCTTTATGTTTCTGGAAAAGGTACAAAAAAATGCCTGATGCTCGGGGTGGGGGTACTTGGGTCAATTCTTGATGGATATGTGTCGCTGGCCTGTGGGAACCTCTTCTTAATTCTATTAAGGCACATGCAATTTTCGCAATACAAACTTAGTTACTTTCTTTTGACGCGGTAACAACTATTATAACCGCAAATATTCCTGTTCAAATTCCTTAACCGCAAAATTCCAAAAAATTTGCGACCCCTTCAGAAAACTCTTAATTCAAGCAAATCATAGTCAATTCAGTGGTGAAAATGCGATCCCGTCCAGTGGCAGACCCATTTTTAAGGGAAAAGCCCTGGGGACGAGGTTGGCACACTCCCATCATATGGCACATTAATAGGAAGCATTACTAGCAGTTACGAGGCACCAGAAAACATTAAATTAATACCTGTTTATCTTGAACCATCTGATTTAAATACTGTTTGCATTCCTGTTCCATCATATTCACTGCCTGTGCCACACTCTCTGTGCTGTAACACGGATCAAATGCACTCCGTATCCGCTTATGAGCCTCACCACTTGCCGTCCCGGCTGCGTGACCAAACAGCTGGCGAAACACACTTCCCAATCTGAAGTCCTTTAAACGCTCATACTTATGCTGTTTTGCCATGAATTTCACAGCGATTTGTGGATCTGTAATGATTCTGTAGGCAAGAGAAAAAAATTAACACATATTTGGATCTAACGAAGTCGACACTTTCATTCAAAAGCAAAAACAAACAAACAAACAGAACAGTTGTGACAATTAAGCAACTGAAACCCCAGTCACGCTTACAATATCACGCAACGATGTTGCCATTGCAGTTAACTGGCAAGTACATTTACATTTTAGCCAAAACGCTCGCCAAAAAACAATATGTCTATATTGGAGACTATTTAGATGGCATGTAAATTAGTGAAGGCCAGTCAAAATTTGCCCCTACAGCCCTGAAAACTACATCGTGCTGCAAAGACAAAGAGCGCGTCACGCTACGTGACAATCCCGAAAACGAAAATATTTAAATGTATAAGAAGAATTAAGTTTTAAGCAGTTCAATGAAATGTTAAAAATCAAAACAAAAATATCTAAGCACACGGAGCCCACACAATCTGTTTGTGTAGCCGATTGTTATTTTATAGTAAATGTACTGGATTTACCGTTTGCTTCACCTATAGCGATATATCGCTAACTATGTACATAAATCAACGTTGAATTACCTTACCTGTGGTATATAGTCGTCGTTTTACCTCAAAAGCGGTTTTTTGAGCGATTTTGAAGGAGTTCTGGGAGTTGGATTTGGCCGTTGACTATATAAGGAACAGTCAACGGCGAATTCAAACTCCTTCAAAATCGCTCAAAAAACCGCTTTTGAGGTAAAAGGACGACTGTATACCACAGGTAAGGTAATTCAACATTTATTTATCATTGATTTATATACATAGTTAGCGACATATCGCTGTAGGTGAGGCAAACGGTACATCCAGAACATTTACTATAAAATAACAATCGCCTACACAAACAGATTGTACGGGGTCCCTGTGATCTAAGTTGAAAATATTAGTTACAATACTTACAGTTTTGGAGGCCCGGGTAAAAATCGGAGCAAGTACATCCCGAATTTCTTCAAGCCTTCATCTTTGAATGCTATGAGTGTTGGTGAAAAGGTCCTGAAGCCAGTTCCTGCGATAATTTCCCCAGAATCATTTTGCCAGAAGTAATTCTATAACATAAGCGATCACGCGAGATGTTAAAATCAGTGATCATTATTTTTTTGTTTTGTTTTCCGTTTTGCAAAATGAAACTGGATGAGAGTCCGAAGTAATGAAAACGAAACAGACCGAAATAGGAAGTTGACAAAACCTGTTCGCTCCCTTCGCTCCTGTCCAAGAAAACCTGTCTATGAAACAGCCACAGAGTGATTTCAAGGAATTTCCCTCCTTTGTCTCTACATTCCAAACCTTAAGTTGTTCACTCAGTTTATAGCCTGAGCAATCCTGCAGGCTATACAATTTACGGCGAAGAAAGCTTCAGTGACTGTTTACACGTTATTGTTGCGTGACGGCCATGTCTTGAAATTTGGCAGGAAAATACAAAACTACATGCTCTACCCAATACTTTCCAGCCTTCTCTTTCTAAGTCCTGGCTTCGTTTTTATTTTTTTCCTTTTACACAACGGATTACTGGAGGACAAGCAAATTGAACGCCAGAGGTTTAGAGAATGACTTGGCGATCATCATTAAGTTAATAGAAGGACATATAAGATATTGGTAAACATGATTCATACGTAAAATTTTAAAACTTACACAAAAAAAGCCTGTATGTGCGCGTAGGTCCGCTTGAGAGTGCGTTAGCAATCAAGCAAGGGTGAAAACGGCGTGAACGGCTCGCGCGCTTCGCGCGGGAATCGCACGCCGTCGGCCCTGCCCTTTGAAAAACCGTTTTTGAGAAAAAAAATCTTACCTCCATAAATCTTTTGTAAATCCACGATATCAAAATCACTACGACAGCAAGGGCAGTGATAGCAAGGCCGAGCATCATCTTGAAATTTGAACACGATTGTAAAGCGATGAAACGAACCCTTCGCAAACTGAAAGCCACTGAATCTACGAAATGTCACACAAGTTTATCACTTTTTCAGTTCCGGTCTGGGACTTCCTAGAAGTCACATGCAGACTGAAACAAATGCGTAATTGATAAATCTTGGCATGTAACCGTCTGCAACGACTATTTCGGTCAAAGGGAAATTACCGATCGATCCATTTAAATTGACGTGTGCGAGTCTCATGACTCTTACGATAAAACCGAATTTTATTAGTGACGCTCTGATCTTAATAGATTATATTCCCTCACCTACACTCCCGCCGTTTACTTACGTCAACAAAGCTAAATTTAATCCTTTTTTAATTTCGCCACATTTTCGATTTTCCCTGCTAACTGATATGAGTGTACGCAGGAGTGGGTTCGGAGAAAAAGCAAGTTTTAAACGATGACAGCAAGGTTCAGAGCAGAACATTGTATAAAGAACAATAATGTACGGTCCATGTGGAAACGAGCTTATGAAGTACTAGGATATTCTAAATCGCACTGAAACGTAATTCAGTCTTCAAAGAAATGAGCGGAAATGCCTAACTAAACTAAATGTTAAGCTCTGGGGATTCAACAAAGGTTTATGTGGGGTGGCTGCGTCTGCCCGAAATATTTGAAGTAAGGCACGGACCATTAGAAAACTTAAGGGGGGGGGCGGGCGAAGTACAAAAAAAATATTCGCGCAAGGGAAAATTAAATGAAAAAAAATTCATGCACGCCAATTAACCCTAAAAAATATTCATGCAAAGAATTTGATAACGAAAAAAAATTCTTGCAGCTCGAAAATTCCCCTCCCCCCCCATAACTTTTCTAATGGTCCGTCCCTAAAGACCTTTCTAAATACCTAAATAACACATTAAATGTACAAAAAAAATATTCGCGCAAGGGAAAATTAAATGAAAAAAAATTCATGCACGCCAATTAACCCTAAAAAATATTCATGCAATGGCCTAAATAAAATTCATGCAAAGAATTTGATAACGAAAAAAAATTCTTGCAGCTCGAAAATTCCCCTCCCCCCCCCATAACTTTTCTAATTGTCCGTCCCTAAAGACCTTTCTAAATACCTAAATGACACATCAGTCCCCACCTTTTCATATACTTTACACTTGTTAAATCCCTACCCTTTTAAACACCTAAAGCCTGATAAAAGTTACCCCTTTCGGGTGGAGCTCCTCCGTAGAGGCCATTTTAGAGAATACTCCTCCCCCCATGATATCAAATTTTGAAGCCAAAAAGGCAGATATCTTTGCATTTCTATATTTTAGTCCACTTTACCTTATAAGGAAATCAAAGGAATACACCTTCCATTCTTTGTAAATCATGACATTCGTGCACTTTCAACTTTCAAATTCACAACCGGTATTTCTGGGAAATGAGCCGCGTAACTTCGACGCTAAAGTTAGAACACGTCACGAGCCATTTTGTTCCCGGGGAATTCGACTCAGCGATCGTTCCAGCGAATCAAATCATGATTGGCTAATTGTTAATTGCGAGGGACGCATAAAAGCTGCAATGTTTTCCTTGTTTAGCATGTTAAGCTGACGGTGAGCTCGAAATCCACTTACTTCATTTCTTTCTTCCAAAGAAATAGCCCCTCATAAAATGGTGCTTAACCTTGTTCAGCTTGAAGAAAGTCTCGTTTTTCAAACAGGCCAAGATGTTATGGCGGGCAACGGTGTAGTATTGTTTGGAATGAGCCCTGGAAATCCATATTTTAAATCTCATGTTATTGAGGACTATGTGCAATACTTGGGGAAGGAAGAAAGACGAATCATTGTGGTTGTACCACAGCAGCCAGCTGAACATACGTACAGAGCTCTGGGGAGTAAAGATGCTGTGAAACGAGCCAAGAAAAACTCCAGTCAGCTCAAGTCGCACTGCAGAAGAGCTATTGATAAGGTATGTACAGAAAACATCATAATACTGTCACTGATTAATCCTTGATACTTTGAGAAAGCTTGAAAAAGTACGGTTAAATATCCACCACAACATTTGTGTCTTTCTTTATTTTTTTATTCTTTAAAACTGACGCACACTCGCTGTCTTTCACAAGCTGGAGACAAGCTAAAATTTGCAGTTATTAATTGTTTTTTCATGCCCCTCTCCTCGCTGTAGGGGTGACGTTTTTCAGTGAAAACCGGACTTGCACTATTGTTGACATTCACCAATTGTGCGCATGCGTGAGTGACGTCACAGATATGCTTTTTCTCACTTGAAAACCTTAATAACTAATGAGGCTAATGCAAGTTCCGCTTTCGCAATTTTGGTCAATCTTGTGTGTATGTACGTACATGTCGACAGAATGTTGTGTGCTTTTATGTAGAGACGCGCTAAATTTCACAGAGAACTAACAGAAATCTAACGGAGTATTTCTCGGAAAAAGTGATGGGTTTTTAGGGGGGGGAATAGTAAATGATATTTTAAAATTGGCCCTAAACACAACTTTTATTGACTTTCAGTATTAAAACAATAATTTAATAAATAACGATAACAAAAGTAAAGGAAACATTATAAGGTTTCTAACCAGCTCGTAATAAATTAAACGCAAGAAAACTTGGATTTAACACAAATTAGAAACTGACGATTCCGCCGCATGTCTGCAGTGGTATAAAAGAGTTTTATTATTTACAAAACTGATCTCTCCCTAAGTTAGATAAGGGGGGTGGAAGGACAGGAGCTTAACTATTATTGAAACTTTTTTCTCGCTTCGAAGATTAACGTGTCGACCTGCGGCCGGCACGAAGCATCTCCGCCGCACGCAAGGAAAAAACACGCTGTACCCACGGTTAGAGAAGTAATAATTTGACGGCTTTTCATTATTCAGTATGGATTAAATCATTATTTTCTACCGCTGAACAGGTGTCCAAGACTGACGATGTTACCGGGGAGTTTTATATGTTGGACTGGACTTCAGAAGTAGACAAACATGAAGCTTACATTGCAGCCTTAGACTATATCATCAGTTTTTACAAAAGTAATTCTTACTTTCGCCAGGACGTCGCACGATCGACCGCAAAAGTGTTAGGAAAAGATTCTACATCCTCTGAGAGCGAATCAGGTAAGCAAGTAAAGGAGGATATCAGTGTTTTAAAAGTCGAATTATCTAAACTTTTTCGGTTTCCATTTCTTGAGTTGTCTTATCACTTCTCGGTCAATGGACTTTGAAACACGGATCCGTTTCCGTTTACAACAAATCTACGGTTTAAAACCCGTTGCGAATCGTTGTCGCGGCTTCGACGCACAATTTTCCAGGATTCAGGACTAAAGAAACAAAAAAGTTGAGCCAACCGGTGTACAAACTATGTTAAGAGCATGAAAAGTGGTGGACATTCCCGCCACCTGAGTAGATCTCTGTAATTCAAACATTTTTGTTTTTGTGCATCCGTTTTCGTCCGTTTTTGTCCAGCCATAAAATCTTGTCATTTCTTGCTATCGTTCGGTTGTCTGCCCAGTTTACTCGATTTCTATGCATGACCCCAAAAAACGGGGGAGGGGAGAGGCGGAGATAAACTCAGTACATGTACCAAGATTTTGCCTTTCGTTGCATAACGCTTTAAATACCCTCCCGGTGGGATATGCAACAAAGTTTTATACGGGAAGGCTCCAAACCCTTACCCTTGTATATACTATTTCTGACAAAAGAGGTACCCCTTTTGTATACCTTTTATTGACAAATGCTACCTCTTTCACATACCTAGTATAACACCTTTGCATTCCTTTTAATTACCGTAAAACTGTATTTACTATATAGATACAGTTGAACCTCTCCTCAATGGCCTGGTGGCCGATAGTGGAGGTTGGACTGTAAATTACAAATCTAGAACGTTTTCTCGACTTTTTTTACAGCCATAAAATGCGCAACTGCCTGTTAGCCCTTTTGGAGCTTTTTACAAACTGAAATGACAGATTTCCCTATCCTTTCATATACTTCAACTTCCAAATTCCATACCCTTTTATATAGCAATGATATATCTGAAGCCGGAAAAAGGTACCTCTTTCGGGCGGAGCCTCCCCGTATAGGCCATTATAGGGAGTACCAACCCCCACTCCCCACCCCCACAGTATACTCTTCAATGAAGACTGACCAAGTCCTATTTTTAAACTTTAGAATCCTCAGATGCTGAGCTTGAAGACAACGAAAGTGTGCAAGAAGGAGTTTACTACCTCCTGAAAGAACTAGCCTTCATTATCTCCAGCAAAGAGATGTTCAGAACCGAAAGCGTGGCAGTTATTTATCATCGCAGCTGGCCTGTCTATGAGAAATTTGTAAACGGAGATTATGATGGAAAGCCAAAAGAAGGATTGGGACTTGCAATCATCAACTATGATCTGTAATAATATAATAAATATTATAATGGACATTGTATGACTTTCTTACAAAGAAGGCTTTTAACTGGTCAGTAGCACACTCAGACTGGACCAGTAAGCCATAAGCATGCGGGCAGTCATGGTCCTTTTCTGGGCAAATCTCTTGTGAGAAAGCATTAATTCCATAGCAATTTCACGCAATATAAGAGTTTAACTGGTTAATAATAATAATAATAATAATAATAAATTATGTACATAATTTACAGAAATATTTGAAGTAAGAATTAAGCACTATGTAACATTAACAATTAATATATAAATCATAAAAATAGCAATCACTTTGTCAATAACGATTTCACAAATACATTCCTTGCAGCTCAGATGCAGTCAATGACTCTTGCAGGCAGTCCAGGGTTTTAAATCAAGTCATTACAAAAGAGAATTATCCATCTCTGATATTAAAAATAATAATAATAATAATATTTATTTATTTATAATTATATTGGTGGGAATCAGTTATTCTGTATTCAAACTGTAAAATCATTTTCTGGATTTTGAGAAAGATTTCTATTAAAGTTAGTATTTGCTGGCTGTATAGTTTCAATGTAGTCATTACTAAATTGTTAAGCACAGAGGACATCACCACCACTTTAAAATCTCAATATGCTTTTATGTACCCAGCATTCCAGGTGTTTTCTCTTCATGTGTGATTGTTTTTGTTTGTGTAACCACAATGCTGAATTCTAAAATAGTCGAGGCAGTGGGGTGACTCATAAGGGGCAGGGGGGGTGTTGGGAAGAGAGAAATATTTTTTTCTCCCCTCCCCCTCTCCCATCTCCTTCTTCTGCCCTACACCTACTCCAAGCGTTGTAATTTGTATACTCTCACCAATCTACCTGAGTGATGAAATCAAAGATGGTGTGCAGCCATGGCAACTTTTGCTTGCCCCAAAATATCCCTACATTATAGGCTGTAGCTTTTACATAGCCTGCGTAGCATGGCAGTTTTGGTTAGGCCCGCAAACAAACCAAGGTGGGGTAGGGCAGTAAGACTGGGAGGAGATTGGACTACACTGCTCAGTGGTGCGCCCTACAAAACTGCCATGCTACACAGGCTGGCTTTTACAATTCAGTCCAAGAGGATTTAATTTTCTTGTCACTAGTCTTTTGAAGATGCCCATTCCCTATCCTTTCCCCTATCCTTTCATCTTTTCGTGCAGTTTATTATGAAACTTCAAATATTCACTGTTATAATGTTACTGAGAATCTTTTTGGCAGTTTGTCCCCAGTTTGTCAAGTTGTTTGTTTCCAAGTAGGGCTGGCATTTGCCATTAACTACAACCTACCCAGGCTTTTGGGTTTTCCAGAAACTGGGATCTTGGCGAGTGGGCCAGCCTACCTGCCTTTTCATAAAAACACAACAACAATTTTATAAGGAAACCAAATTTAATGCACAAGCCAAGCCAGCCTGGCTTAGTAACCGCGCTGGCTCACCTCATATAAGTTGCCAGTATTGCAAACATTTTCTAGGGAATTGTGGGCATATTGGCTAAATAATTTTGGTTTTTAACAATTATTCGTCGAGCCTGAATGGGCTCTGAGTCAATAGCCCACGAGGCCAAAGGCCGAATGGGCTATTGACTTAGAGGCCATGAGGGTGAGAGGAATAATAATGGTTTAGTTAAATCCAACTAGTTGGTCAAAAATATCGAGACAAAACAACTTTAGCTCGCAAAACGCGATTCAGCCGCCATTGTTTTGGTTTTCAAAGGCGGCGCTTTTCACTACTAGTGGGTTATAACATATAACCTAGTAGTAGCTCAACCAATCAGAATGCAGCATTGATAATAGACCACTAGTTGGAGTTTACTAAAATGATATATTCCCATCAGCTTCTAAACTGAAAAATTCCTCTCAGTTATTGCTAACCCTGGCCATCAGTGGCATCTGAAGAAGCTCCCAAGGTGTGAGCCGATCCATACCAATTAGCTGATTTTAAGGACTTTTAATAGCTGTGGTCATACTACAGACTTTTTACCTAGGCAAACTCGACTTGTTGACAGTTTACCTAGGAAAACTTGATCTTTTAAGTGTGACTGATTTTCCCCTAATTTTATCGTCTGGGTTTTGGATATGTCTCGAGAACAATAGAGTTTCCATTGACAGCTACCCCAAAGCAATAGCTTGGGAAAAATAAAATACCCAGGTTGCTAGCCAATAGACGCTCATCGGCAAAGGCCTTGATGACAGAACCAGACATAGCTCACGCTGTGAAAGAAATTTTGAGGACACGAGTCCTCTACGTCTTTGCCTTTCTTCACCTTGGACGTTGAATTAGCGTAAGAAATAACAGCGAGATAAAAGAAAAAAAAGTCTCTTTGATCAGCTAGATCCCTGCGCATCTTGCCTTCTTGAATTTACGCTCCAAAAAAATTCAGCTGGTGTGAAAACCTTGGGAGCCGATATCAGTAGTGTGACCTTCCCAGAATGTTTCACCTAGGTAAAACAAAACCCAAGATAAATTTACCTCGGGAGACTTTTGAAGAATTTACCCTAGGTAAATCGGTTTTACCTAGGTAAAAGTGTGTAGTGTGACCACAGCTAATTATACTATTTAAAAATCGTAGTTACTAAAACAAGGAATGACCTACAATGATCTACAATGACCTACAATGAGCTACTATGAGCTGCTAGGAGCTAAAGTGAGTTAAAATAAGCCCTACAATGAGCTACAAAATGACAGACAATGATGTTAAGCTACGTTTGTCGTGTGTCACGCTTGGACGTGACACTAGGCTCATGGTATTAAATTGCCAAGCACATTTTGAAAAGGCAAAACAAAAATAAAGCCTGATCTCAGGTAACTTGAGAAACTTGAAAATAAATTATTGCAATCGCGTTTTTACCGGTAACACTATTATACCCTGTATTGATGGAAGTCATCCTGCGCCTGCGTGAATCCTGTATTGTCACAGTACTGTGACTTTTGTCCAAACCATCCCTTGCAACCTTTCCCGTTAGTTGTGTTTTGTGTTGTCTTTTTTTTCAAACAAATTAAACAGTACTGTGACAATACACTGGATTCACGCAGGCGCAGGATGACTTCCATCGATACGGGGTATAATAGTGTTACCGGTAAAAACGCGATTGCAATAATTTATGCCTCATTAACATATGCTTATAACTATCTGATGACGCTAATAAAATGAAAACTCTGAATATTGAAAGGGCATAACAGTTTCAGTTATCTCTGAAAATTTGAGCCCAATACAACGAATGGTTTCGGAGAAATTCTCTTCAAACTGAAACTAGAAATTTTACAGAGAATGTATGGCTGATATTTTCTTATTGCTTGAAAAGAGCTGAAAATTACACAAATTGCTCAAATTACTCAGCTCTTTCAACTTATGCATTTAGTTCATTTATACGACCACGGCTTCTATGAGTTAAATCGTATGCTAACGAGGAAAACTGTAAACAGTGACGTCAGCAAAGATTCGCTTATATATTTATGCTTCAGAGAAAAAGAGGAAGCAAAAACCATAATATTCTCGAGATTATAACTCAAATTCTTGTTTATTCTTATTGACTTTATTCGTTTATCGGAGGTCATAAATAGATTAATTAATTCATTAATGCATTCCTTCCCTCCCTCCTTCATTTATTTATTCATTTATTCATTCTTTCAATTTTACTTACATCACAAACCTGAGGTAAGCTATGCCTACCTCAGCTTCAGGACCGTGATCTGGGGGGGGGGGTACTCCTTGGAATTCTTGGTGGGGGTGTACCGACTGGTTTTCCAATCCTGACCCTATCACTGAGTAAGACTAGAAAATGTCACTTTTCACACCCGTTTTCAGATCGGGCCTTTAAGAAATTATGTCATCCCAGTTACTTAGATTAGAATACGGACAAAAAAGATTAATTAAAATCCACTTCGAATTCGCATATTTCTCTTTCTTTCTTATTCATTTGGAATTGAAACGATCAATACGTTCATACACTCCTGTAGTTTCTTCAAAAACTATAACCGATTCCAGACCACAATGGCCAAAGTATATACCCATTTTCAGACCAAAACGGTGTAAAAACCATACCCTTTGGGGCGGCATATACCTGTATGGCTCATATAAGGGAGTACCCCGGCCCCCCCACCAGGACAGTGATAAGCACTTGTTCACTTTGCTGTTTTATTTTATCATTGAAGGTCACGTGATATGTGATGGTACGTTCCAAAAAACATTACGGGCAATTGGTTTCAAAAGTATTAAATGAAAAGTTAACCAAGATAGCCGCTGTGGTTAAAATGAGCTCTACACCGCGACGATCTAACGGAATGATAGGGGACCAAACAGTGTCAGTCTACGTTTCTTTGCGGGGATACTTTTTCTGATCATGACAGTTTGTACTGCTAGGACTCTTCGGAAAGTAATATTATTCAAAGTTATGTTTCACGTCCCTAGATCCGTGTCCGATATCCTATATTCTAAACTTAAATTTAATTGGCACTTCGATGGATTGAATCAATCGGTTTCAATTAAGGGATGCATTTATATAGCGATATCAATTGCGTCTGACTGGGCTAACAATAACAATTGCGCAAAGACAAACTGATTTGGGAAGTTGAGTCTTTTTATTATATATTGATCATTAGTTAATCAATTCTTTAATCGTTTTTCAGTTACTTTTTTAAAACTGGTTCTCAACGGTGACATAAAATAAGTGTGATTTATTGTGGCAAGAGCCATAATGCCGGTGACTAGTTAGTGCCTAACAGACATCCTCGTGTAACGTCAGAAAATACCTTCTGATAATTAATGGCGACTTCAAAAAACACGTAGGGCCAGTTATTTAAACGGAGTTTACCCGCTTAACAAAACCGCTTTCTAAGCCATTTTCAGTTTGCCAAATGCTTTTATCAACACACCATTTAGCGTGAGCAGTTTCATGAGACCATACAGCAAAGACCAGAGAAGCGTTTGTCTTCTCCATAAACAACTAAGGAAGAGACCTAGAGGTCTAAAGATTTCCTAAACTGCGGTTTAAGTTAGAATTCGTTCGAATAACCGACCCGTATTGTCCAAATTTCACTACTTATACCAAAGTTTACTTGATGTCGCCATTAATTATCTGAAGTATTTCTGATGTTAAGAATTTTCTAGAGCGCAATAAACGTCGCGTTTGTAACTTTTAAGAAGTAACATTTTTCTGCGCAACTTGAACTTTGAAGTCCACGCACGGAAAGCAGAATGGCCCAACGTTTTGAACGGGTACACTGTCATCATCACCTCTCACGTCCGTCTCCAGGGCAACGGAGTAGTTTTCCAGCAATGTAACCAGTAAAACTTTCATAAAGGTGTCTGCAACCCGGTATCCCATACACCTTCGCGTTCCAATACCGAAGCGACACAAGCTTTTGCGCATGTTCGGTGTTTCGTCATCAAATCTTCGGGGATTGAAAGTTTCGGTGTCGCCCCAGACTTCTGAGTTGCTATTGACTGCACTGTTGTCAACAGATACTTCGACCTAAAAACAAACGGGAACAGTGTTTGACGTAGCTGAAAACAGTTACATCATCTCGAAAACTCTGGTTAACGTTTGGCAATGATGATCGTCAGAGATCATGTTTCTACCATGGATCAATCTCGTATCCAGAGTCTTGCCCCGTTGACCAAATTCCGGCTACGAGATTGACCATGAGTTCTTTAGTTGTTCATTGTTGTTTCTTTAGTTGTTTAGTTCATTAATTGCACAATTGAATAAACAAACGTAGGAGGAAAGACAAAAATGACTGTCTGTATAGATTTTTCCTTTGATATGGGTCATTTTCACTCATGTGATCAGTGGCTACACAAACTTCATGGAACAAAAGGAATTTTTTGCTGAAAAAAGAGTTTAATTTCCACACGATTTTTTTGGGGGGAGGTATACCAATATGGCCGCCGTTTCATTGTTTTTGTACATCAATTTGCGATTTTTATGTTCCCCATATTGCAATTTGCTTTCCCCACAAGATTTGGCAGAAGTTTTGTTTTTAATTTTTCAAGAATGATTATTAGTCCCAAGAGAAATTGAAAAGAGTACTTAAGCAAAATGTTGTAGGGCAAACAAAGTGCATTATGGGCAACGTGAAAGTCGCAAATACGGCCGCCGCAACGTCACGTGCAAATGATTTATTCTCGGATTTATGAGCTTAACCAAGATAAATGTTAGATGTTTGACCATTTTTCAACGCGGTCTCCATGATCACTGGTGCGTTGGTCAAGCGAGTATACGGTCGGCGTCATGACATTAGGGAGCTTAAGCAACAAAGAAGGGGACGGCTACGAAAACGTCACTAAAAAGTGAATTCGCTCTGCTTCAAACTTAATCGCCCTTATTCCACCTCGCCCAATTCATCAAATACTGGAAAATTTTTCCGGAGCTGCATTCTGAAAGACTGCACTAAAGTTCAGGAAAAGGAAAAGTGAAACGTGAAATAAGGACGTCTCAAGTCGTAGTCGTGCATTGACGGCAAAGAAATGTACACAAAAGCGTGATGCACGTTTTGCCAATCTAAACCTATTGCTTTTTTGCCGTCTTCGTTGCCGTCGCCCTCATCGTTGCTTAAGCTTCTTATTTGAATGCCTAAGATGAAGTCACGTGAAACCAAGCCTTAAAAACAGCTTTCGAAAACCCAAAGAAGGCAGGGAGCTAGGCACGTACTCTTCACGCGCTTCTGGAGGCCGTAAGATATCCTAATAACCAGGAGCCCTGATTTTGCACGCTAATCACTACTTACCCCTGGGGGACTTTGGAAATTCCCAATAACCATTGGACAAGTCACATATTCTGGAGTGCTTATCACCGTTACGGGTCTCTTCCTAGCTGATTCTGTTACCACCTTACCCAGGAAATCCAGTTTAGTTAGTGTCTCTAAGCTTAACGGTTCTGAAAGCTAAAAAGATAATAAACTTGAATAAGAAAACAAACACAACAAGACATTTAGACATTTGGACATTCTCGGAAAAAAATTCTAGTCCTGAATTTTATTATCACGTGGCATCAGCCAAAGGCTCATAGCCTCCCTCATCATTCGTGAGGAAGCCTGCTCACAGGAAAAAATTCTTTTTATTTAAAAATTGAAACTATAAAATCACAAAGAAAACTTTTCCATCTGTTATAAGCCGGTCAGAAAATGAGCAAGCATTCGCGAAATATCTGACACTTTTTTAAAACACCTTCCGTTTTAACGTTGCTGTGGTTTTTGGATGTAAAAAGATGCTGATAGCTCGTTCCCCGATTAATCGTAATCGACGGAGTGATAAGCGGAATCGGAACTCTGTTTTCAATACATCGTAAGGCTCTTCGGGTCTTTCAAATATAAAGTATTGGCTTTATCGAAGGGAAGACAGACAAACAAATAAAAATACTCCTCAGACTTTCCGCTATTTCTTTTACTGCACTCAGCTTCAACGAAAGAAAAAGTATTCGCTAAAATATTTACATACTCCGCGTGAAATGGAATGCTTGACTTCAACTGTAAGATTTTTCTGCACATCTTTATGAAGTGCTACATGGAATAGAAGCCAGGCCACAGCTCCGCATGTGATATCTACATTAGCAAGGGAAGCTTCCTCCAGGGTTTCTTGAAACTAGACACAAAAACAGTCTTTTAGTAAAATTTGAATCACGGCAAGAAGTGCTGCTTTTTTACATGTAACTAACGCCCTAAAGGAATTGTGATTGAATCGGTGGATGTGAAACGTCTACAACTCAGAAAGTTCAAAAGAAACATGTGTATTAGGTAACCAGTTAAGTCCTAAAAGCCCAAACTACTTCAAAAAAGTTCTCTTTTAAAAGGGCGTTGTCAGGTTGAGTTTCACATTTTTTGGTAAAAACTCAACTAAAATTAAAACTTAGTATTCTAAGTGACCTATTCTCATACTATACCCTAGAATCAAGCGACTCTCTCAAGGGAAGAACAAATCGTGAAAAGTTAGCCCATTGCTAGCCTGGTTATGCCTATTGGTTGAAATGGTCAAGGCCGTGCTATAAAAAGGGTACAAAAACTAACTACAAAATCAAAATGGAAACGGAGAAGTAGACTTCTCACTCTTCCTTTGCTTCCGACATAACTATCTTGTTTGCGTTAACTAACATAAAATGAACCCTTCTTACCGCTTATTGAATTGCAGCCACCGCTTTTCAAATTGCGCCAGTTTGCTGTTAGTGCTTGTAGGCATGTATTTAAAAAGCGGAAACTTGACAAAAGGGTTTGAGAAAGTATCTGCGATAAGTGATTCCACTAAAGCTCTGAGATCCAGTAACTCCTGAAGCTCGTCTGCAGTCATGTCTCTTCCGTATGTGAACTTCATTAGTATTTTAAACGTCAGTTGAATCAGATCAGCCATTCTTATGAAACCCTGAAATGGTGAAACAAGCCACGGATATCACAAGCTGAATTTATGGTAGTCGTGCCAAAAATGGTATATAAACGGGTAAGACCGGTGGAACCTCGGGCGCAGCCTCCCTGTATAAAACGCTGTAGAGTGCCCCCGCCTCCACCGGGATGGTAGTCTTCTTTTTTAGGGGGGAGTGTTGCATGATGGCAAAAAAAGGAGACTGACCATGTGCTGACTTATTCATATTACAAATTGACAGGTGCTAAGGAGTGTGTGTTGACCTGGTGGTTACCCCATTGGATTTTTGATCTGAAAAAAGGGTATGAGGCAGTGCGTTTCCTAAGTTTGCCCTATACTGCCGACATAATAAAGAGCGTCTTTGCTTCCGTTTTTTATTAGTGAAAAAACGCTTACTGTTACGTTGTAACATGACTGCAAATGGCGAAGGCAAACAAGGCGGGAAAGATGGTCATGTGGTCATCTTTCCCATCTCTGCCTCTTGCGTATGCCCGTTAAGGTTGGGTGATGCTTTATCTCTCTAATGCTCTCTAATCCCGCAACGCATATCATGCAGAGATGGGCACAAACACTCTTTTTACAATAACTGAACGAATCCTCGCGCGTTGATTAGTCGAGAGCTTTGGTTTATGAGAGTATAGAACCTGGAAATGACGTAACATGTCACGCAGTGCCGGCTGTTTTGTTTTTGGCTTTTCGAAAAAAAAAATGTTATTGTAAAAAACAAATCGACCACAATTTTCCACGGTCTACACTCTTATAGACCATAGAAACCACTCGCCTGCGGCTCGTGGTTCCACTTGAGCTTTATTTGTTAAATAGAGCTTTAAACAACAATAACAGAAGCCGGAAGCTCCGTTTGCTGCTGTTACCGTGACCGTCTAATGCCCCCAACCCCAAATGGTTTTCAATAAGGAACCAGATAATTGGAACCTTTAGAAGGTCAGGATTCGGGTTTTTAGAGCAAAAAGGCGTGAGATTCGGGAACAAACCCTGGAAATTGGGTGACTTTTGAGTAATGGCATTTGGGAAACGTTGTTTTCATCGAACCGAAATCCGGTAACGAAAGTACGTTAAAATAAATACCCTTGAATGCAGAGGTCCACTCAGAGCGTAAATAAAACCGACTGGTTCTTTCTTGCCGGATCTCAAATGAAGAGATGCTAATACCAGACAAAACTTGAAGTGGGAATTCAGTAAACAAAACTAAATACAAGGCTGCAAAGTAAGTTTCTTTTCTTTAAATGGTGGGGGTACTTGGGTCAATTCATGATGGATATGTGTCGCTGGCTAATTGTAAACTCCATCTTAGTCACTTTTAGGAAAACGCAGTTTTCAAGGAATTTTTTAGAATAATCGAACCCCAAGTAAGTCACTTTCTTTTGTCGCGGTAACAACTATTAAACCGCGAATCTTTCCATTTCTAAACCCCTATTTACCAGGAGATGTTCTCATCCACCAAAATCCCGAAAATGTGTTACCACCTTCTAGAAACTCTAAAAGCAACCTCACTGTAGTCAATCCATTGGTGTAAATACAACCCCATCCAGTGGCACACCCCATCAGCATATATTAAAGGCAGTAATCCCTCGGCGGGTTACGAAGCGCCAGAAACAGTACATTAATACCTGTTTGTTTTGAACCATCTGAATTAAGTACTGTTTGCATTCCTGTTCCATCATATCCACTGCCTGTGCCACACTCTCTGTGCTGTAACACGGGTCAAATGCACTCCGTATCCGTTTATGGGCATCACCACTTGCCGTCCCGGCTGCGTGACCAAACAGCTGGCGAAACACACTTCCCAATCTGAAGTCTTTTAAACGCTCGTACTTATGCTGTTTTGCCATAAATTTCACAGCGATTTGTGGGTCTGTTATGATGCTGTGGTCACGAGAAAAATCAACGCATATTTGGATCTAACGAAGTAGTACAAAGAAAATAGGTACATGAATAGAACTTGTGCCAAAACAATTGAAAATCCTAGTCACGCTTTAATACAATCACGATATTGCCATTAAAGTAAACTAGCAAGTACAGCTAAATATTCGAGCCAAACCACTCGCCAAACAAAATCTGGCAATAGTGGAGTCTACTTAGATGACAAGCAAATGAGTGAAGGCCAGTGACAATTTGTCCCCCAAAACTACTGAAAAGACAAAGAGTGTCACGTTTCGTGACACTACCGAAAACGAAAATCAAAATGTGCAGTATTGAACTTAGGAAATTTGAGAAAAGTCCAAAAAATGAAAACAAAACAAAACAAACAAAAAAAACATCTGAGTCGAAAATATTACAGATATGATCTTTATATAATGTGAACTTACTCATAATACTTACAGTTTTGGAGGCCCGGGTAAAAATCGGAGCAAGTACATTCCAAATTTCTTAAATCTTTCATCTTTAAATGCTATGAGTGTTGGTGAAAAGGTCCTAAAGCCAGTTCCTGCGATAATTTCCCCAGAATCATTTTGCCAGAAGTAAATCTATAATATAAGCGATCACAGATTAAAGTCAGTGATTATTTCTTTCACGGTTTAGTTTTTCCTTCTACAAAAATTAAACTTGAAGAGAGTCCGAATTAAAGAAAATGAAACAGACTGAAACAGAAGGTTGACGACTGAACTCTTTTCTCTGTTTCCGATGTCCTAGGAAGCCTCTCTATGTCCTCTATGAAACAACGACAGGCTGATGTCAAGGAGTTGCTGTCCTTTGTCTCTACATTCCAAAACTTAAGTTGTTCTGTTTATAGCCTCTGAGCAAGCTTTCCAGTTATTTTTCTTATTCATGGGCTCGATTTTTTTTTTCAACGTTCATTGACAACGGTTACTGGAGGAAAAGCAATACGTTTTGAGAATGTTAGTGACCACAAATTTTAATAGAAAGACATATAAGATATTGGTAAACATGATTCACGCATAACAGATTAAAACTTACGCTGAAAAATAGCCTGTATTTTGCGTAGGTCAAGAGTTCATTTGCAATCAAGAGAGCGTGAAACGGCTCGCGCGCATCGTGCAAGAATCGCACACCGTCGGCTTTGCTCTTCGGAAAAACCGATTTTGAGGAAAAAAAACTTACCTCGAAAAATCTTTTGTAAATCCACGATATCAAAATCACTACGAAAGCAAGGGCAGTGATGGCAAGGCCGAGTATCATCTTGAAATTTGAACACGACTGTAAAGCGATGAAACGAACTCTTCGCAAACTGAAAGCCACTGAAATCTTACGTTATGTCACACAAAGGTTTGTCAGTTTGTTAGTTCCGGTCAAGGACTTCCTAGTAGTCATATGGTGACTAAACCAAAGGCATGTAACATGATGTAACCGTCTGTAACGAATCAAGTTCCGTTCAAAGGGGAATTTTTGATGGATATAAATTGACGTACGCGAGTCTCATGACCCTTACGATAAAACCGAATTTCATTAGTGACGTTTATTGCCTGCGTGCAGACGTCTCCTATTTCCTTTGTTGCACGCAAAGGAAATAGGAGAAGTCTGCACGAAAGCAGAAGAGGTTATATTCCCTCACGTATACTTTATACTTCGACAAAGCTAATTTAAATCATTTTTAATTTTATCACATTTCCGATTTTCCCTGTTAACTGATATGAGTGTACGCAAGTGTGAATTCGGAGAAAAAGCTACAAAAAGAACAATTGTACGGTCGTCCATGTGGAACAAATGACAAGCATGAAAAACGAGCTTCTGAAGTACTAAGACTGGTGTTCTCATTCGGGAAAAAACGTAATTATTCAAAGAAATGAGCCAAAATACCTAACTAAACTAAATGTCAAGTACAGGGGTACTCCACAAAGTTTTGTACTGGGTGGCTCGGCCCCGAGCTCCACCTATAGCCCTTGCCCTTTTATAAACCATTTTAAGGAGACAGTATTGACCTCTAACCCTTATAATTACTTAACCACACTGCATCCCTTTAAACTCTTGGATGAAGTTAATGAACGATATTGCGGGAAAACAACTTGCAAGGCGCGTCTGCTTGAAATATTGCAACTAAAGGCCTTTCTTAATACCTAAATGACACACCAGTCCCTGCCTGTCATACACTTCAACCAGTGAAATCCCTTCCCTTTTTTAATACCATCTTAAGCCTGACAAAAGTTATCCCTTTCGGGTGGACACCGCTCCCTCATGATATCAAATTTTTAAGCCAAAAAGGCAAAGATCTTTACATTTCATTTTAGCCCATTTTACCCCAAAAAGGGAATCAAGGGAACACACCTTCATTTTCTTTGTAAATTACGATATTCGCGCTCTTTCAACTTCCAACGTTACTACCGGTATTTCTGGGAAATAAGCCTGGTAACTTCGACGCTAAATTTAGAGCACGTCATCAGCCATGTTATTCCCGGGAAATTCGACTCAGCGATCGTTCCAGCGAATAAAACAATGATTGGCTAATTGTTAATTGTGATGGACGCATATAAAAAGACACACCGTTTACCTTGTGCAGCATGTTAAGTTGACCGTGAGCTCGAAATCCACTTGCTTCATTTCTTTCTCCCAAAGAAATAGCCCCTCAATTTAAAATGGTGCTTAACCTCGTCCAGCTTGGAGAAAGCCTTGTTTTTGAAACAGGTCAAGATGTGATGGAGGGTAATGGTGTAGTATTGTTTGGAATGAGCCCTGGAAATCCATACTTCAAATCCCACGTTATTGAGGACTATGTGCAATACTTGGGAAAGGACAAAAGAAGAATAATTGTGGTTGTACCACAGCAGCCAGCTGAACATACGTACAGAGCTCTGGGGAGTAAAGATGCTGTGAAACGAGCCAAGAAAAACTCCAGTCAGCTCAAGTCGCACTGCAGAAGAGCTATTGATAAGGTATGTACAGAAAAAAATATAATACTGTCACTGATTAATTCTTGATACTTTGAGAAAGCTTCAAAAAGTACGGTTAAATATCCACCACAACATTTTTTTATTTATTTTGGTTGTATTCTATAAAACTGACGCGCACTCGCTCTCTTTCATAAGCTAAATACCAGCTAAAATTTTATATAATTTTTTTCATCCGACCTCCTCACATGTGTCCTCACTGTGAGCTGTGGGTGTCTTTCGTGAAACACGTTTTTTAGTGACAACCGGACATGCAGTAGTTTTGACACTTCCCAATTGTGCGCATGCGTGAGTGACGTCACTGACCTGCTTTTTCTCAGTTATAAACCGTAATAACTAGTGAGGCTAATTTCGCAACTTTGGTTAATCTTGTGTGTTTTACGTACATGTCGAAAGTATGTTGTGTGCTTTTATGTAGAGACGCGCTAAATTTCACAGAGAACTGACAGAAATCTAACGGAGGATTTCTCGGAAATAGTAATTGGTTTAAAATTATGGTGAATAGTTTACTTCAACAACTTTATTGACTTTACCTTCGACATGAAGATTTCAGTACCAAAACAATAACAAATGAAAATAGTAAATGATATTTTAAAATTGGCCAGAAATAAAACTTTTATCGACTTTCAGTCAGTAAAAAAATGATTTAATCAATAACGATTATAAAAGTAAAGGAAACATTATAAGGTTTCTAACCAGCCCGTAATAAATTAAACGCAAGAAAACTTGGATTTAAAACAAATTAGAAACTGACGATTCCGCCACCTAAGAAACCGGAAACCGCGCTAGAAAAGTCTCTGGCACCCAGGGTAGCCCCCTGTCTGAAGTGGTACAAAATAGTTTTATCATTTACAAAACTAATCTCTCCCTAAGGTAGATAAGGGGTGTGGAGGGGGAGTAGACTACGAGTAGTCCCCCATTTTCCCTCGGGATAGTAGAGCGAGCGAAACACGAGCGCGCGTGAAAATCACTAAACGCGAGAAAAGGCGACACGCACTCATTTTTCTAGACTGCGAGTAGTCTCTCTTTTTCTTCAGATTTAGTGAGAGCAATGCACGCTCGCGGGAGCGGCGAAGCCGCTAGACTCTCTTCCCACCGCAAGTCGCCTTTTCTCGCGTGGGGTGATTTTCACGCGCGCTCTACTATCCCTGAGGAAAAATGAGGGACTACTCGTAGTCTAGAGGAGGAGGAGCTAAACTAATATTGCAACTTTTTTCACGATTCAAAGATTAACGTGTCGACCTGCGGCCGGCAGGAAGCATCTCCGCCGCACGCAAGTTAAAAAAAAACACGCTGTACCCACGGTTAGAGAAATAATAATTTTACGGCTTTTCATCATTCAGTATGGATTAAATCATTATTTTCTACCGCTGAACAGGTGTCCAAGACTGATGATATTGCTGGAGAGTTTTATATGTTGGACTGGACTTCAGAGGTAGACAAACATGAAGCTTACATTGCAGCCTTAGACTATATCATCAGTTTTTACAAAAGTAACTCTTACTTTCGCCAGGACGTCGCACGATCGACCGCAAAAGTGTTAGGAAAAGATTCTACATCCTATGAGAGTGAATCAGGTAAGCAAGAGAAGCGGAATATCGATGTTTTAAAAGTCGAATTATCTAAACTTTTTCGGTTTCTATTTCTTGAGTTGTCTTATCACTTCTCGGTCAATGGACTTTGAAACACGGATCCGTTTCTGTTTACACCAATCTACGGTTTAAAACCCCTTGCGAATGGTTGTCGAGGCTTCGACGCACAATTTTCCAGGATTCAGGACTAAAGAAATAAAAAAGTTGAGCCAACCGGTGTACAAACTATGTTAAGAGCATGAAAAGTGGTGGACATTCCCGCCACCTGAGTAGATCTCCGTAATTCAAGCATTTTTGTTTTTTTTGCATCTGTTTTCTTCCGTTTTTGTCCAGCCATAAAATCATGTCATTCCTTGCTATCGTTCGGTTGACTGGCAGTTTACTCGATTTCTATGCGTGACCCCAAAAAACGGGACTGGGGAGAGGTGGAGATAAACTCAGTACATGTACCAAGATTTGCCTTTCGTTGCATAACGCTTTAAATACTCTCCCGGTGGGGTACGCAACAACGTTTTATATCGGAAGGCTCCAGACCCTTACCCTTGAATATACTATTTCTGACAAAAAAGGTACCCCTTTTGTATACCTTTTATTGACAAATGCTACCCCTTTCACATACCTAGTATAACACCTTTGCATTCCTTTTAATTACCGTAAATGAACTGTATTTACTATATAGATACAGTTGAACCTCCCCTCAAAGGCCTGGTCGTTGTAGACAGATGGAAACTGTGAAGAGGTGGCCGTTAGTGGAAGTTGGACTGTAAATTACAAATCTAGAATGTTTTCTCGACTTTTTTTACAGCCATAAAATGTGACTGTTAGCCCTTTTGGACCTTTTTACAAACTGAAATGACAGATTTCCCTATCCCTTTATATACTTCAGCTTCCGAATTCCATACCCTTTTATATAGCAATGATATATCTGAAGCCGGAAAAAGGTACCTCTTTCGGGCGGAGCCTCCCCGTATAGGCCATTATAGGGAGTACCAACCCCCACTCCCCACCCCCACAGTATACTCTTCAATGAAGTCTGACCAAGTCTTATTTTAAACTTTAGAATCCTCAGATGCTGAGCTTGAAGACAACGAAAGTGTGCAAGAAGGAGTTTACTACCTCCTGAAAGAACTAGCCTTCATTATCTCCAGCAAAGAGATGTTCAGAACCGAAAGTGTGGCAGTTATTTATCATCGCAGCTGGCCTGTCTATGAGAAATTTGTAAATGGAGATTATGATGGAAAGCCAAAAGAAGGATTGGGACTTGCAATCATCAACTATGATCTAGTGTAATATAATAAATATTATGATGGACATTGTATGACTTTCTTACAAAGAAGGCTTTTAAGGGAAAGTATTAACACATGTTTGCTTTTAACTGGTCAGTAGCACACTCGGACTGGACCAGTAAGCCATAAGCATGCGCGCAATCGTGGTCCTTTTCTGGGCAAATCTTTTGTGAGAGAGCATTAATTCCATAGCAATTTCATGCAATGTAATAAATTATGTACATTATTTACAGAAATATTTGAAGTAAGAATTAAGCACTATGTAACATTAACAATAATATAAATCATAAAAATAGCAATCACTTTGTCAATAACGATTTCGCAAATACATTCCTTGCAACTCAGATGCAGTCAATGACTTGCAGGCATTCCAGAGTTTTAAATCAAGTCATTACAAAAGAGAATTATCCATCTCTGATATTAAAAAAATAATAATAAAATAATAATATTTATTTATTTATAATTATATCAGTGGGAATCAGTTACTCTGTATTCAAACTATAAAATTATTGTCTGGTTTTTGAGAAAGATTTCTATTAAAGTTAGTATTTGCTGGCTGTATAGTTTCAATGTAGTCATTACTAAATTGTTAAGCACAGAGGACATCACCACCACTTTAAAAATTATCTCCATATGCTTTCATGTACCCAGCATTCCGGACGTTTTCTCTTCGTGTGTGATTGTTTTTGTTTGTGTAACCACAATGCTGAATTCTAAAATAGTCGAGGCAGTGGGGTGACTCATGAGGGGCAGGGGAGGTGTTGGTGGAAGAGAGAAATATTTTTTTCTCCCCTCCCCCTCTCCCATCTCCTTCTTCTGCCCTACCCCTACTCCAAGTGTTGTAATTTGTATACTCTTGCCAATCTACCTGAGTGATGAAATCAAAGATGGTGTGCAGCCATGGCAACTTTTGCTTGCCCCAAAATATCCCTACATTATAGGCTGTAGCTTTTACATAGCCTGCGTAGCATGGCAGTTTTGGTTAGGCCCGCAAACAAACCAAGGTGGGGTAGGGTAGTAAAACTGTGAGGAGATTGGACTTCACTGCTCAGTGGTACACCCTACAAAACTGCCATGCTACACAGGCTGGCTTTTACAATTCAGTCCAAGAGGATTTAATTTTCTTTTTCACTAATCTTTTGAACATGCTCATTCCCCATCCTTTCCCCTATCCTTTCATCTTTTCGTGTAGTTCATTATGAAACTTCAAATATTCACTGTTATAATGTTACTGAGAATCTTTTTGGCAGTTTGTTTCCAAGTTGGGCTGGCATTTGCCATTAATTACAACCTGCCCAAGGTTTTGGGTTTTCGAGTAACTGGGATCTTGGCGAGTGGGCCAGCCTACCCACCTTTTCATAAAAACACACGAACAATTTTATAAAGAAACAAAATTTAATGCACAAGCCAAGCCAGCCTGGCTTAGTAACCGGGCTGGCTCGCCTCATATAAGTTGCCAGTATTGTAAACATTTTGTAGGGAATTGTGCGCATATTGGCTAAATAATTTCGGTTTTTAACAATTATTCCTCGAGCCCAAATGGGCTCTGAGTCAATAGCCCATGAGGCCGAAGGCCGAATGGGCTATTGACTTAGAGGCCATGAGGGCGAGAGGAGTAATATTGGTTTAGTAAAATCCAACTTGTTGTTCAAAAATATCGAGACAAAACAATTTTAGCTTGCAAAACGTGATTCAGCTGCCATTGTTTTGGTTTTCAAAGCCGGCGCTTTTTGCTACTAGTGGGCTATAACATATAGCCTAGTAGTAGCTCAACCAATCAGAATGCAGCATTGATAATAGACCACTAGTTGCATTTTACTAAAATGGTATACTCCCATCAGCTCCTAAACTGAAAAATTCCTCTCAGTTATTGCTAACCCTGGCCATCAGTGGCACCTGAAGAAGCTACCAAGGTGTGAGCCGATCCATACCAATTAGCTGATTTTAAGGACTTTTAATAGCTGTGGTCATACTACAGATCGACTTTTTACCAGGAAAACTTGATTTTTTAAGTGTGACTGATTTTCCCCTAGGTAACTTACCTTGGGAAAATTTTATCATCTGGGTCTTGGATATGTCTCAAGAACAATAGAGTTTTCATTGACAGCTACCCCAAAGCAATAGCTTGGGAAAAATAAAATACCCAGGTTGCTAGCCAATAGACGCTCCTCAGCGAAGGCCTTGATGACAGAACAGGATATAGCTCACGCTTTGAAAGAAATTTTGAGGGCACAAGTTGTCTACGTCTTCGCCTTTCTTCACCTTGGACATTGAATTAGCGTAAGAAATAACAGCGAGATAAAAGAACAAAATGTCTCTTTGATCAGCTAGATCCCTGCGCATCTTGCCTTCTTGAACTTACGCTCCAAAAAATTCAACTGGTGTGAAAACCTCGGGAGCCGATATCAGTAGTGTGACCTTCCCAGACTTTTTCACCTAGGTAAAACAGAACCTGAGATGAATTTACCTCAGGAGATTTTTGAAGAATTTACCCTAGGTAAATCGGTTTTACCTAGGCAAAAGTGTGCAGTGTGACCACAGCTAATTATACTATTTAAAAATCTGAAACTAATATAGCGTGGTTTACCTGTAATCGCTGCGCACTGGATCAAAAGAAACATCTTGCATTGAAATTGTCCATTTATGATAGAGCCAATTCTATAACACTGAAATGAATGTTGCGGACAGCAAGCGTGTGCCGCCATCTTTGAGTTGAAAGACTTGAAAGCTGAGCGGGAAGCTGTCGAAGCTGGAGCTATGAAACAGGTCATTTTTAGGGTCCTTTCCCATGGTGAGTTTTGGCACCATGCCGCTGGCCAAAAGTAACATAGAGACAAGATCGAGACAAGGGGAGTTTCGTGTCATCTGCATTAGCGATATGCCGAAACGTTCGGAGAAGCGGGATTTTACCCAGTGCAAAGAGCTTGTTTCTCCCTCCAAAAGACGGCTGGAATATCGTGCGACTTCACGCGAAGAAGGAGAAGACGTGCCTGGTCCTAGTTCTGGTGAAGATACTGTAAGCAATATTCTATAGAGACTATAGATTCGATGAGAAGTACGGTACAGTTAATGTATTTGCCGACCATGCACGATTGCATGACTATCTTTGTACATTACTAGCTAGCATGATGGTATAATGGGGCATTACAAAAGATTTGATGTGACAATCATGGAATGATCTGAACAGAAACCTTTTTGTGGCATTTTTTTGCAGCTCCAGGACATGTCTTAGAATTAAGTATGTAGTGTGTTTGGTTTTCTTAGTACAATGAGCTAGCTTATTGAAGTCTTCCTTGGCAAGGTTTTAAATAAGATGCTACGTACATGATGCCTTTTTGATGTAAGAACATTTTGTAATCATCTCGACCTCATGATATGATTTGCACCATGCCAAGAAAATATCACTCTAAATTCGACATTGCTTCGAATCTCTCAATTTAAGAAAAAGTTTTCTTATTTTATGGGGAAATTTAAAACAGATCTTAGGATAAGAACTCTTTTTTCTGTGATTTAAACTGCCTGTTTAAAAAAGAGTTTATATCCTATGATTTGTTTAAATTTTCTCATAAAATAAGAAAACTAAATTTCTTAAATTGAGAGATTTGGAGCAATCTTGAATTGAAGGCTGGTTTCCATATGATCGCTACGATTGCCATGATCGCTGAACTTTTTTTCAGTGATTGCAGCGATCACAGTGATCGTAGCGATCATATTGAAACCAGCCTTTAGAGTAGATAATAGGTGTGGTTACACACATCATAGTAAAAGGCATTTCCCACATTAACAAAACCGTGGTAAATTTTAATGTGGATTTAGTTTACCGCAGCAACATGTAGTTACACATGAATTAATTCCCAAGTTGATTTAGCCGCTTTTACGGCTTCATTTGCTCTACTGCGGTAATAATTGCTGTCAATGATTGTAGTATTTCATGTTATGTTGAAAATTTACGGAGAGTTTAGCTGAAATTTCAACTGGTATGTTAGTGTTAGTCTTGCGAAGGTAGTTAGCAGTTTGATTACATGCCAGAAATAGAACAAATTTTTTTTGTAAGTATTGTTCCCAAATCAGTATAGCCCAACAAATTAGTTCAATCAGTGTGAAATAAACCTGTTTATTTAACACAGGAAACTTACCTTGGGAAATGTCGGTCACACTATTAAATACAGTTTCCCATGGTAAAAGGGCAATTTCCCATGGAAAAAGTGCCCTGTGTAACTGCACCTAATATATATATTCAATATCTCTAGGTTTCTGGTATACTGCAAAGTGATGTTTCAGGATATTTATAACCCATATTTTAATTTCAATGTTTCAAGGTTCCTGGTATACTGCAAGGTGACGTTGTATCTTTGTATTTACTGGAGGTACAACTCACCAGAAATGCAGTTGTCATTTTAGACACTGCTGCGACAAAGTTCTCTTGAGGGACTTTAACTTGCACACAAGATCTCTGTGGGTAAGTCTTTATTGGAACTTAGTATCCTTATATTTTTATAAACTCTTTATAGATTCTTTTCATTGTCATGCAACAAAATAATAGATTGGAAACCGTCCCGTGGAAGAAGCCAAGAAAATGAAATGTTATAAACAATTTGTCCAAGTCTCAGGTCTTTGTGGCCCACAGTTTCTGAGTTATTTGTCGAAACGTTTCATGCACCTTTGTAGAGCTTTGTATGGAGATGCCATATTGGTGTACTGTTTTGGTGCACCAATATGGCCGCCAGAAATCAACAAAAACGTCTGGAGTTCACTTTTTCTATAAAAGCACTTTCTTTTCACTGGGAAACTAGCATACCTGCACATAAACATACACTTGAAATGGTTATACTGCTAAGAATCAAGAGGAGAGACTTTTTTCATCGAGACAGCATTCCTATTTTGGTGTCACGGCACTGTGAAAACTCAGAAGTTCAAATTGCAGTATTTTCGAAATGAAACATGCTATGGGACCGGAGACTTGTTCAAACGCGTGGTGAATCTTAAAAAAAACTTGCATAATTAGCCAGCACTTCTCTCTCATTGTTTTTTTGATACCGCAGAGTCCTTAATAGAATGCAGCACCCATCGATCAATTTTTTTGGATTTATATAGCCGCTTATTTTGCCATTTACATGTAGATTCTCTTTAGTTTGTGCTCATGTCATGCCACCTTCTCAAGGTTGGGCACATGAGCACATCGAATCCTATTGAGCACACTGTTGTACAGAGCTACATGTAGTGTAACAACATCTTGTATTATTGTTTGCATGTTCCAAAAATTACAGAATAAGAAGTACATGTCCCTTGAAAGAAGAGCTTGTTGCTTTCAAGATGAGCATGGTGGTGAAGCTGTCCATTGGCTCTATCAGTGTTCCTGTAACAAAGGCTACAGTGATAGAGTGGCAGCATCAGGACCTCACATCAACATGTTACATGAAGGTGGGTGGAGTCGATAATGTCTCATAGTTACAAACATTGTAGTACAAGTAGGCATTAGTGGGATGTGAACCTGTAAACCTGCTTTAGTGGTGTATTGTTCTATCCAACCTAAGTTATCAAATACAGTGAAACCTGTATTAAGCAGACACCGTATTTAGCAGACACCGTCTATTAAGTGGACAGTAGCCGAAGTCCCCAAATTTATTTTCCTTATTTACTTGAAATGGTCATTTCTATTGTTGCCAACCTGTATTAAACGGACACTTGTAATTAAATTCTACCACCCAACATGTCAGACACCGGAAATGCAAATGATTGCCACACACAAATGTTAATATTTTTACGTTAAAAAACGTGACTTGACGAACTCAGTTGATTAGTTTCACAGTACAGTGTTGTTTTCTATTTCGTTTTGTTTCTATAGAGCTTGTTTCACTTATCTCAGCTCTTCAAATTTGAGTTACAATCTATGTTTATGGTACTATCATCTTTAATAAAGAAATTAATGCAAACGTATATCATCATAGTCTCTGGGAGGGTTCTAAACGTTTCCACTGTTCATTTGAATGGCATTTGACACCTCATATGACGTTATCTATCAAAACCTGTATTAGGCGGACACCCTGTATTAAGCGGACACTACAGCATTCCCCGAGGGTGTCCGCTTAATACAGGTTTCACTGTATGTAGTATGTTGATATGCAATATACCCAAGTAGCGTTTTACTTCCTATATTATGTTTTTGCGGAATAATGATTTAACAGACCCTCACAGTGACATTTACTGAACTTAAGTAGCTGTGAGGATATATTCCTCTGTTTAAGAAGGATAATGGTGTAGGAGGTTTTTTTTTGTTGTTGTTGTTTAAAAAGTGGTATTAAACATAGGTTTTCATTCTCAATTTCCTTAGCATACATATTATAAGTAGGGCTAGGAGACAAAGGGGTCTTTGACACCCACCTAGGTGTTAGTTATTTTTGTTAATCTAGTTAACTTGTATTTTTTGTTTTCTTATGACATGGCAAAGGGAGCAGGCTGCAATCGTATACGTTGTAGTTAAATCCAAATATTGTTGTTAAAGAACTCTCAATTTAACAATTTGGCAGCAAGGCAACTTCGTCTTCAAATACCATGTTGGGTTATTGTTAAAACAGTTGACTCTCGATCACTCTAACCCTTGCTAACTCAAACCAATTTGTCGTTTCCCTCCAAGCCATTTTTCATATAATTTTAAATGCAATAACTCAACTTCCAACAACTCGACCCTTTTTGCTTTTTCCCTTGGAGGTAAAGAGTTTTTCGGAAGTTGACTGTAACTTTAATGTTTTTCAAGTGCAATCAATCTCCAACATGTTACATTTTCTGTATGGATTTTATTTAATTGCTATGAATAAAGGCCAGGTCTGAAAACGGGTATGGATTTTAGAGGTCTGTTCTTACATTTTCTGGTCCGAAATATAATATGGAGAACCGGAAAGCACACTCTCTCCAAGAATTCGCCTGGAAGTACAGCCTTCTCAAACGTTATTTATATAATTTTTGTCATCTTCTTCATCGGCTGGTAATCGAGCCCCGTGCATGATCTTGATATTCACAGTGTCAGTATGAAAATTAGGTTACCTAACTACATACATCTCGGAAATTACACGCGCCGTAATGCCCCAGCAGTAGAGAGAACTGTACCTCATCTGTCGAACGTCAATTGTAATGAAATTAGTAAAAGTAACTATAAAAAATTGTCACTCTTGCATAAAATAGGAGAGCTTGCTCGCAGGCTACTTTTACTAGAAATACATGTATCGCAGCTTGTAGGGGGGAGGCCCATAAAATTTCAGGGGGGAAGAATTAGAGTAAGTTGTATATCTATGAAGAACATTCCCTGATACAAGAATCTATCACGTAGAAAATGCTTTCGGTTTTACGTTTAGAATTACCTGATAACAGCAGATACAGGTTAATTACCCGTTAGCATGGAAAAACCCCTTAACAATATTAGGGACCTTACGATCCGACAATGACGACGTCCATAAAAAAGTCGCTGAAAAATAGACTTGGCATCCTTTCAAACAATTTCGCGATTATTCAAAGTCGCCCAGATACTTCAAAGAAGGGAATTTATGTTGGAGTTCAAATGAGGGGGCCACTCCCGAGTTCAGACAAAGATGGTAGCATTTATCGCCTCACCGTCCCCGTCATCAAAAAAATACTTAAAAATTGGTCCTTTCACGTCGTAGTCGTGCAACGACGGCAAAGAAATGTACAAAAAAGCGTGATGCACGTGCAAAGTTGTTGTTTTGCCAATCTAAACCTATTACTTTTTTGCCGTTCTCTTTGCCGTCGCCGTCATCGTCTCTACTCCTAACAAGATAAATAAATGATGTAGTCCCCTGAAAAGTTTCTTCTTATTTTTCCTTCAGGAAAAGAACATTTGTGAAATCTCATTCGAAGACCTAAGAAAGGCATCATCATGGGCGGCCCAATGGGTCCATACAGCCGCTAGGCTAAAAAAGTATGGGCCCATTGAAGACCAAACTTAATTGCGCCTGGAGCGCGAAGGACCCCCTAGTTGGGGGGATTTTAAAGTTTTTTATGCCAATGTAAGTATGAGTTTATTTTAGAAACAAAAATAACTTTAAATATGCATTGTTCGGGGGGAGTACTCCCATAAATAAGCTATATAGGTATGTCCCGCCCCATCGGGTAGGGTTTTTTCGCCGTTTTGGTCTGAAAACGGGTATACATTTTGCCCGTTTTGGTTTGGAATCGGGTATGGTTTTCGAGGGAACTACGGGAGGGTATGAACGTATTTATCGTTTCAATTCCAAATGAGTAAGAAAGGAGGAAAACTATGCGAATTCGAAATAGAGTTGAAGAATTTTTTTGTTTGCGATCTAATCTAAGTAATGATGACATAATTTCTGCCTAAAGGCCAGGTCTGAAAATAGGTGTGGAAAATGACATTTTTTGGTCTGAAATAGGGTCAGGATTTGGGAAACCGGGCGGCACACCCCTACCAAGAATTCCCAGGAGTACCCCCCGGATACATTGCTAGATTTAACGGTATTCAGGAATTAATTTGAAAACTCCTATTAAAATGTGCACTTGACAGTAAATTACCTTAGAACAGTGAAAACTCGATTTAACAAACCTCTGTACTTGTATAACGAACGATTTTCTTCAGCCCGGCCAAAATTACAGTGAAATGTATGGAGCAGAACCTAGATTTAACAAAGTAACGAACACAATCTACAGCGGAAACGAAAAATTTACTTCGATACAACGAATAAATGTTAGCAAGTGATAAAAGATGAATGCCAAACAGACCAGCAAGGATAAAATTCTTTTTACAGTAGTTGAACAGTTTTGTTAGTTTCTAGCGCCGTAGTTATGTATAGCACCGGACTGAAATGTGATTACTAACCGAAATTTTTCAGATCCGGATTACTAACTATACCTCGATATAACATTTCCCTAGCATTCGTTATATAGAGGTGTTCGATATAACAAACAATCCATTTGTAATGACTAACACATTTCCCCTGTCCCTTGTCACTTCGTTAAATCGAGGTTCCACTTGTACAGTAAAACGTCTTTTCAACTTTCATACAGCAGAGAGGTTGATAACGGATTTGTTATTGTTGTTGTTGTTGCAGGAAGATGAAAGTTGGTCAAAGAAGACAATCACGGAAAAAATAAATATCAATATATATGAAAAAAAAATTGTGTATTCATTTGTATCCTAAAAAACACCGTCCTATGAACGTCCTTTCTGCTTAGACAACAACTACTCGTACGTCCAAGCTCCTTACAGAGGCGTCTTCGTTTTCGAAATAACCGCGTTTAGACTAGTTTCTATTTTTAAAGAGTGAGGAATTAGATAAATCTTCATTGACAATCATTATTATTAACCACTCTCATAATAATAGGAAAGGCTTTTCGTTTTGCGTGGTTTGTAGAATCTTTTGACCCTCTTTTGCGGTTCATTGTAACTACTATTCTTTTATTAAAAGTTCATATTTCAGTTTATTTGTTGCATTAATGTATGTTCTTTTATCCCCACATATCGGTGACGTGAGAGCCTATTCACCACCAGTGTTTACCTTTCTGTAAGCTAAAAATAAATTTAAGTAAAACCTTCATACACCAAGAACGGTGGCTTCAGAAAAGAATAAGGCCCGAAGTTGATAATTTGTGGTAGAAATGAATAGTCTGTTGAACGTTGTGCTTCTTCTGACAACAACTAGTCGAACACTTGAGCTCCTTACAAAGCTATCTTCTCTACCACCAGTTTTTAGCTTTCTCTAATCTTCAACAGAAAGACTTAATTGCATGGATGAGAATAAACATTTTAATACATCTTAATACACAAAGACGGTTTCCTTCGGAGAAGAATACGAACTGTCAAAGATGATAACTAGTGGAAAAATAGAAAAGTTAGTTGAATGCTTGTTTTCCATTCTACTCAAACTGTTTCAACGAGTCAAACGTCTGAACTCCTCCATTTTCTGCAAAAACCGTGTTACGAGAAACATTTCTCTTTTGTATACGCTTGGTGAATTCTTAGCGAAATCTTTGAAAATAACCCATTTAAATTTGTTACTAAGAACCGAAAATATATATTTTTTATTATGCTTTACTATTCCCTTATTTACCCCTTTCTTACTTATGGTATTCAAGTTTGAGGTCTCACATACCTAACAAAAAACCAGCAACTACTTTGCAAAAACGAGTCGTCCGAATAATGACTTTTTCCGAACCTAGGTCTCATTCTGAGCCATTGCTGAAGTCTCTCAGACTCCTAAAATTCTCTGATATAATTCATCTTGAAATTCTTTCTTTTGTTTATCAGTGGTACCATAAACTAAGCCCTTCTTGTTTTGTTAATTATTTTAACCCAGTTTCTTCAATTCATTCATATAATACACGTCAATCACAGATTGATAATCTGTTTGTTAAATCTGTTCATACCACTCAATACGGCATTTGTTCTCTCAGTTACACTGGTCCAAAACTTTGGAATTCTTTATCTATTGATGTTAAGAAAATCAAGCCGTTTTCCAGTTTTCGTCAACATATCAAGAATTCTTTGATTGATGGTTATAATACTATTATTGATTCCTAGTGTTTTACGATTATATTATCTTAACTACTATTTAATTGATGAAGTAATACTTTTTATCTAAAACAACTATTTTGCATCTATATTCCTTATACTCATATTCTTGTTTGGGTCACCTACTCGGTTAGTTCCACGAACTATTTAGGTGTCCCAAATTCTGCACAATGAACCTACAATTGAAATTTTCTTTCCCTTCACAATCTCTCGATTTTATATTTTAAAGCACTAATTTGTATTAATTGTAACTATTCTGTGTGAGTTTAAATAAAAATTGACTTGACTTCACTTGGTTAGTAAAACCTAGTTAATGATCCTCCTTCACCATTCATTGAATTATTCTGTGTAAATCAATCTATATCTTAGTTTATTTGTTATTACAAGGTAAAAGAAGTCGAACTTTGATGCGTGTACTTTTTATCCGCATATAACGTTGACGTGGGAGTGTGGACATTCTTTCCAGGGTTGGAGACTGTGAAAAGAAATCTAGTAATAAAAAGAAAACCTAACGATTTCGACACCTAATCACCACCGATGTTTACCTTTCTGTAAGCTCGAAGTAAATTTAAATAAAAACTTCATACACCAAGAAGGGTGGCTTCGGGAAAGAATAAGGCCCGAAGATGATACTCGGTGGTAGAAAAGAATAGTCACTGTCTGTTGAACGTTGTGCTTCCTTTGACAACAACCAGTCAAAAGTTCGAGGTGCTTACAAAGCTATCTTCTCGGTTTTCCTAAAAAACATATTTCGACGAGAATTGACCTTATTCGAATTCAAATGTAGCAATGTTTTAGGCTAAACTGTGAAAGATCAATTTGCTAAACCCTTCTTTATTAATGGGAAAGGCTTTCCATTGCGTGCGGTACGTAGAGGCACCTTTTTGACCCTCTTTTACCATTCATTCAATTATTCTTAAGTTTTTACCATTTATTGTATCATTCTTTAGAACTTTACTTTTCAGCTTATTTGTTGCTATAACGGAAGAGATGTCTTGCGCATGCGTGACCTTGGCATCAGCTGAAAACCGTGGTAAAAGGGTCCACACTCTTTCCAACATCACTAACATAGCATAAAGGGAAATCAAAGTGTCTCTGTTAAGTTGAGGACAAGCTATATTTTGCTCCGCTATGACTAAAGCGGGATCCAACCTAGGGAGTACTAGCGACGAATTATAGCTTGTCGCACTTTGAAAGTATTAAAAAATGACGCCTTTAAAAATGGTGTTTTCTAGAAAAGAATTTCTTTTTTGAACATGACCGAGTATTTTAAAGTCAATGATTAAGAAAATTAACATTTTGGAAAGTAACCTATTTACCACCAGTTTTTAGCTTTCTGTAATCTTTAACAGAAAGATTATTGCGGATTGCATGGATGAGAATAAACATTAAAAATTCTTAATACACAAAGGGGGTTTCCTTCGGAGAAGAATACGAACGGTTAAAGATCATGACTACTGGTAAAATAGAACAGTCAATTGAATGCTGTTTTCCTATTCTACTCAAACTGTTTCAACGAGTCAAACGTCTGAGCTCCTCCAAGTTCTGAAAAACCGTGTTACGAGAAGCATTTCTCTTTTGTTTACTTTTGGTGAATTCTTAGCGAAATCTTTGAAAATAACCCATTTACATTTGTTACTAATAACGGAAAAGGCTTTTTAATGGACGTGGTTAGTAGAACCTCGTTTATGATCCTCCTTCACCATTATTGAATTATTCTGTGTAAATCAATCCATATTTTAGTTTATTTGTTATTACAAGGTAAAAGAAGTTTGAACTTGCTTTGATGCGAGTACTTTTTATCCGCATGTATTGGTGGTAGAAAAGAATAGTCTCTTGACCGCTGTGCTTACTCTGACAACAACGAGTCAAACGTTAGAGCTCCTCAGTTACAAATCTTTCTTTTCGATTTTCCTAAAAACCATATTTCCACTACCAGATATGAATTTATATACATGTACTGTAAATATAGCAATATCTTTAGTTAAACCTCGTAAAATCATTTTCTTTAAACTACTTCCTAATAATGGGAGAGGCTTTTCATTTCGCGTGGTTAGTAGAATCTCGTTATTGACCCTCTTTTACCATTTATTCTTTATATTTTTCTTTAAAAGTTCATGGTTCGGATAATTTGTTGCTTTGGGGTATTTTATTTTTATCCCCATATAAGGACGAAGTATCAAAAAAATAAGACCGGTGCCGAAGATGATAACAAGTTGTAAAAAAGAACAGTCACCTGAATGTTGTTCGAGTTCCTTACTAGACAACAACAAGTCAAACGTGTCACCTCCATTTTCTTAAATTCGTGTTTCGACTAGTTCTTTTTTGTTTATAAACCTTTGGTGAATTCTTGACGAAAACTACGCGAAAATAATCCTTTTAAGTTTGTTCGTAATAACGGAAAAGGCGTTTTTACAGGTGTGGTTAGTAGAATATCGTTTTTGACTTTCACTCACCTTTTATTGAATCACTCTGTAAAACAATGATATTTCAGCTTATTATTGCAAGGTAAAATAATCTTGAACTTGTTTTGGTGCGTGTACTTCTTATCCGCATATAACGGTGACGTGGGTGTGTCGACATTCTTTCCAGGATAAAAAACTGTAAAAGGAAATGTACTGATAAAAAGAAAACCTAACGATTTCGACACCTAATCACCACCGATGTTTACCTTTCTGTAAGCTTGAAGTAGATTTAAATTAAAACTTCATACACCAAGAAGGGTGGCTTCGGGAAAGAATAAGGCCCGAAGATGATACTCAGTGGTAGAAAAGAATAGTGACTGTCTGTTGAACGTTGTGGTTCCTTTGACAAACCATAGGCGTACGGGAAATTTTTTGCCAGTGGGGGGGGGGGGGTGCGGTAAGCCATTTGCCCAAAAAATTTTCACAAGTGTCCCAATTTTTTACAAAAGAGTCGAAAAGAAACGAGGGCCATATTGCAACAACATAGGCCGTACTGGCTTATGAAGGTGGTTCGATACAGTTTTTCAGGGTCAATGCCAAGTTTGAGCATAAACTACGTCGCCATAAACAAACAGGAAAAATTGCCACCACAGTAGATGAAAATTTGTCATGATCAGGGTTGCAATGACATCGGAGTTGTCATAACATCGAAATCACGCCATTACCTATTTTACTCCAGCAAAATTAAAAATTCTCGGCACTGGGAACCTTACAAAGTCGTTCACAGGAGCTTTTTTCGCCAATACGGTCTTCTCAATGTTTGCAAAGTTTAAGCAAAATATGTAAGAGCTTTATCGAGATAGTTTGGGATGAAGTTTTTACCGTTAAAAATACGGTAAGAAAAGGAAAATCGTGAGGTTTGGCCGTTATCTGTAGAAAACGAAGCGCTTTTGACATACAATTTCACCTCATAGTAGTTTTCACGTGTGTGAAAGATCGTGGAGATAGCTCTGCCCGATTGCTAGAAAGAAGGATTTGATTACTGCCCTCTTCTTAGCGGTTTTGTAAACATTTCGGTCTACTTTAACAAATTAGCGATAGATTTTTTAAAAGAATTAAGATTCTTCTCGTAATTCAAACTGAGAATTAGTCAGCCACTCCTCAGTCTTCAGACCCACCCTGTTCTTCGAGTGGAGATGATTCTAGAAAGTTATGCGACTGGATAGCGCATTCCAGCTACCGCAGTGCAGTACGGTGCCCAACAATAACAAAAAAATAAATATGTAAATTACTCATCACATGTTAGGCGATTACTGTCTCGTGTGAATGTAACTGGATTATTACGCCGACTTCAGGTTAATATTCAGGTCTTCAAAATAATTAAATAAACATGGAGACGTCTTTAAAAACAGGCTTTACCCAAATTTTCTCTTGCTGCCCAAAAAATCTGAGTTGCCCAAAATTTGGGGGGGCTGCAGCCCCCCTCGCCCCCCGGCCCGTACGCCCATGAGTCAAACGTTCGAGCTGCTTACAAAGCTATCTTCTCGATTTTCCTAAAAAACATATTTCCACGAGAATTGACCTTATTTACATTCAAATGTAGTATTTTTTTTATTTGGCACTTAAACCTCTCGTAGATAACATCACCAATCAAAGATTTACATAACATGTCCACGGCATGTTGAGAACCTTTAACAGTGGCTTGAAGGGAACTCCACGAGTTCAAGAATTATGCCGTATAATTTTTGAACTCGTGGTGTTCCCTACAAGGCACTGTAGGGCCTCGCCTTACTGAAACGAGCTACCATCTAGAATGATCGAAAACTAACTCCAATGAATTAAGAACAGCTATGAACTTCTTAGCCTCTTACAAGTAAGTCTCCTAAGTGTACCAAACCTGTTTAAAGGACAAGAATCTTTGATGGAGTCAGAAGATCACATAAAAAGCATGTATGGTGAAATATGTTTCGAAAGTGTCCATTCTTCACCACTGGGCATATTTTACGTGTACCCATTCATTTTTTCGGCCCTTTTAACAAATGTTTTAAGATGATTGTGTGAAGAGAATTTACCCTAGGTACCCTTGTGACATTATTGTGACCAAACCCTATTACTCTTGTTACATTATTACATTTGCTGACCAAACTTTATTAAACTTGTCTCTTCATTACATTTGTGCCCTATACTGCTACTGCAATGAACTCATCAGTTACCTTGAAGGCCAGCTTTTACTTACCATAAGCCATTGCACACTTTCACGGTTAAAGCTTTTTCCCGGAAAAAGCTTTTGGTTAAGCAATCATTACATGTTCGTGTTAGTAATGAAAAGCCGATAAACGGTGATCCCTGACTTATTGCCAGCTGGCGTGGACGGAAAAAGTTACAAAGACAGCTCATAACGGACCAGCTCGACTGCGATGCCTCAACTTCTTCATGAAGTTATTCAACATGGAAAAGTCTTTCAAGTAAACAGTAGAACCAGGTAATCAATGAAACCTGAAAGAGTAATTCTAAAGAATACTTGTTGTGGTGAAATATGTAATAAAAACGATCACTATTGTTATGGCAGCAGAGCACTTTAGGCAGAGGTGTAAACTTGAAAATTGTCCGCTATAAGGTGTCTAAGACCCTTTGAATAATTCAAGAGATCTCGCTGGAACTTGGCTTCCCAAAACCAAGTTTGTTTAGTTGCCATTAAGTAGCATCAGCAATTAAGGAATTAAACAGCAACCCACAACTTTGATGTCCACAAAATGGAACTTAAAACCTTTTAAGGAATAGTAGCTCACAACAATGACATTATCGCAGGAAAAGGTTCTTATTCGGGGTCACTGGCCAACTCATGGTTACCGCTTACTGGACTGAGCAGCCATTTTAATAGGTTGAGGGAAATCGCCAATAAAGGGCCATGGCTGTGACCATTCGAATGTGTATGGTGAAATGTCATGTGTCGGTTGAAAACTGTCCAGTTGCCAGTGACGGTGTCCACATATAAGTTTCTTGGTTTCCATACAGGTTTACAGTAAGGAGTCTTACCCTGTAAGCGGCTTACTTTGTCATCAACATATACAGCTATTTATTGTTAAAAAAAAAACGTGGAATAAATTGTGAACTCATGGGTATAACTCTCAGGTACTAGCCGAACAGAAAAGTGGCAAAGCTTACGTTTCTAATGACAGACAGAAACAGAAAATCATCGTTTAATCATTTTCACTTTGCGGCGCAACGCCAATAAGAATTTATTGTCCTCTTCGGTTAGGCCATCACTAATACAGTCCTAGTTTAACTTTCCGCAAATCGCCGGGGTTTTAATCCTGAACCGAATGGTTTGCTCGTAACATAGTTATTTATATTTATTACGTATTTTAGATACAGGATGTTGAAGAAAAACTTCGGCAAAAAAGTAACAATATTGTACATCTCCTTTCATTTCTTTATTTATGGTGTAATAAGCAAATTAACCTTGAACAGTTCCATGGTGAAAGTAAATCGATTTTACGCTAAAAATAACCATTTACTTAAAACATTATTTTCAAGCTTCGCTTAAATGCATAATTGCGTTCAAACGTCGGCGATAAACGACTAAGACATTTAAGTATTTTCAAGACTGTTTATAGTGTAAAGAAATATGGGAATCTTGACATGGTTATATCGTACGCATTTGTGACACCCTATAACCATGGTTATATCGTACGCATTTGTGACACCCTATAGCCAAAACTCACCGTGGTAGCCTACCCTATTTTTGACCCGTTTCTTTTCTGGAAGCTGAGGTGATTGGGGATTGGGGAGGTGTCACCTGAGGTGCTGACCAAAAGGAAAGCAGGCTCTAGGATCGTAGGATAAAAGATAAATAAAAATAGACGAGTGTTTTCCCGTTTGTTTCCACCACTCCTTTTCATGTTCTTTAATCTGAGACTTAGGCCCAAGGTCGGGACCTTTTACTCACTCCCAGTTAGCGCCGCGCCTATATTAATTCTTTCCCTTTTTTTTTTAGAGTTTTTCTCTACGAAAGACCGTTTTTTTCCCTTTACAATTTGAGCAACCTTTCTATAGGCAAATCTTTGTTTACACTTTTTGCCTCATTAACATATGCTTATAACTATCTGATGACGCTAATAAAATGAAAACTCTGAATATTGAAAGGGCATAACAGTTTCAGTTATCTCTGAAAATTTGAGCCCAGTACACCGAATGGTTTCGGAGAAATTCTCTTCAAACTGAAACTAGAAATTTTACAGAGAATGCATGGCTGATATTTTCTTATTGCTTGGAAAGAGTTGAAAATTACACAAATTGCTCAAATTACTCAGCTCTTTCAACTCATGCATTTAGTTCACATATACGGCTACGGCTTCTATGAGTTAAGTCGTATGCTAACGAGGAAAACTGTAAACAGTGACGTCAGCAAAGATTCGCTTATATATTTATGCTTCAGAGAAAAAGAGGAAGCAAAAACCATAATATTCTCGAGATTATAACTCAAATTCTTGTTTATTCTTATTGACTTTATTCGTTTATCAGAGGTGATAAATAGATTAATTAATTCATTAATGCATTCCTTCCCTCCTTCCTTCATTTATTTATTCATTTATTCATTCTTTCAATTTTACCAACATCACAAACCTGAGGTAAGCTGTGCTTACCTCAGCTTCAGGACCGTGATCTAGGGGGTACTCCTTGGAATTCTTGGTGGGGGTGTACCGACTGGTTTTCAAATCCTGACCCTATTTAAGACTAGAAAATGTCACTTTTCACACCCGTTTTCAGATCGGGCCTTTAAGAAATTATGTCATCCCAGTTACTTAGATTAGAACACTGACAAAAAAATATTAATTAAAATCCACTTCGAATTCGCATATTTCTCTTTCTTTCTTATTCATTTGGAATTGAAACGATCAATACGTTCATACACTCCTGTAGTTTCTTCAAAAACTATAACCGATTCCAGACCACAATGGCCAAAGTATATACCCATTTTCAGACCAAAACGGTGTAAAAACCATACCCTTTGGGGCGGCATATACCTGTATGGCTCATATAAGGGAGTATCCCCCCAGGACAGTGATAAGCACTTGTTCACTTTGCTGTTTTATGTTATCATTGAAGGTCACGTGATATGTAATGGTACGTTCCAAAAAACATTACGGGCGATTGGTTTCAAAAGTATTAAATGAAAAATTAACCAAGATAGCCGCTGTCGTTAAAATGAGCTCTCCACTGCGACGATCTAACGGAATAATAGGGGACCAAACAGTGTCAGTCTATGTTTCTTTGCGGAGATACTTTTTCTGATCATGAGAGTTTGTACTGCTAGGGCTATTCGGAAAGTAATATTATTCAAAGTTATTTTTCACGTCCCTAGATCCGTCTCCTATATCCTATATTCTAAACTTAAATTTAATTGGCACTTCGATGCACTGAATCAATCTGTTATTCAATTAAGGGATGCATTTTTATAGCGATATCAATTGCGTCTGACTGGATAACAAGTGCGCAAAAACAAAATGATTTGGGAAGTTGAGTCTTTTTATTATAAATTGATTATTAATTAATCAATTCTTTAATCTTTTTTCAGTTACTTTTAACTTAAAACTTGTCCTCAACGGTGACATAGAATAAGTGTGACTAGTTAGTGCCTAACAGACATCCTCGTGTAACGTCAGAAATACCTTCAGATAATTAATGGCGACTTCGAAAAACAAGTAGGGCTAGTTATTTAAACGAAGTTTAGCCGTTTAACAAAACCCCCTTCTAAGCCATTTTCAGTTTGCCAAATACTTTTATCAATACACCATTTACTGTCAGCAGTTTCATGAAACCATACAGCGTAGACCAGGGAAGCGTTTGTCTTCTCCATAAACAACTAAGGAAGAGACTTAGAGGTCCAAAGATTTCCTCAACCGCGGTCTAAGTTAGAATTCGTCTGAATAACCTGTCCAAATTTCATTACTGGTACCAACGTTTGCTTGCTGTCGTGTTCTTTGATGTCGCCATTAATTATCTGAAGTATTTATGATGTTAAGTTTTTTTTCTAGAGCACAGTAAAGGTCATGTTTGTAACTTTTAAGAAGTAACATTTTTCTGCGCAACTTGAACTTTGAAGTCCACGCACGGAAAGCAAAATGGCCCAACCTTTTGAACGGGTACACTGTCATCATCACCTGTCACGTCCGTCTCCAGGGCAACAGAGTAGTTTTCCAACAATGTGACCAGTAAAACTTTCATAAAGGTGTCTGCAACCCGGTATCCCATACACCTTCGCGGTCCAATACCGAAGCGACACAAGCTTTTGCGCATGTTTGGTGTTTCGTCATCAAATCTTCGGGGATTGAAAGTTTCCGTGTCGCCCCAGACTCCTGTGTTGCTATTGACTGCGCTGTTGTCAACAGATACCTCGACCTAAAGACAAACGAAAAAAGTGTTTGGCATTTAAACATTTACAGAAAGTAGCTGAAAACAGTTACATCATCTCGAAAACTCTTGTTAACTTATGGCAATGATGATCGTCAGAGATCATGTTTCTACCATGGATCAATCTCGTATCTAGAGTCTTGCCCCGTTGGTCAAACAGCCAGAAGATCCTGGCTACGAGATTGACCATGAATTCTTTAGTTTAAAAAAAATGTATTGCACAATTGAATAAACAAACGTACAGTAGGGGAAATATAAAAATGACTGTATGTATAGATAGTTCCTTTTGATATAGATCATTTTTACTCATGTGATCAATGGCTATACAAGTTTCACGCAACAAATATACTTTTTAAAAGAGGAAAGAGTTGGTACATCAACATGGCCGCCGTTTCATTGTTTTTGTACTCAATTTGCGACTTTTACGTCCCCATAAAATTTGGCAGAAGTTTTGTTTTCAATTTGTCAAGGGAAGATTATTAATAGTCCCAAGAGAAATTGAAGAGAATACTTAAGTAAAATGTTGTAGGGAAAACAAAGCGCATTATGGGCAACGTGAAAGTGGCAAATACGGCCGCCGCGACGTCACGTGCAAACGATCTTTTCCTGGATTTATGAGCATAATCAAGATAAATGTTATATGTTTGACCATTTTTCATCGTCTGCATAATCACTCGTGCGTTGGTCAAGCGAATAAATGGTCGGCGTCATGATATTAGGGAGCTTAAGCAACAAACAAGGGGACGGCTCGAAAACGTTACTAAAAAGTGAATTCACGCTGCGTCAAACCTAATCGCGCTTATTCCATCTCGCTCAATTCATCAAATACTGGGAAACTATTCTGGAGTTGAATTCTAAAAGATGGCATAAACGTTCAGGAAAAGGAAAAGAAAGTCGTCTTATGTTCACGTACTTTCACGCGCGTTTTGTCCAAATCCTAATAATTTCCCAAGCCTTTCCTTCACAAAACATGAAATTAGGCATTTTCACGTCGTTGTCAGCGTGCAGTGTACAAAAAAGCGCGATGCACGTGTAAAGTTGTTTGTATGCCTATTCAACCTATTGCGTTTTTGCTTTCCTCGTTGCTGTTGCCGTCGTCATTGCTTAGGGCCTGTTTACATGGAGGTGGGAGACCCAGGTGGGTGAGGTTACTCTCTTAGTTGGGGTAACCCGCCTGTCCATATAATCTCTCATTTTAATCTGATCACATTCACATGATAGGTGGGGTGACCCGCCAAGGCGGGTAGCCCGGTCTGCCAGGCCGGGTAACCAACCCTCTCAGCAGGGGTCAAATTTTGCCATGTAAACTTTCCAAGGTGGGGTAACCTGCCTAACCGGGGTCGGATTCATGATACGTCAAATTCGCTCAAAATTCACTTTGGCGGTGGCTTTGCATCATTCTTAAAGGCAACAAAAGAAAGCCACAGCACTAAAGGTTGCAGCAAAAGCAGTATGTGAGTGTAGAGGAGTATTAACCACCAAAACACGTGGTTTGCCAGCATTTTTCTTGTTTACGTGCTTAGCGACCATTCAATAATCGTGAGAAAGTGCACCCCGGGATGGCGGGGTTGTAAGATTGTATGTAAAGGAGGGTTATTGTTTTTCCTCACCTAAGCGTGTTACCTCACCTACCTGGGTTCCCCCACCCCTTGTAAACAGGCCCTTAAGCTCCCTATTTGAATGTCTAAGATAAGTCACATGACACCTAACCTTAAAAACAGCTTTCGAAAACCTAAAGCAAGCGGGGACACTCTTCGCGCGCTTTAGGAGGCCTTAAGATATCCTAATAACCAGGAGCCCTGCTTTTGCACGCTAATCACTACTTACCCCAGGGGGACTTTGGAAATTCCCAATAACCATTGGACAAGTCACATATTCTGGAGTGCTTATTACCATTACCGGCCTCTTCCTGGCTAATTCTTTTACCACCTTACCCAGCAAATCCAGTTTAGTTAGTGTCTCTAAGCTTAACGGTTCTGAAAGCTGAAAAGACAATAAACTTGAATAAGAAAACAAACACAACAAGACGTTTAGACATTTGGACATTCTCGGAAAAAAATTCTAGTCCTGAATTTTATTATCACGTGGCATCAGTCAAAGGCTCATAGCCTCCCTCATCATTCGTGAGGAAGCCTGCTCACGGGCAAAAATTCTTGTTATTTAAAAACTGAAATTATAAAATCACAAAGAAAGCTTTTCCATCTGTTATAAGCCAGTCAGAAAATGAGCAAGCATTCGCGAAATATCTGATACTTTTTTAAAACACATTCAGTTTTAACGTTACTGTGTGTTTTAGGGTGTAAAAAGAAGCTGACTGCTCGTTCCCCGATTAATCGTAATCGACGGAGTGATAAGCGGAATCGGAACTCTGTTTTCAATACATCGTAAGGCTCTGCGGGTCTTTCAAATATAAAGTATTGGCTTTATCGAAGGGAAGACAAACAAACAAACAAACAAACATTGTCAATAAACAAACTCCTCAGACTTCCCGGTATTTCTTTTAGGCTGCACTCAGCTTCAACAAAAGAAAAAGTATTCGCTAAAATATTTACTTACTCCGCGTGAAATGGAATTCTTGACTTCAACTGTAAGATTTTTCTGCACATCTTTATGAAGTGCTACATGGAATAGAAGCCAGGCCACAGCTCCGCAAGTGATGTCCACATTAGCAAGAGAAGCTTCCTCCAGGGTTTGCTCAAACTAGACAAAACAAAAAGTCTTTTGTTAGAATTTGAATCACGGCAAGAAGTGCTGCTTTACTGTAACTAACGCCCTAAAAGGAATTGAATTTGAATCGCTCTATGTGAAACGTCTGCAACTCAGAAAGTTCAAAAGAAACATGTCTATTAGGTACCCAGTTAAATCCTAAAAGGCCAAACTACTTCAAAAAGGTCCTCTATTAAAAGGGCGTTGTCAGGTTGAGTCTCAGATTTCTTAGTAAAAGCTAAACTGAAATAAAAATTCAGCATTCTCAGTGACCTATTCTCATACTATACCCTTAGAAATTTAAATATCAAGCGACTCCCTCAAAGGAAAAACAAATCGTGAGAAGTTGGCCCATGGCTATCCTGGTTATGGAAGGCCAAAAACACGCGCCTATAGTGTAGGTAGAGAAGTAGAGCAATTTTTCACAAAACGGATCAACCGTTATATACACTCATAGGGTCTTCTTGGGTTCAAATATGTATGACAGTTTTAAAGAAATACCAAAACATCATTTACACGTATTTCGTATTTTAAAAAGTTCTTGAAAACTACTAACGAATAGGAACTAACTGGAAAAAGACAACACATTTATTATACAAAGTTATCCTAGATTCCACTCGCATTTTGATATCCGAACGTGAAATTACAAAATGATATTATACATATAGGTATAATACCAGCCAACCCAAAACTTATTGTCTAAACCCCCAACATTACCTCATCTTCTGAAAGTGCCCCCGGATTTTTTGCAAGAGTTTGCTGGAGCTTGTAAAATACACAGCTTGTGTCTCGAAATTTTCCTTTGGCAAAACGCTCCTTAAAGGTAAGTCAAGAAACGAAAGCTAAGAAAAGAGAAATTAAAATTTTCACAACGAAAACACTTGCCTACTGGTTGAAATGGACAAGGCAGTGCAATAAAAGGGTATCAAAACTAAACTAAAATTAAAATGGAAACGGAGATGTAGAGTTCTTACTTTTCCTTTATTTCGTCCGAGATAACTATCTTGTTTGCGTTAACTAACGTAAAATGAACCCTTCTTACCGCTTATTGAATAGCAGCCATCGCTTTTCAAATTGCGCCAGTTTCCTGTTAGTGCTTGTACGCATGTATTTATAAAGCGGAAACTTGACAAAAGGGTTTGAGAAAGTATCTCCGATAAGTGACTCCACTAAAGCTCTGAGATCGAGTAACTCCTGAAGCTCGTCTGCAGTCATGTCTCTTCCGTATGTGAACTTCATCAGTATTTTAAACGTCAGTTGAATCAGATCAGCCATTCTTATGAAACCCTGAAATGGCGAAATAAGCCGCGGATATCACAAGCTGAATTTGTGGTAGTCGTGCCAAAAATGGTATATAAACGGGTAAGGTCGGTTGAACCTCGGGCGCAGCCTCCCTGTATAAAACGTTGTAGAGTGCCCCCGCCCCCACCGGGATGGTAGTCTTCTTTTTTAGGGGAGGAGTGTTGCATGATGGCAAAAAAAGGAGACTGACCATGTGCTGACTTATTCATATTACAATTGACAGGTGCTAGGGAGTGTGTGTTGATCGGGTGGTTACCCCATTGGATTTTTGATCTGAAAAAAGGGTATGAGGCAGTGCGTTTCCTAAGGTTGCCGTATACTGCCGACATAATAAAGAGAGTTTTTGCTTCCCTTTTTTTATAGAAATGACACCATAAAACTTTGCAGTGAAACCATTCACCTGCGGCTCGTGGTTCCAGTTGAGTTTTGAACATTTTATGAGGTCATTTCTATGGTCTATAAGAGTGTAGACCATGGAAAAGTGTGGTCGATTTGTTAAATAGAGCTTTAAACAACAACAACACAAGCCGGAAGCTCCGTTTGCTGCTTTTACCGTGACCGTCCAATGCCCCCAACCCACAAATGGTTTTCAATAAGGAACCAGATTATTGAAACCTTTGAGGGTCAGGATTCGGGTTTTTAGAGCAAAAAGGCGTGAGATTTGGGAAAAAACCCTGGAAATTGGGTGACTTTGAAGTAGCGGCATTTGGGAAACGTTGGTTTTCATCTAACCGAAATCCGGTGACGAAAGTACGTTACAAATCCTTGAATGCAGAGGTCCACTCGAAGCGTAGATAAAACCGACTGGTTCTTTCTTGCCGGATCTCAAATGTAGAGATGCTCATACCAGACGCCACTTGAAGTGGGAATTCAGTAAACAAAACTAAATAAGGGCTGGCAATACGGCAAAGTAAGTTGCTTTTCGTTAAATGTCATAAACTATTATTTTCATCCGCGCTGTCAGGCGTCAATGATGATCGTTACACGTTTCTTACACGGCTATTTCTCACGGGTCTCCGGAGCGGAGGAGAGAATCAAGAGCTCATGAGCATCAGGCTGTAGGCATTTTGAAACACGCGTTCGGGATTGGAAACCGTGGGAATTACTAAATTGAGGGGAATTTTGGATAAAATGTCGGTGTTGCATGAATAACCTGAATGTGTACCCTCATGAAACAGATCTATTGTACAACAAGGTTCCTAAAAGCTGCAAACCACTTTGCCTGCGATCGTGTCCTCAATTTATAATTATCTATTTTTATCTCTCGGAATGAAAAAAGAAAAAAAAGAACACCCAATCTCGGGTCAATTCATGATGGATATGTGCCGCTGGCTAATTGTAAACTCCATCTTAGTCCGCATCTGCAATCCCAAGTGAGTCACTTTTTTTTGTCGCGGTAACAGCTGATTAACCTCGAATCTTCTCATCTCTAAACCCCTATTTACCAGGAGATGTTCTTATCCACCAAAATCCCGAAAATTTGCGACCACCTTCTAGAAACTCTAAAAGCAACCCCATTATAGTCAATCCAGTGGTGAAAATGCGACCCCATCAAGTGGCACACCCCATCCGAGCATATATTAAAGGCAGTAATCCCTCGGCGGGTTATGAGGCACCAGAAACAGTACATTAATACCTGTTTGTGTTGAACCATCTGATTTAAATACTGTTTGCATTCCTGTTCCATCATATCCACTGCCTGTGCCACACTCTCTGTGCTGTAACACGGGTCAAATGCACTCCGTATCCGCTTATGAACCTCACCACTTGCCGTCCCGGCTGCGTGACCAAACAGCTGGCGAAACACACTTCCCAATCTGAAGTCCTTTCAACGCTCATACTTATGCTGTTTTGCCATAAATTTCACAGCGATTTGTGGGTCTGTTATGATGCTGTGGTCAAGAGAAAAAATCAACGCATATTTGGATCTAACGAAGTGGTAATTTAAAAATAAACAAAAGAAAATAGGTACATGAATAGAACTTGTGCCAAAACAACTGAAAATCCTATTCACGCTTTAATACAATCACGATATTGCCATTAAAGGAAACTAGCAAGTACAGGTAAATATTCTAGCCAAACCTCTCGCTAAACAAAATCTGCCAATAGTGGAGTCTACTTAGATGACATGCAAATGAGTGAAGGCCAGTGACAATTTGTCCCCCAAAACTACCGAAAAGACAAAGAGGGTCACGTTTCGTGACACTACCGAAAACGAAAATCTAAATGTGCAGTATTGAATTTAGGAAATTTGATGAAAAGTCCAAAAAAACAAAACAAAACAAAACAAAACAAACAAAAAAAAAACATCTAAGTCCAAAATATTACACACATATGATCTTTATATAATGCGAACTTTCTCATAATACTTACAGTTTTGGAGGCCCGGGTAAAAATCGGAGCAAGTACATTCCAAATTTCTTCAATCTTCCATCTTTAAATGCTATGAGTGTTAGTGAAAAGGTCCTGAAGCCAGTTCCTGCGATAATTTTCCCAGAATCATTTTGCCAGAAGTAAATCTATAATATAAGCGATCACAGATTAAAGTCAGTGATTATTTCTTTCACGGTTTAGTTTTTCCTTCTGCAAAAATGAAACTTGGAGAGGGTCCGAATTAATGAAAATGAAACAGACTGAAACTGACTGAAAATGAGGAGGTTGAAGATTGAACTCTTTTCGATGTCCTAGGAAACCTCTCTATGAAACAGCCACAGACTGATGTCAAAAGAAGTTTCTGTCCTTTGTCTCTACATTCCTAAACTTAAGTTGTTCAGTTTATAGCCTCTGAGCAAGCTTTCCAGTTTTTTTTCTTATTCCTGGGCTCGATTTTTTTTTCTTTTTTTTTTTAACGTGCATTGACAACGGATTACTGGAGGAAGAGCAAACTGGATGCCAGAAGTTTTGAGAATGTTAGTGACCACAAATTTTAACAGAAAGACATATAAGATATTGGTAAACATGATTCACGCATAACATATTAAAACCGATTTTGAGGTGGTGACTAAACCAAAGGCATGTCATGATGTAACCGTCTGTAACGAATCAAGGTCCGTTCAAAGGGGAATTTTTGATGGAAAAAATTGACGTACGCGAGTCTCATGACCCTTACGATAAAACCGAATATTGCAGACGTCTCCTTTTTCCTTTGTTGCACGCAAAGGAAATAGGAGACGTCTGCTCGCAGGCAGAAGAGACTATATTCCCTCACGTATACTTTATACTTTGACAAATGGTATATTTGCTTGCGAATGGGATTTTTATGCTTTCTCCTGGTTGTCATTGTTTGTAAATTGCTGCGTTACTTATTTCGTGACACATCCAGGTATATGCCAAGGGGTCATAGGGTATTCAATAAGTTGACACCCCTATGGGGGTGCGTGACATCGGAAGCTGTCAACCGCTGTTGTGTCATTCATTTTCGTTACTCGCTGGGAGAAGAAGTGGTTTTTTCATCCCTCCCAACCCTCTCCCTTTGTGTCTTCTTGGCTGTGATGTGGATCGTAGTATATTACTGGCATATTTTTTGGGGCCCGCACCTTTACTGGGCCACGAGAAAGTTATCTGTTGTAAATTTTATTCTTAAATGAAAATTGGGTTTTAATTAAAGCGGCTATGGGCCTTTGTTCATAGCCATTTTACTCCAAACTTGTATGTGTTTGGTTTACTGAAATTAGGCCCAGTAAACAAGCTTCAGGCTATGCAGCACTGTTTTTCTACTTATTTGCTGACAGAGAGGGGAAAGCATAAAGCTTATTTAATCATTTTTAATTTTATCACATTTACGATTTTCCCTGTTAACTGATATGAGTGTACGCAAGTGTGAATTCGGAGAAAAAGCAAGTTTTAAAAGATAACAACAACGTTTAGGGCAGTCGTCCATGTGGAACAAATGACAAGCATGTAAAACGAGCTTATGAAGTACTAAGACTGGTGTTCTCATTCGGGAAAAAACGTAATTATTCAAAGAAATGATCCAAAATACCTAACTAAACTAGATGGGGGATGTCAAGTACAGGGGTACTCCGCATAGTTTTATACGGGGTGGATCGGCCCCGAGGTCCAACTATAGCCCTTGCCCTTCTATAAACCATTTTAAGGACACAGTATTGACCTCTAAACCTTATAATTACTTAACCACACTGCATCCCTTTAACTCTTGGATGAAGTTAATGAACGATATTACGGGAAAACAATTTGCAACGCACGTCTGCTCGAAATATTAAGGCCGATACACACGAGGGAGCGTTTTCAAGCCCGCTAAATTTGCCACGGGAGCTTGCTCCCAAATATTTAACTGGTTAAATATCGTGGAGCATTTTGCGGGGTAGAAATTCTGCTCCCGAGGATGAAGTATACCCATGAAATCGTTGGTACACACGGAGGAGCTTTGCTTCCGGAGCGTGCCCCTGGAGCATGCTCCGGGAGAAAAATCCCTCGTGTGTATCGGCCTTTAGGGACCTTAGGCAAAGATGACGACAGCAGTGAAAACGTCGCTAAAAGATCGAATTTGCATTCAATTTAAACTTAACTTAATCGCGTCTATTTGTACTCGTTCAGGACTCGTTCAATATGTCAAATGCAGGCGACTTATTCTTAAGGATTTTACTCAAGTTCAAAAAAAGGAAGGAAAATTCGTCGTCGTATGTCCACGTCCTCCATTAAACGTCAAATTAGGAGGTTTGACGTCGTAGTCGTGCAGTAGACGTCAAAGAAATGTACTAAAAAGCGTGATGCACGTGCAGTGCTGTTGTTTTGATCATTAAACCTTTTGTTTTTTGAAGTTGTCGTCGTCGTTGCTTAAGCTCCCTATTTCAACTAAAGGTCTTTCTTTATACCTAAATGACACACCCGTCCCTGCCTGTCATATACTTCAACTAGTGAAATTCCAGGGCTAAATATGGATTTTACAATCTTTTTTAATGTTATCGTAAGCGACTTGAGTAAACGTTCTCTCAGTTTCAAGACAAAAACATTAAAGTTAACAAATTTAGGAAATCCAGTGAGTAATCCACCGAAAGTGGAATCTGGGGAAACATGAAGGCTGCAGAAAGTAAACCGATCAAACTGAGTTTCCGCATTCATTGTTCCGGGAACTCAACGGATAATTGAGTATCCTCTGAATTTACGAGCTGCGGAAACATGGCGGCAGTTAGCGTTTCCGCAAGAGTAAACCTGACGGAAACGCGAGTATAAGGGATGCGTTTAAGCGTGTCCGAAGAAACTGAAACATGACGGATACACGTGTTTCCCGCAACGGTTAGTTACAGTTCCGTCTGCGGATATTCAAGTTTCCGTGAGGTAACCGTTACAAAAACGGAAACGGAAACACCTTTTTTCAACCTGTGATAACTGTGAGGTTAAAAAATATAGTCACGTAGACATTGACGCGTACTGCTTTTAGCGTGCACTACAATAATAAAAATTTAAATAAACTGCTGCATTGATCGCTTTGATTATGTTATAAAACATGCTTCATGCTTCAGCTGTGCGGAAGTCGAGATATTGAGCACTTAGGAAGTTCGGAGACTATACTTCAAAGGTACTAAATTTAACTTACTAAGGCGTCCGTTCTCAGAAAAATCCCTTCCAAAAATGAATTTTATAGCCCTGCGTTGACCTTGTTCCGAATTGTTGATGTTTCGTTTAGTATGAGACAATAGCAATATTCAAGGCGCGAAGGAACACAAGCAATATAATGTAATTTCTTTGTGATAATACCATTTATGTCCCTGCATGTTCGGTAAAGGACATTAGGCATTTTTTTAGAACGTGCGAGGAGATAAGATCAACGTGATTATTCCAGCTTAAATTGTGGCTAACCAAACCCCCAGGTCTTTCTCGACATCAACACGGTCTAACTTAATCCCACCAAGGTAATAGTCCCTACCATCGATTGATCTTATACGAGCCACCCTTAAAACCTTACACTTCTTGGCATTAAACTCCATTTCCCAGATACGAGACCACTGGAATAACTTATTCAAGTCATCCCGCCCAAGAATTAAGCGAAAACACTTTGAGTCATCAGCAAAGAGGGGTAACAATGTTCCTTATGAAATTACATTAGGCATATCATTGATAAAAAGCAAGAACAGTAAAGACCCCAAAATTGACCCTTGCTTATAACTTTCTCCTTATAACGGAAAGTGGCTCATTTTACAACATAATTTGATGCTGCTGTAGGGCAAGCCCTGGAAGTCATAACATCATACAATGAAAGTATGTTAACCGCACTCACGTCCTTTAACAGAACATTCGAATTCTGGAAAGAGTCATTAGACTTTAAAGGCAGGAAATGGATGACTACAACTCACAACCAGAATCAGCTTTGTTTGCTTGAACAAAGAATGCCTATTTTCTGGTAAATAAATAGTTTTCCAGCACCTAATACGGTGTTCTCCCTAAATTTTAGTTTAGCAGGTAAGGGACCATTCTTCACCGGTAAGGCCAAAAATATGTGCCAGAGGCGCACTCTCCTGCCGGGGGAGGGGCTTCGCGTTCATGAAGGCTTTTATTTTCGAGCATCCTCTAATCCAATTGACCGAAAATTTAGTAACACAAGTCGCGGAAGTCGCGAACTTTTCCTGCTGGTAGAAAAAGCTTAGAATTGGGACATAAGCCCACAAAAAAATCGTTATCCTGCCGTGCTTTGAAAGGTGCCAGTCAGTATTTAAATTGGCTAATTGTTAATTCCGATGGACGCATATAAAAAGCCACACCGTTTTCCTTGTGCAGCATGTTAAGCTGACCGTGAGCTCGAAATCAACTTGCTTCTTTTCTTTCTCCCAAAGAAATAGCCCCTGAAGTTAAAATGGTGCTTAACCTTGTCCAGCTTGGAGAAAGCCTCGTTTTTGAAACAGGTCAAGATGTGATGGCAGGCAACGGTGTAGTATTGTTTGGAATGAGCCCTGGAAATCCATACTTCAAATCCCACGTTATTGAGGACTATGTGCAATACTTGGGAAAGGACAAAAGAAGAATAATTGTGGTTGTACCACAGCAGCCAGCTGAACATACGTACAGAGCTCTGGGGAGTAAAGATGCTGTGAAACGAGCCAAGAAAAACTCCAGTCAGCTCAAGTCGCATTGCAGAAGAGCTATTGATAAGGTATGTACAGAAAAAAATATAATACTGTCACTGATTAATTCTTGATACTTTAAGAAAGCTTCAAAAAGTACGGTTAAATATCCACCACAACATTTTTTTATTTATTTTGTTTGTATTCTATAAAACTGACACGCACTCGCTCTCTTTCATAAGCTGGAGACAAGCTAAAATTGCATTTAATTTTTTTTTCATCCGACCTCCTCACTGTGAGCTGTGGGTGTCATTCGCGAAACACGTTTATTAGTAACAACCGGACATGCACTATTTTGACACTCCCCAATTGTGCGCATGCGTGAGTGACGTCACTGACCTGCTTTTTCCTAGTTCAGTAAAAACCGTAATAACTAATGAGGCTAATTTCGCAACTTTGGTTAATCTTGTGTGTATTACGTACATGTCGAAAGTATGTTGTGTGCTTTTATGTAGAGACGCGCTAAATTTCACAGAGAACTAACAGAAATCTAACGGAGTATTTCCCGGAAATAGTAATAGGTTTAAAATTATGGTGAATAGTAAATGATATTTTAAAATTGGCCAGAAATACAACTTTTATTGACTTTCAGTATTAAAAAATGATTTAATAAATAACGATAATAAAAGTAAAGGAAACATTATAAGGTTTCTAACCAGCCCGTAATAAATTAAACGCAAGAAAACTTGGATTTAAAACAAATTAGAAACTAACGATTCCCAGCCCCGCCTGAGAAACCGGAAACCGCGCTAGAAAAGTCTCTGGCACCTGAGGGTAGCCCCCTGTCTGGAGTGGTATAAAGTAGTTTTATCATCTACAAAACTGATCTCTCCCTAAGTTAGATAAGGGGAGTGGAGGGGGAGTAGACTACGAGTAGTCCCCCATTTTTCCTCAGGGATAGTAGAGCGAGAGAAACACGAGCGCGCGTGAAAATCACTCCACGCGAGAAAAGGCGACACACGGTGGCGAGAGAGAAAAATGAGAAAAATTTCTCTCTCCCCGCCGCGTGCCGCCTTTTCTCGCGTGGGGTGATTTTCACGCGCCCTCGCGTTTCGCTCGCTCTACTATCCCTGAGGAAAAATGGGGGACTACTCTTAGTCTACGGGGGGAGGAGCTAAACTAATGTTCCAACTTTTTTCACGATTCAAAGATTAACGTGTCGACCTGTGGCCGGCATGAAGCATCTCCGCCTCACGCAAGGAAAAAAAAAACACTCTGTACCCACGGTTAGAGAAATAATAATTTTACGGCTTTTCATTATTCAGTATGGATTAAATCATTATTTTCTACCGCTGTACAGGTGTCCAAGACTGATGATGTTGCTGGGGAGTTTTATATGTTGGACTGGACTTCAGAAGTAGACAAACATGAAGCTTACATTGCAGCCTTGGACTATATCATCAGTTTTTACAAAAGTAACTCTTACTTTCGCCAGGACGTCGCACGATCGACCGCAAAAGTGTTAGGAAAAGATTCTACATCATCTGAGAGTGAATCAGGTAAGCAAGTGAAGGAGGATATCAGTGTTTTAAAAGTTGAATTATCTAAACTTTTTCGATTTCTATTTCTTGAGTTGTCTTATCACTTCGCGGTCAATGGACTTTGAAACACGGATCCGTTTCCGTTTAAACCAAATCTACGGTTTAAAACTTGTTGCGTATCGTTGTCGCGGCTTCGACGCACAATTTTCCAGGATTCAGGACTAAAGAAATAAAAAAGTTGAGCCAACCGGTGTACAAACTATGTTAAGAGCATGAAAAGTGGTGGACATTCCCGCCACATGAGTAGATCTCCGTAATTTAAGCATTTTTTGTTTTTGTGCATCTGTTTTCTTCCGTTTTTGTCCAGCCATAAAATCTCGTCATTTCTTGCTATCGTTCGGTTGTCTGCCCAGTTTATTTGATTTCTATGCATGACCCCAAAAACGGGGGAGGGGAGAGGCGGAGATAAACTCAGTACATGTACCAAGAATTTTGCCTTTCGTTGCATAACGCTTTAAATACTCTCCCGGTGGGGTACGCAACAACGTTTTATACGGGTAGGCTCCAAACCCTTACCCTTAAATATACTATTTCTGACAAAAAAGGTACCCCTTTTGTATACCTTTTATTGACAAATGCTACCTCTTTCACATACCTGTAGTTAACACCTTTGCAGATTGAACCTCCCCTCAAAGGCCTGGTCGTTGTAGACAGATGGAAGTTGTGAAGAGGTGGCCGCTAGTAGAGGTTGGACTGTAAATTACAAATGTAGAATGTTCTCTCGACTTTTTTACAGCCATAAAATGAGCCCGTTAGCCCTTTTGGGGCTTTTTACAAACTGAAATGACAGATTTCCCTACCCTTTTATATACTTCAACTTGTGAATTCCTTACCCCTTTATATACCTGAAGCCTGAATAAGGTACCCCTTTGGGCGGAGCCTCCCAGTATTCCATTATAGGATGTACCCCTCCCCGGTATACTATTCCATGAAGTCTGACCAAGTCTTATTTTAAACTTTAGAATCCTCAGATTCTGAGCTTGAAGTTAACGAAAGTGTGCAAGAAGGAGTTTACTACCTCCTGAAAGAACTAGCCTTCATTATCTCCAGCAAAGAGATGTTCAGAACCGAAAGCGTGGCAGTTATTTATCATCGCAGCTGGCCTGTCTATGAGAAATTTGTAAACGGAGATTATGATGGAAAGCCAAAAGAAGGATTGGGACTTGCAATCATCAACTATGATCTGTAATGATATAATAGATTAATAGATATTATAATGGACGTGACTTTCCTACAAAGAAAGCTCTTAAGAGAAAGTATTAACACATGTACAGTATTGCTTTTTGTTTTAAAATGGTCAGTAGCGCACTTGGACAGACCAAGTAAGCCATAAGCATGTGTGCAATCAAGGTCCTTTTCTGGGTAAATCTCTCATGAGAGAGCATTGATTCAATAGCAATCATGAATCTCATGCAATGTAATAGTTTAATTGGTTAATAATAATAATGATATTTATTTATTTATATATCAGTGTGAATCAGTTATTCTGTACTCAAACTGTAAAATTATTTGCTGGATTTTGAGAAAGATTTCTATTAAAGTTAGTATTTGCTGGCTGAGTGTATAGTTTCAATGTAGTCATTACTAAATTCTTAAGCACCCGTCCAATAACATCACCATCACTTTCAAATCTCAATGCCTTTATTTAGCCTGCATTCCGTGCATTTTCTCTTGGTGTGCGATTGTTTTTGTTTGTGTAACCACAATGCTGAATTCTAAAATAGTCAAGGCAGTGAGGTGACTCATAAGGGGCACGGGAGACGTCGGGAACAGAGAAATATTTTTTCTCCCCTCCCCCTCTCCCATCTCCTTCTTCTGCCCTATACCTACTCCAAGTGTTATAATTTCTACTCTCGCCAATCGACCTGAGTGATGAAATCAAAGATGGTGTGCAGCCATGGCAGCTTTTGCTTGCCCCAAAATATCCCTGCATTGCAGGCTGTAGCTTTTACATAGCCTGTGTAGCATGCCCGGGGGGTACTGCCATATATGGGCTATATAGGTATGTGCCGCTGTGAAGGGTATGGTTTTCAAGCAGTTTACTCTAGGATGGGGTATATAAATCAGAGCGTTTGGCTCTAAAATAGGGTATCATTTTTCAGGAAACTGATCAGTTGGTTGAAGATTTTATCTAGACTAGGTACACAGCTACTCTAGGATAGGGGCATTTGGGGAGTTTACTCTAGTATAGGGTAGCAAAATTCAGCTGAACTAGCTCTGGTAAAGGTTAAGGGTTCCAGGCTCCCAGCGGCACATCCCCACCCAGAAATTCCTAAACTGCCCCCCCCCCCCCCGGGGTAGCATGGCAGTTTTGGTCCAGCCCGCAAACAAACCGAGGTGGGTTATAAGAGTAGTAAAACTGTGAGGAGATGGGACTTCACTGCTCAGTGGTGCACCTGACAAAACTGCCAAGCTATGCAGGCTGGCTTTTACAATTCAATCCAAGAGGATTTCTTGCTCACTAGTCTTTTGAACATGCTTATTCCCCATCCTTTCCCCGTCCTTTCATCCTTTCCCGCAGTTCAATAATATGAAACTTCAAATATTCACTGTTATAATGTTACTGAAAATCTTTTTAGCAGTTTGTCAAGTTGTTTGTTTCCAAGTTGGGCAGGCCCAGGGCTTTCGAGCGACCGAGATCTTGGCAAGTCGGCCAGCCTACCTGCCTTTTCATAAAAAACACAACAACAATTTTATAAGGAAACAAAATTTAAGGCACAAGGCAAGCCAGCCTGGCTTAGTAACCGTGCTGGCTCACCTCATATACGGTTGCCACTATTGTAAACATTTTCCAAGGAATTGTGGGCATATTGGCTAAATAATGTCGGTATAATGGTATATTCCGCTCAGCTCATAAAATGAAAAATTCCTCTCAGTTATTGCTAACCCTGGCCATCAGTAGCACCTGAAAAAGCTGCCAAGGTGAGAGTTGATCCATACCAATTAGCTGATTTTAAGGTCTTTTAATGATACTAATATTCTGAAACTATTATAGCGTGGTTTACCTGTAATCCCTGCGCACTGGATCAAAAGAAACATCTTGCATTAAAATTGTCCATTTATGATAAAGCCAATTCTATAAGACTGAAATGAATGTTACGGACAGCCAGTGTGTGCCGCCATCTTTGAGTTGAAAGCTGAGCCGGAAGCTGTCGAAGCTGAGGTGATTGGGGATTGGGGAGGTGTCACCTGAGGTGCTGACCAAAAGGAAAGCAGGCTCTAGGATCGTAGGATAAAAGCCCCCGGGGATAAATAAAAAATAGACGAGTGTTTTCTCGTTAGACTGCAACATAGTCCGTATTTTTGCATGTTCAGCAGTACACTGTTCGCACGAACATTTAAACAAAAGCTGAAAAGGGAGAACGAGACTGGGAAGAGACGCTAAAAAAAATTATTTCTCTCGCCTCACACGCCCTACGGGAGTGTGCGGCTCGCGCGCTCGCGCGCGTAGGACTCTTACGCTGCTATTACTCTCCTCTAAATCAATTTTTTTCAGGAAAAAAACCTGACTGTTTTGCAGTCTATTTCTCGTTTGTTTCCACCACTCCTTTTCATGTCCTTTAATCGGAGACCTAGGCCCAAGGCCGTCACCTTTTACTCAATCCCAGTTAGTGGCGCTCCTATAAGGTTTACTTAGTTCTTTCTTAGCCTGTACACAGACGTTGTTTTATTTTTCTTCTTCATCCCCATCACTACCCCCTTCCGCTGTCGGTCAATAAATCCCCTGCAGTTTATATTTTATCACCCGCGCTCGACGGACTTTGAAGAGAAAATAGAGGGTCTGTTTATGCTATAGAGAATAAGGGGAAGCAAAAACCGTACTATTCCCGAGATTAAAACTCAAATTCATTTTTAACCTTGTTGACTTTATTCGTTTGTTAGAGGTCATAGATTCATTAATTAATTCATTAATGCATTCCTTCTCTCCTTCCTTCATTTATTTATTCATTCATTCATTCATTCTTTCAATTTTACTTACATTACATTCCTGAGGTAAGCTGCTTTTCATGTGTGAGAAGGTTTTATCAATTGTTTTAAAATATAATACTGTCTTGCTCTACTCTGAGCAATTTGATATATCGCTATTCGTATAATTGTTATACAATATATCTTTTGTCGCACAAAACTTGACTATTTATACCCAATTTTTCCCATTTTCTTCCATACTCGATCCATACACAATTTATTTTACTTTTTCGGTTTAGCATATTTAGTTGACTGCAAGCAATCAGTACAAATGGCATGTCTGTTTAATGCAAAGTACGGTCTTAATTTAATTCCCAGGTCTGAGTTGCTTGAGTGAATGACTTGTAACCTTAAAACAGCGTTAAGAAGAAATTTAGGCAAAATATTCTTGTCCAGGAACATGTTACTGGAGCTGACAAGGATTAACGCTGGCGCTCAAGGGAACAACTTATCCCATCCGCAGTCTAAAGGAAAGGACAGTGCGGAAAAGGAAAGCACTTCCGCTTTTTCTTGCCTTCCACTGGCCTTGACGGCATTTGTTTCTTTAATCGTCTTGATTGTGTTTTTCTTTCTTGTTTCTATCAAAATATCCCGACACTTCTTCAAGTCTTTTCCCTCGCGGGTTCATGAGTCCTTGTTCTACTGAAGAAAGTAAAGGTTCCTCTACTGATTCTGTATGTCTTTTTTCAGGGAGAAGTGGTGTTTCCTCAGGCTGAGGAGCGCGATATAGAAAAGCAAACAACAGCAGACCAACCAGTGTTAGAACAGCGGATCCCATGAAAAGAAGGTCCCAGCCCTGAATCACCAACTCTGCTTTGCTAAGGAGTGGAGCAACAACTTTTCCTGCGGACATTGCGGCGATACCATAAGGCATTATAACAGGCTGAAAGAGGAATTGAAAAATATGACGGATGTGGGTGGTAATTCTAATCCACCAAGATTTGACAGGATAAAAAATGCTCGTTTTCTCGTAGAAGGATATTACAACTTTTCAGCGCGTGCAATCTTTTCGCTTCCCTGGCATTATGACCAAATTCGCTAATTCAGTCAGAGGCCTGGCCTCGCGTTTGTCTCATCTCGCTAAGCCAATCAAAATCGCGCTGCGTGATTGCTTCAATTCGCTAAAACGATTTAATTAGCTTCGTCACGCCTTTTCCTCAGTGCGCCTCAGTGCGATAAACCAATCAAAGTCCGCCTGTGTTTAACCTAACTCTCTGATCTATGGAAATCCACATCGAAAGCCACACCGCTTCTTCTCAATTTGTCTGATGTTATGGTGACCGTTGTATTCACTTTTCATACGAAAATCGCTTTGTTAGAAATGAGAAGAAACACAACAGCAATCATTCCTACTGATAGATTCCCGCGCTTTTCATTCACATGGGTCCCGTGATGCTTTGTACACCTACCATCATAGACTTGGGTACATATTTGGTCATCAATGAAGGCAATACCACTCCAGCCACAGAGTAAGTTAAAAACACCATTAACGCTCCGCTTATAAAGAGCCCTTCCTTAGCTGCAACTGGTAAAGACTTTAAAACCTGAAGAAACGCATAATATATTCAATTAATATTTTTCTATGAACTTCTTTCACATTACCTAAACACATGCATTCTTCTTATCTGGTAATGCAAACGAAAAGTACAGATGCATAAATTTCTCTAACATACGCTCAAATAGGGAGCATTGCTTCTATACCTCATTATATCTGCCGTATTACTATCTTTGTTGCGAGAGTTTTAACTCGGACCAATAATTATTTCATTTCACTAATCGAGCACTTTCCTTTTGCAGGGATGAGCTATTTTGCGCTAAGTTTTTCTTTTATATAGGCGCGCAGTCTAACCTGGCCGGCAGGCTCCGAATATTACGATAGCCGCTTCTTTATAAAAAGAGGGAGAATGGAGAATCGGTCGTCTCTTGCCTAGAAAGGATCGAAGAACTGATCGAAGTGAATCACGTGCAAAAGAATCGAACAATTACTGTAAAATCTTTTAGTAACATACTCACCGAAGGACCACCCAGATAGGAAATAACTATTGCGATTATCATGACAGTATATGAAATCACCAATGCTCTCCAGTCACCGTTTCTATTGTTAGCCATACAACTGGATTTAGACACCTGCGCCATGCTTAACGATGATATTGTTGCTGTTGCAGACACGCCGACCATTAGCCAACCATATTTGTGCAATATAAAATGGAAATGGTTGTACGCGATCAAAGGCAGTACAAACCCCACCCATGTGGTCACAAAACCATTCAAAAGATACAGCATCAGACCCAGAAGTACACCACGTGACTTGAGCAAGCCTTTTACTGATGTGCCAGCATCTGAGCCGCCTGGAAAACAAATGTGAAGAACGAATCGAATGTGAACGTATTTAACAAATAGAACAAAATTTTCCATTGCTAAACTAGTCTTAAAGACCACAGAAATGTGAATAAACCTACCTATCGGTGAACAGTTGTTTTCATTTAGTACGAGGGTGACCAGAACCAAACTGACGCACAAAAAGAGAATAGTAAGAGCTGCAGGGGCAGAATACTCATCTAATCCTGTTGCTTTACCGATAACGTTCTTGCCAAAGTGGGGTAAGAAGGTGGCAGATGCTGAAAACAAATTCAAAGCAATCAGAAATGTTTTCTCCCCCTAGTTATAGCAAACTAGAATTCAAACTTGAATTTCCCTGTAGGATACATTATAATGCATTCTTATTATTCGTGAATGCATTATTAGGCTTTTTAGTTTAGCCAAGTGAGGGAAAAAATTCAAAGTACAAAATGATTATCGAAGCTTAAGGTACTACTCCATGTTGTCATTGAAGTTATTATGGCGATAATGACGATGTAATCCTGCAATTATGATGATGGCGGTAATGGCGGTAGTGATGATAATGGTGATGAAATGATGATGATGATGATGATGATGATGATGAAGACAATGATGGTGACGACGATCTGATGATGATGACGACAATAAATATTAAAAATAGAATGGTAATAACACACTAAAAATAAAGTACAAATATTGACTGTATTTGTTGTTGTTAGAACTGCCAATTGTAATGACCAGCCTGCAAAATGTGGCTGGTCCTGGGACGAAAAATTGATACCAATACTGATATAATCGATCAGGAGTGGTACGGGCGTGAATAATTAGTAACTCACCAATCGTCGAGGACATTACTCCAGCCATACACGTAACCCTGTAATAAGACATAAACTTGGTTCGGCTTTCTCGGCTGGTGTTAGCACCTATAAAACCATAAGCTACTCCTCCGCTACCTAGTAAGAAAGGTCACATATTAGCAGTCACTTTAAAATATCAACTTATCTTTCCTTCTTGTTCACTTCAAGAGATATCCCCCGGGGGGTACCTCCTAGGAATTTTTGGCAGGGGTGTGCGGTGTGCCGCCCGGTTCTTTAAATCTGGACCCTATTTTAAACCAAAAAATGATATTTTTTACACCCGTTTTCAGACCTCCAAAATACATACCCATTCTTAGACCTGGCCTTTAAGAAATTATGTCATAATCACTTCGATAAGAACAGCAACAAAAAAAGATTTCTTAAAATCTATTTCGAATTCGCATATTTCTCTTTCGTTCTTCCTCATTTTGGAATTGAAAGAATAAATACGTTCATACACTCCCGTAGTTCCCTTAAAAACCACACCCGATTCCAGACCAAAAAGTCTATACCCGTTTTCTGATCAAAACGGCGCAAAAACCATACCCTTTGGGGCGGCACATACCTATATAGCTTAAATAAGGGAGTACACCTCCCCCCCGGGAGATAACCGTCAAAACGAAGCCTTCAGACAGATTGGTAGCGGTAGCAACATAACAGATCCTTCCAAAGTTTTTTCAACTTAAAACTGGGGCCAGTTAGCGATAATTTGTGGCTGGAAACGCCTTAAAATCAGTAAAGTTGCCAAGTTTAAACGATATTTGTTAAAAACTAGCTGTAACTCTGCAAAATCGCTGAACTTTACAAAAGTTTATGTTTGTTTGGTTGGGGGTCAAATTCGTAGCCCCCCTCCCTCCCTCCCTCCCTCCCTCCCTCCCTCCCCCACAAACACACAAGGTGTTTCCGGCAGTGTCAAACAATAATCGTCTTTATCAAAACTCGAAAAAACGGTTATTCTAATTTAGCATTAATTGTTATTGAAAAAAAAAAAAATAAACCGTATACGAATTAACGGCAAATGAATTCAGTCCACCCCACCTTACCTGCCCCCAAACCAGCTAAAGCTCTTCCCAGGATAATCAGCGCAACAGAATGAGCTCTATCCGCTGCCATGTATGTCACGTTCCCGCCAATGGCAATTATGATAGAACCGATGAGGACAATCTTAATCTGTCGCAGCTTTTTTACAAGCAGGCTAGCTACTGGTTGAGAGATTGCTTGACCCAATGGAAACAGGCTTTGAGCTAAAGAGAGATAGGCGGCCGAAGAAGAAGTATTGCTAGACATCTGCAATATTAATGAGGAGAATGGAAGTGTTACAATGTAGTCACGCAATGGATTTTTAAAGCTGAAAATAATCTTGTATTATTCTTAAATTATTGCTTATGACATGTCCCTTGTAGAATATTTTGGGGTATCAATTATAGTTAGTGCAGGATTTTTCGTTTTGTTGACAAGTTTTGCCCTTTAGAGAATGGAATAAGTTGAAAACATATAATTGTATTGTATTTACAGTTTTTTAATTCTTAAAATAATCTTAAAATGTCGCAAATTTCAGCCTTGATATTGTTATAACATATATTCTTATAGAAACGGCAGTTTTGGGAAAGCAACAGCTTGTGATTTCATAAAATGCCAATGCTTTCGCTTAACCTATTTATTTTTTGACCTCGTTACTCTGTTAAAACGACATAAAAGGCACCGTATTTAAAAATCCAAAATCCACCGGAAACAGTAAATCCTCAAATCTCAGTGTGCTTTCGATTATGAGCGCGAAGATACCAGGACATTGCTGATCTTATTTTCTATTTATTTCAGTTTTTCTGAAGGCAGAATTGAATTAATTACAATAACCCGTCCGAAAGTACGAGTGATTTAAGCGCGTGAAACAACTTCCAGTTTCTGATCGCTATTAAGTAATCCATTTCATTTACAATACTGATTTTCCATGATCCAGTTGCATTTGTAATTATTTTTACAAACGTAGAAATGTCAGTGACTACTTACCGAAAGAATATACGGGTATATTGAAGTCATTACAATGGCCCATTCCAAATAATTGACGAAACCTACGAGAAAAACCACGGCTATGTTCGTCTTGCTTAGAGGCATCTTGAAAGCTCTATTTGCTCACGGCTGGTTTAGGAATGAGTTCTTTTACAGGTCAGCGAAATGTCCCCAGCAACCGTACGATCGGGAGCGATAAGACGCCTCTAGATGATTATACTTTTCCCTAAAAAGTCGAGATGATATAAATATGCTTTGATTTGAAACGAGAGTAAAAATAGATGCAAATATTACCAGATCTTTGCAGAGCGCGTGACTAGTCTGCACTTCCGTTTAAACAAATTTCACAATTCTTTTCCACGAAAAACGGAACAAAATTTGGATTAAGACACATGGCTTGATTCCACTTTGACGTCAGCAGCGCAACCCACTCAAAGCGCGTCTAATGTAAAAAAGGGAATGCCCCTTTGCCCCGTGACATGCCGCGATTGATTAGATCATACAAAATCCTAGTTCCGCTTCCCTTGGCACTTTTCCTTTCCACGAAATGTCATTGCTATTTTTAAAAACGAAAAACTAAGGAAGCGAGAGGGTAATGCTAGAGAGACTTAGTCTCTACAACGATGTATTGCTTGTGGCGTCATCGCCTTTGCAGGAGCGCATTACACAACAAGAATTTCTGTTCTCCACTTCTGTTCACAGCGACAAAAACAAAATATGCATCCGAGAGAAAGACTGTAGAAGAATCAAGATGTGCGCAGGTGAGCGATTACCTTACTTTAATTTTTTGTTGTCAAACAACAATCGGGATTGAAGTGTAATATTTTTTTCACTTCCATACAGAATGACCTCTTCATCTCCTTTAATTGCGAAACTCCAAACTTAATTTTAAAAGATGTGAACCGTCAGGAAAAGGATTTTTTCCAGAAATTGAAGCATAGTTTGTTTTCTGAAATAGGTTTAAACTCTTGGTTTAAAAAAATCTGACAATTTAAACAACACGTTGTTCACTTCCATTCTTATACCATGTCAGGTCGGCTAGAACTTGACGTTCTCATTGATATTTTGCAGAACTCTTTCGACCAAACAACCTTGCAAACTAGAGTGCTCCAGTGGGATGAAAAGTTGCCAATTCCCGCCCCACCCCCACTAAGGAGCTTGGTGGAGCATTTGGTTAGACGGAGATTGCCTTCCTGCGCGACAAGTGTCGAGAATGGTTTGAACAATCTTTTTGTGCATTCAGCCTGTCGGGTTTTAGGACTGCGTGATGCCCATAAAAGGTATGAAAGAGCGAGAACAAGTTAAAAAAAAAAAAAAAACATAACAGTGCATAAGGGTGGACCATTTTTGAGAGGGAGGTTGAGGGAGGGTTGGACAATTTTGTCTAGTTAAGAATTTTTTTTCGTCCTTGGGGTGTGCCACGATTTGTTTTAGCACCTTAACCCATTCGCCCCTGGAGATTTTGCCAAAAAAAGCGTTTTGAAGCTAGTAGAGCGGTTTTCTGGTCACTGTTGTGCTATAAAGAGCTCAAACCTGCCATAAAGCCGTTTGCAGGTTGTACACTTCACGGCCTTCTGATCCAGATGCAAACTATCAGCTTGCGAAGTTCGGGCACGCGAAGGGTTTAATAGCAACACGACAGTCTCGACTTTTACTTTTCGCTTTTTCTCCCCCCTCTTTTTTCGTTTTTCTTGCCTTTTTTGTCTCTTCCTGGGCATTTAGTACGCTTCACTTTGGTGGGAAGAGTTTTTAGGAAAGTTTTTAGTATTAGGATTAGATTAAAGGAAAGGTAGGTGGATAGTGAAACAAGATTTTCACGGAAATTTTCGGGTCAATGTGACATGGTTTTTTGCCTTTTTCTCTGGTGTACTTGACTGAATTGTGCTCATTCTGGTATGGTTTAAAAGATCTCTCCACTCTGCACAAGTAAGTGGTCATATAAGTTATCCCTGACCATTAAAACTGATGACGTCACAAGCGGTAGAAACGAAGTGGATCCGCGCGGGCGGTTAGGAGCGGCTCAGGGGCGAATGGGTTAAGGTTGTGCACGAATTTTTTTCTTCGGTTTTCAGTCTTCATATTTATTAAAATATCACCAAAAGGCTCAAAGATCGGTGTTACCAGTGACTTCCCAAAAGAAATCGCCGATATGCACAAGAAACTTTACCCAATCTTGAAAGCTGCTAAAGCCCAGAAGAAAAAAGCTTTCTTTAATGTCGACAAACTTATTATTGAAAGGCAAGTTTATCGTGGAAAAGAAACTAAAGATCTTCCTCTGTACGGTAAAGTTATGGTACATGATTAGTCAGTTGCTGTAAATAATTGATTCCTTTCGCGCTCCTAAGAGTTGCTTCGCTCATAGCGCCTACTTATTTAGCAGTAAACTGTTCATAGGGAACCTGTTTAGGTGTAAGAAGAGGTTTCCCTACTTTGAGCAATTTGTGCCCTAGTAACTGTGCGTTTTGTGTCTTAGCGTTTCTGTATAGCCGTTTCTATTTACATGTTTAGAATCTATTTTGATATACTTAGATTTATCTCCCTACAGCTTAGTCTTGTACTCCTTCAGCTTGCGATAAGGCTGATTACTAATGTTTATTATTTAATTTACATTAAGTACACCTTCAATTCAAAATTGCTCTCATTCGAAATGTTTTTCAATATCTTCCTCAACGAAACCGATAGAATATTCTATGCTGCTAATTCACGCCTGTCCCGTTTAGACTCTCCTTTTGTTCTTTAAACGTAAGAGGTTTAAATCAAGCTACAGTCTCAGTCAAAATGGTTGCGACACTTTGGGGCCTCCTTGTCCCCTCAATGTTGGTGTACAAGATTTGGTGACCGAACCGCGATAAACAACTTTGAGAGGGACGAGGTGAGCACGAGAAGAGAAAAAAACAGCGTTTGGCTAAACTGTCCCAACTATTTTTGTCTGAGACTGTAGAAAGAGACGGCGGGTGTTTAGATGGCTCCACAATAAAAAATTCGACGTTGTTTATTTACAAGAAACTTACTCTTCCAAAAGTGTCGAAGAAATATGGAAAGCAGAATGGGGAGGGAAAATTTATTACAGTCATCGAACAACACATTCAAAAGATGTGATGATATCATTTCAACCGAGTCTGGATTTCGAAACAGAAAGCATCTTCGCTGATAGGAATGGACGATACTTGCTATTAAAAGCCAACGTGCTAGAATCTTCCTTCTTGTTTGGCAACATTTACGCGCCAAATGACTCTACCGCCCAGATAGCCTTCTTTCGGAATCTTGATAACATTCTGCTACCATTTGCAGATGCACAAATCATCTTGGGAGGTGACATGAATTGCCCATTAACACTTACAGATAAAATGGGTGGTGCTACTGTTCAGAAAAAACAAAAAGTCATTGACGAGATTGAAGGCTTAACCCGGCGTTTTAAACTTCATGACATTTGGAGAAATCAACATACCAACAAAACACAATTTACATGGCGTAACAATTCCTTGAAAGTGCAATGCCACTTAGATTATTGGCTTGTGTCGAAAGAATTGTTGATGTCTGTCATTGATACTAACATCACCAACCCCACAATATCTGATCATAGCGCTATCACTTTCACTCTTCAATCGAAAGAATACGCTAAATGTGGACCTGGGTTTTGGAAAATTAATAACGCTTTGCTGAAAGATGCAAATTTCATTGACGAGCTCGTAAGCAAAATACCCGAATACAAAAGCAAACACTGTTACCTTACTAATGAAGGCCTGTACTGGGACATGCTCAAGATGGAGATTAGAGGTTTCTGTACAATACTCAAAAAGGAAAAACAGAATAAAAAGAAATAAGGAACGAGACCTTCAGAAAGAAATTGATCACCTAATGGCCTTGCTGCAATCCAACAGATCGAAAGAAAATATCACTAAACTCTACCAATTAAGAGCTCAACTCAATCAGATTGCTGAATATAAAACCGAGGGTGCAATGATTAGAAGTAGGATACGCTGGCACGAAAAATGAGAAAAGAATACTAAATAATTCTTAAATCTTGAGAAAAGGAGGTTTGCAAAAACTCACATAACTAGGCTTAAAACAACTACTGGCTCGGAAACTTCTTGCGAAAAAGAGATTTTGGAAATGCAGAGAGCATTTTATGAAAATTTATATACGAGCGCTCCCTGTGATATTATTGCACGCGATGCTTTCCTGGGAGACCCTAACCTCGTCAAACTCGACGAAAACGAGCTAAATGAACTTGAACAGCCTTTGTCGAAAACCGAGTGTTTCAACGTTCTTAAACAGTGTGCTAAAAACAAATGTGCTGGCAGCGACGGTCTCTCAGCTGAGTTCTATTTGCACTTCTGGCATCTACTTGGTGATGAGATGGTCCAAAGCTTTAACTATGCTCATAAAGTAGAACAACTCAACATAACACAAAGACAAGGTATAATAAAGGTCATACCGAAAAAACGCAAAAACAGGTTGTATTTGGAACATTGGAGACCGCTAACGTTACTTAACGTCGATTATAAAATAGCAACCAAATCTATAGCCCATAGAATCGCTAAAGTCCTCCCCAAATTAATTAATAAATGACGACCAAACTGGCTATGTCAAGGGCCGCTATATAGGACAGAACATTAGACTCATTAACGATATCATGAAGATAACTGAGCTAGAAAACATTCCCGGCATGGCGATTTCTGTGGACTTTAAAAAAGCTTTTGACACCGTCGACTGGAACTTCCTTTTTAATACCTTGGAGGCATTAAATTTCGGCCCTCAGTCACTACAGTGAATCCGAACCTTTTACACTGAGTGTTCTAGCTGTGTAGTAAATAATGGTTACGCCTCTGTCTTCTTTAAACTACAAAGAGGTGTTCGCCAAGGGTGCCCTCTTTCCGGCTCCCTATTTGTGCTGTGCGCTGAAATTCTTGCTAATGCAACAAGGTCTAATGCAAATATTCAAGGAATCAACATATATGGAAAAGAATTCAAAATTTCACAATACGCAGATGATACCACTGTTTTTGTTTCTGATATAAGATCTGCCCAAAACCTCTTCCAACTGCTCCACGCTTTTCAAAAATGCTCTGGTCTTGAAGTAAACAGAAGCAAGGCAGAGGGCTTGTGGCTAGGCGCGAACAAAAACAACCCGGAAGAACCTCTTGATATTGCATGGCCAAAAGATCCTGTATTTGCACTTGGTATTCACTTCTCTTATGATGACGAAACTGCTTTCAAAAGGAACTTTGAACAGAAACTGTCCTCGATGACTTCCTTGCTAAACTTGTGGTACCCTAGGAACTTAACTTTACATGGTCGAATTGTCATTTTAAAAGCATTAGCTCTCTCCAAACTTATTTATAACACTGCTGTCCTCACTGTCACCCCCACATTTATTCAAAAAGTTAATAAAGCTATTACTCAATTCGTCTGGCAAAAGAAAAAACCAAAAATAAAACAAACTACCCTGATTGGCCCTAAAGAAAAAGGTGGTCTCTCATTGCCTGATTTTGACATAATCAACAATGCTCTCAAAGCAACTTGGATCAGAAGACTAGACAGCTGTCATCCCACCGCGAGTTGGTCTCACATTCCTGTTTCCCTGCTAGAGCGAGTTGGTGGTCTCTTTCTCCTTAAATGTAACTTTGAACTTAAACATCTTAACATACACATTCCATTGATCTTTTACGAGAAAGCCTTGTTGGCCTGGCAATCTATAAATTCGTTCACTCCCTCCTCAAAAGAAGAAATACTGAATGAAATCTTATGGTACAACCGCTTTATTAGGATCAACAATTATTCAGTATACTATAAAGCATGGCATGTAGCGGGTGTTGAAAAAATTGGAGATCTCTTCAACGGCAATACCTTTCTATCTCACCAAGACTTCTGCTCTCATTTTGGTCTTAAAACTAATTTTCTTACCTACTACGGTTTATGCAAAGCAATTCCTCCTAACTGGATTAAAATAATGAAAGGTAAATTACAACCGCCTTCGAATAAATCCATAAGTATGGATAGAATTCCCGTTGAGAAGCTTTCTTCTAAACTTGCTACCAACTTTTTTGTTGAAAGGAAATTTGTTCCTACCACCGCCAAAAAAAGACTCAGAAAAGCTAGTTTAAATGAACAGCAAATTTCTCAAATTTGCAAGATGCCTTTCAGTGCTGCGAAAGACATACAACTCTCAATGTTTCAATTCAAGATCTTACACCACATCTTACCCACCAACGCTACATTATATAAATTCGGAATTAAAGAACATGACCGCTGTCTTTTATGCGCTGAAAAGCAAACAATCACACACCTATTTGTGACTTGCCCCAATGCTCAGCTGTTTTGGACACATTTTTCAGTTTGGTGGCGCGAAAAAAACAACATTGAGATCTCGCTTTCTGAAGCACAAACACTTTATGGCATTACAGACACCGTGCTTCAGTGTCTTGGTTTAAACCTCTGCTTGATAATTGCAAAATACTATATTTACACCACGTCTAAAAATGAGGGAGATTCTTTTTTCGACGCTTTTTTGTCTATCCTTAAAAATAAAATACAAATTGAAACTAGCAAAGCTAAGGTGCAAGTCAAGCTGTAAAAATAATTTTCTTGATTCTGGCTAATTTCCCTTGTTTTTTGGCTTTTTTGTCTTGTTTGTTTGTTATTTATTTATTTATTTATTTATGTTTTGTCGTTTTTAGCGTATTTACTCTTCGTTAATAGATAGTAAGTTAGTAATTAGTTGTATTAGAATTCTTTTTTCATTATTTTGTAACAGACTCCAACTCATCTGCTCCTGTTTTGTAAGCATTATCTTGTAAGTTAATATTATGTAAGTAAGTAGTATTTAACTTAGCAAGTTATATGTAAGTAGGTATTAAAGCTTTATGTAACTAAGTAAGTACTGTGTAAGTGAGTCAGCATTATGTTTGTAAAAACAATAAAAATTAAAAAAAACAAAACAACAAAATAATAATTTAAAACTTCAGTATAGCGCTTTTTCGAAATAGATCAAAAGCACTTTACAATAACTGATTAAATCATATGTAAGAACATGAATAAAATAAGTAGAATTACATCGATAGTAAATAAGCAAAATAGTAAATAATAAAAAACACAACTATATATTCAAAGTGATCTTTATCAGAGTGATCTTTATCACTCTACCATTAAACTTTCCTTTTATAGAATGGTTTTACTTAATTACAAATCCTTAAAAAAGTTTGTAGTGGGCTCTATCAGACACTATTTTGTTGTTTTCATTTGTTTTAATTTTGACAGTCTATTACACACCAACTGTTAGCAGAGTTCTATCTAGGATTTTCAGGAAATGTTTGAATGAGAACCGCGGATTTGAGACTGATTTGGTACGTGTGCTTCAGTGCCCTCTCTTGATATGCGCTGATATGCAATCTGGTGTATTTTGAGAAATGTTACAGTGAGTGCACTGACTTCGTCGCGTCTGGATGAATTTTCCGATTTTACTTATATACTGTGATGATAACAGTATTTTTTTCGGGGGAAGTGGGGCATTTTTTGGGGGGGGCTTCTACCCCTCAAACACCCTAGATAAAAACCTGGTTAGATAGTGTTTATGGGTTTAAGTACAACCACTCTACCATTTGTCCTTTATGGTTGTGTACTTTTAAGACTGTATGAACACAGTAACTAATAATTAATAATTATCGTTTATTCAATTAATAGATATCAGATATGTTGAAAATAGCTGAAAGTTATCAGTTTAATAAAAGAAATGGAAAATGGTATTTTCATGACATGAATTTTATATTACACCAAATTCAGTGAAATGGTTCAAATTTATGTTTTAGTACAAGAGACAGATGGAAATGATGTATTTATGATATTTATGATATGAAACACAAAGAGGTGAATTATTATACAAATAATTACAAAGCATTTTTGTGAGTTGAAATTAAATTATGACAAAAATTACAGATAATTTTTTCATTTGGTCTAACGATCCTACGAGTAAAAAGGCTTACTCACTGTGCATGATTTGTTTTCTCTACTTTAAGCTGTGCAGGAATTTTTTTGGGTAATTGCCTACCCCCCCTTCAAAAATAAAGTGGTCCATCCCTAAGTACCCGATTTTCTGAAAACGAAGCTAGTGAAATTTGCGTCAAAACGCGTCAAAACGCGTCAAAGCAATGGTCGCACTCTTAATCTAACTTCCACCCAGTTATTTTATTTAGGAGATTTGATGACATTTGAAAAAAACAAGAGAAGAAGTTCATTAAAGGGAAAATATTTTATACAAAAAATATTACTGGTTTTAAAAAGGTTACGTGGAAGCTAACCGCAGAGCGTTGCAATGGAGCACTCAACGCAGTGTAAACTCAAAACTACTTGCAGCATCTAACTGTATCCTACTCTTAATTCTTTAACCCAACCCCAATCCTTTTCTTGGTACATTTGAAGCGCAGCATTGGCTCGGTGGGTAATTATCTCGAAAACCAAAACAAACAAACAAACAAACAAACAGACAAACAAAAAACACCACTCTAAAACAGGTAATGTCCTTGGATTTTTTCAGACTGCACAAAAGGCACTGCGATGACCTCCTAAACAACTGCTGGTATGCTCCCTCAAATCATGGAGACACATTTGGAATTCGCCATGATGAAATATACTTCCACGAGGACATCATCCCTTCACAACCTGTGACGTCATATGCAGTGCTTATCCGAGGGAGCCCAAAGCATCCTGGGACATCCGTAGATGGGGACATTGGTGAGGACATCAGTTCACACGCAGTTTCTATGCAAGATTGCGGAGACATTATGATTGAACGAGCTAGTTCTCTAATAGACGGACTCATGAAAGCCAGAGATTTGTATAGAAGCACTGAATTTACCCAAGATGTGATGAAAACAACAGCACTGTCGATGCAGTGGTATAACTATGTCTTTTCCTGTTCTATGCAATTCTTCCCAGGATCCATTGAGCGCTACAAAGCTCCTGAAATCCATTCGAGACACATTATTGTAATGATACGAGGTAACATATATAAACTGGATTTGATTCGCAACGACGACGAAGGACGAGAAGAGATTATCACAAAAAGCCAGCTGAAAGTAAGTTGATAAACGTTTGAAATTTTGCTCTACAGTTAGTTTTAAAAATACCCACTACCAAAAGTACAGATAGAATATTTCAAGTTTAACAACCGAAAATAATTACTCTTTTATTAAGCTGCCTGGGCTTTAATAGCTAATTGAAAAGATAAACAAAAATGTAAAAAACTGAGGTCAATTTAGAGTAATCTCTCCCCAGTTTCCAATGGGTGTGTAAATTGACACTCAATTCAGGAGGATGAGTTCATATCATTCATAATGATGGTTCTTCTTTTCTTTTCTTCTTTTTTTTAACCTTGCTTTTTCAAGACGTTGAAAGAGATATATTTCGAAAAATTGGAGAGTCTTCGGGCCGACCTGCACCTACTACAAACAAGGTTTTTGATTGGCTGGGTAAACGATAGCGATGGTGACATAACAATGCCCATATCCCTGAAAACAATAGGTAATGCAGGTTATAGGGACCAATGAAATAAGAGCTTTGGATTCGTGCAGGTCAATCGAAAGCGTGTCTTTAAGAAGTTTCTGTAGCAACCAGAAAAGGCAAAAAACATCGAGCAAATGTAATTGACAATTACTTCCTTTCTTTACGTGCGCGCTTGCTTTAACACATTTTTTTTATTTGGTTTCAGAAGAAATTCGAAACCATCGTAGAAATGGACGCGTCAAGAGAACAATCGACTCCAATAGCTTTTCTCACAAGCCTGAATCCATCTGAGAGATGTCAAGAAGAACAGCGCCTCAAGTGCCTCAGTCAACGAAATGTTGATAATCTTTCACTGCTCCGTGACGCTCTTTTCGTTGTGGCGCTCGACCCTGATACTTCTCCCCGAGAAGCTAACGAAGCCATGTTCGAGCTACATTCGGGAAACTTCGTAAACCGTTGGTATGACAAAAGCGTGCAGCTGGTTGTGTTTGGTAATGGTGTGGCGGGATTTGTCAATAACTATTTGGCTGGAATGACTGGTACGGTAGGGACGAACTTTGTGCGAATTGCAGTGAAAAATGAAAGACTTGCTGGAGAAGAAACTGAAGACGGTGGGTTACGTTGTGACATAAATTTTACTGAAACTTGTTCTGCTCCCTTGAAGTTCAGTACTGAGAGTTTTTGTCATATTACTTTTGTCTTTATTTCAGTATTAAGAAATAGACAAACGAGTTGTAGAAGTTTTATTTACACGTGAAAGAACAAAGGGTACTACCTTTAAAGTCCAAGAATACAAATTGTGTTTAACTTGATATTGGACAATCTTGTTATGATCAATTGACAGCTGTCAAAATAGGGTACCCTCTAACCATGTGTGCAACCCATTGAGATGACGTGTTTTTTAAGCTGTCCGCTGAACAGTTAAGGTACTCAAGTAATCACACGCTCAAAAACTTTACTTTAGAAAGACAGTTCCTAAAAGTACCACGAGGGCTATTGGCCTTGGCTAAGCGTATATATTAAAGTTAGACATAAGTTTCGCTGAGCGCGCAGGGGATACCTGCAAATGAATTAAGTGGCATAAAAGTTTTGCAAGTGACGCATGTGTATCTGTAGCTTGTCCTGTGGAGACCATGGAGCTCAAATTCAGAGATATTTGGGAGCCAGGGCGGCTGAAGGTTGTAAGATTGAAGGAATGTTAAAGCAAGTAGTTGGTAAAGGCACAGAGTTTTTTTTGCAAATCAGCTTTTAGCTATGTTGCAGTTTCAGCATAAATTGGGTGGTAAATTTTTAGCTTAAAAGAAATAGTGGAAAACTGGAAGTTCCGTGAGTGTAGGACCGAAACCAAATATTTGAAACTGACATAAACCAAGTCTCGCTCGGTCTCAGAATATCTCGTATTTTGGAGTGTGCCATTCACAATCTTTTTTCTCTTATCAGGAGGATATGAGGGCTTCAAGATCTGGCCAGAAGTAAGACCTATAATCTGGGACGATACAAATGAAGAATATTTCAAACACAAGACAGCAGAGTTCATCAAGGAAAGTCGAACATCAGGTCCATTTAAACAGATGTCTCAAGACGTATTCAGAATATGCGCTGGTTTCAGTTTTGAGTCCATGTGTAAAGACCATTGTGTGACGCCAGGGGGAGCCTTTCAAGCTGGAATGCAGCTTGCGCTTGCTAAGATCTCGGGAAGATGTATGAGTGTCAACGAAGTCGTTAGTATACGGTAAGACAAGTTTCTGTTCATCTTTTCAAGAAGAGTGCTATTCTCTCCCTACAACGAGAGGTTTTGTATGATGCCTAATTAAAGCATTTTCTGGTTGAAACTCATTCCCGTAGTCTCGTTTTGTGGATAGATTTTTTAAATGATAAAGAATTCATCTTTTATTCAAGATGTAAGATGACTGGAAAATGATAAATTTAGGTGTCGTGAAGGATGGCCGTCGCAAGAGAAAATTTGAAAAAAGGATGGTCTGAAATATGCAGCGATATAAGCCGAGTTTCTTGACAAATATCTAGTTATGTGTCAGGTGGTTGTTTACACGAGAGAGAAGCAAAAAATAACACACAAACCCTCCTGAAATCGCTTTCTTTATACTCTAAGGAATGGATCAGTTTTAAGAAATAATTTGTTTCTCGTGTTGCTAGGCATTTACGCTCTTGAATTTTAGGTATCCTATCTAAGGATCACACCGGGACCAAAATGCATGCGATAAGGGCAAAAATGGTTCCACAAATTTAAGGTTGAAGACCCTTAAAAACCATACTCTGTATACTTTGCTCTCATAAATATATAGGAGTGGCCACCCGGGTCACTTACGAGAGTTGGTCGCAGTTTCGACTGTACTCAGTGAATTAGGGATGGCTATTGCTTACTATGTTCAACAGCGAGTTTGAAGGTTGGAACTTGTTGGGACGACCCCAACGATACAATCTTTACCCCCCTTTTCACAAATGTATGGTTTCCAATCTCCGTTATTGAGCGTAATTTATCTTTAGCAGCTCATATGTGGTTTACCTCATTTATGTACTAGGCATTTCCGGTTTCATTATTTTTCATGTACTAAGCATTTCCGGTTTCCTTACGTCTTATGTACTAGGCATTTCCGGTTTGGTGGAATGACATTCATGGACAGCAGTATGGCGGACATGAAAAAATTCATCGAAAAAGCCCGCCAATCAGAAGGGAGCTTGCAAACCATGACAAAACAGGAACGTGTGCTGCTTAAATCTCTGCTGAAGAAAGCTATTGAAAGTTACAAAGATGAGGTCTTGCGTTACAAGAAAGGCCAAATGAACCTCTGGCATCTTGACGCTCTTTACAGAAACTTGGGACTGCCAAACCGCCTTCCGTTTAGGAATGCTCCACAACTACGGATCAAGAGAAGGTTTAAGCAAGCTGTTGCAGATTTACTCAGATCACCGCTGCTCAACATACTGCCACCTCAAGTTGCTGAAAACGTGACCTCCAATCCATGTTGGTATCCTGAGATCGAGGCTATTGGAAGGCCTGGGGTCAAGTGTATTCTGCCAGATAGATCAATGGCATTGCATTATATGTTTGGGAGAAATGCGATATCAATCACAGTGAATGCAAATCCTAAGCACCCTTGTTATAGACATGAAGAGGAGTTTGTCGAAGAACTCGAACAGTCATTGTTGTTTGTCAAAGACTTGCTTGATGCTGAATAAGCTAACATAGTTAAAGCTTCAGGAGATTACATGCAATAATCCAATAAATTGCGATTACCACTGAGACAGGCATATCCAGTTCATTTAGAATAAACATGAATTTTATGTATTGAATCATAACAGGTAACTACTAGCTACCACTTATTAGATACTTACTTAAAAGAGAGCCCCATCAATGAAAGTATTGGTCAAAAGAAGAAGCCTCGCGTTCCTTACACATGATTGAAACGGAAACTAGCTGCGTACTTAAGGTGAGCTGAAAAATTTACAGACAGACCCTAGATATTTCGAGGATCTGAATAACGTTTTCTGTTAGTGTCATTTACACAGTTGAATGGTGGTAGAGTTCAAACAACTTCTGACATTTTAGAGTTAAATGTTTCAAAGGCCCAGTTTAAACGTCGAGCTTTTCATTGGCTGAAGACAGTTTGGTAGGTAGTGAGTCGCTACTATTCATTGGGGTGTTACTTAAGACTCCTTCGGCCGGTATAAAGATCAAATTTGGTGAAGACAAAATATATATTATAAGACATTACGTTAGTTAAACGTAAGATTTTGATCTTTGACATGGCAATATGGATGTTTAAAACAAGCCTAAAACTGTTAAATAAATTCAGTAGGTTTATGCAAAATCCAGTCATCAGATTTGCTTATGAATTTGCACATAGTTTACAATTAGGAATCCTCGTTTTTGAAACCCAGATTTACATAATTTAAGATAATTGCAATATATAAATAGTTTTTTTAAATTTTTAACAAAATAGCTTTCATGTTAAATTTGATTTACATCATCTATGGTCGAGAAAGACCAACAGCAGCCATGTACTCTACCCTCGTGCGTAAAATACAAAAAACGAAACTTTAGAATAAAAAGAAAAGCGGCTTCTACGAGCAATTTCCTGATTTGCGAACAGTTCAAAGGTAGCGTAACAAGACCAACAACCATATTAAGACGGAAGTGATCGTCGTAAAACTTGGCGTTTAAAAAGAGCTTCAGTCTCTACAAATTAAGTAAATCAATTACAGTGTTCCAGGCCAAAACAGGAAAACAATTTTTGCTGGATGATGTTATTGAAGCATTTTTAAAATATAGCCATTTCACACCATTAGCCAACTTCTGGCTCGCTAAATTCCCAGTGTCGATACTAACCCATTTTTCAATGCAAATAATGCCAACAGAGTATTTTCTTTCCCAAAGGATCACTGTTCCAAAAAAGTCATCCAGTTACCTACTAAATGAAATTCATCTATGTAGGCAAGGCACCTACCCTCGCTTCCGACGGCACTCTCCCGGTCCATTAAAATAACAAACGATAGCTTTATACGTTTAATATAAAAAGAGTGTACTCTTAATGGGGCAAACTTTATAGATTTGAAGAAGGTCTTCGATACTATTGATCACAGCGCTGACGATGCCCTGAAGTGGATAAATTCTCTCCAAACTAACCGTATATAAAGACGTATTGTAAGTAACCAGGCATCTATCCTGCGCGAGCTCTCCCTTCACTGTGGCGTACCTCATGATCAAGGGACAATAAGCGACCCCTTTCCTTTTCATCTAAAGAAATGATCTACCGATATGTTTAATGCTGCTTCTCCGACCAAGAATATCCGCGGACGAAACGATAACGTTACACAGATCTGCAATAGTGATTGAAACATAATTGATCTATGGCTTATCGACTTTACGATAAGCCTAAACGTCCAAACAATGCAGAACATTCGTAGCAAATCTCTCGCACTCAAGAATTGGCAAAAATCTCGCTGTGAGGGCACACATGCATGAAATCAAGTCGTAAGAAAGACTGGGCTTAGAGTATTGGTCGCTTAAGCGAGTCACACCTGATCTGTTTCCCCCAGACAGACTGCAGTCAAATTATACAAAAGGTCTTATTGAACCACACTCTGATCACAGTGGTGCTGCCTTTGATAGCTTGTCGCATTAGCTGAGTGGTAAACCCCAAACACCACCGAAGCAAATCGTGCTGTTTGAGTCATCACTGAATCAAATCACTGACAGGCTATGATACAGATTCCAGACAGCCTGTAAACTCGCTCGGTTGAAACAACTTATCGATTAGAAGAGATAAACAAGACTGAAGGGAGGCTCACTGGTATTTTAAAATGTACAAGCATACTAATAATGTCGCTCCAGCTTACATCTGCAATTTGTTTGCTCCAAAAATCTCGAATTATGACCGTCTGCATTGCGAAGTGAATTTTCTACATTCTTTGATTCTTCTCTCCCATTTCGCTTCGCTACTGTTGTAATTCTCGAAAACCTATTCCCTAGCGGCTCTCTAAAGGTTGAACTGTCTATTAACGGGATAAGTGTACGTTTTTTCTTGCTAAAACCGTGGATAAATTAAGTTAGTATATACACACTCAGTGATCTTGGTGATTTAAGCAATCTGATTGGTTCGCTATCTCGAACTATTCAACAATATTCACCTCCCAGCGAGTGGATAATGTGTGAGCTCGGTTTTTGTGCCATTTTCTTAGAGAAAGATCTTTTGAAAGTCGACAAAATCCTAGGGTTGACTTTTTTTCTGGCAAGAAAAGACTTCGACGGATTCAAAACGGCGTTTTTCCATTCACTGATGTTGAGTTTTGTGGTCGATGGATTGTTTACAACTCCCGTTTATTCGCCTAGAAGAGGCCGTTTGGTGAACTCAGCGTTTCCTAACATGAAAAATCTGGCCCAAAAACGAATTTTATTTATGACAAACAAATTTGAAAGCAAATGTTTGCAGAAATTCTACATTTCAAGTAAACACGAGAAAGAATGCTACATGAAGACGACGTCTTATCTCGAGGAACCGAATCGCCATTTTTCACATTTTTGTCAGCACTTCATGCGAAGAACGACACAACAAACTTTTTCGGGTATAAACTTGGCGAGTCAACAGAAAACAACAAAGCTCTTCTTTTCTTCTCAGGTAAGGAAACAATTCAAACCTTTAGCGGTTCCATTTAAGTCATTACGTTGTTGTTTGCGAAGTGATAAGCTTGTGAATTGCCATGTTTGAAAATTCTACAAAGATCTATTTTTAAACTGTCGCGTGTCTAGCTGACCTGATCTGTCAATCAAATCGTACTTTTTAATGGTTTCCTCTCTGATTTTGTTGAGATCGCTTCGTGTGTATATACTAAAACAATTATTCTTTTCAATCTCGGTGAATAGTGGCTTTAGGAATATTTACCTCGCCACTTCGTGGCTCGGTAAATATTTTGCCACTATTCCCCTAGATTTCAAAGAATAATTGTTAATTATCATTCATTCAATAATTCGATATTGGTCATCTCCTCTAGACCCGGGGCGGAAGTTCGATCTGACCACATCTACTGGATCTTCTTCCCTGCGGTCGCTGGCTGCATTGAAAAAAGAGGCCCAAAACATGAACCAACTCACGACCACAATAAAAAAAGGAACCAGGAATGGATAAGTAACGACCGGAAATAAAGAGGATTTCCTCCGATCCAGGCCTAGAGAAGATGACTATATCACAGCCCGACGTAGAAGTCAAGGAAACAAGGGAATGCCATTTGTGACAAATCGCTTGCGAATAAGTCATCTCTTTAGGACCCGAGAGTGAGACAAAAGTATCGAATAGTCCTTGGAACCACGAAACCCCATCGATGTGGTAATGACAACTACTGATGAGTTTTAATACTGGCACCCCAGAGGTGTACAGCAACACCAAATAAATAACACAATCATTCACACATTACCGTCCCACAAATACGTAAACATATTCCCTGAAAAACTTGGTAGCAACACATGCTACAAAAAACATTAGCTGTGAAAACTAGAGAAACACCCAAAATACGCCACATTAACAGTTTCACTCTCAGGTGAAAATGTTTTACGTGCTACGTTGCATCTAAATAAACAATTTCAACTGTCAGAGACTCTCTGCGTTTAAGGTATAACATCACCCGCAGAAAATCACCTGTACAGCCCACCTGCCCACCTGTTTAAGGTATAACATTACCCGCAAAAAATCACCTGTACAACCCACCTACAACATCAACGAAACACCTTTGGAATTTGCGATACAGAGAAAGACCTTGGTGTGTGGGTGTCAAGCAATCTTACCTCGGACAAGCAAGTGACTGAACAGTGTGCGAAAGCCAACAAACTCCTTGGCTTTGTGCGCCGAGCTTCTAGGTACATCCAAAGCACCCAACTAACAAATCTGTTACCTATCTCATACTGGCATGAATTTTTGGATATAGTCTTTTTCTATAAAGCTGTCAATAACTTAGTTTTCATAGATAGTGAAGCTCTGCCTGCAACTAGACAATCAACGAGATCTACCAGGTCATCGAGCAGCAATGCTATTAGTTATATCCCTAAGCGAAGTAGAACTGTTACTTATCAACGCTTATTTTTCATACGCGCGTGCCGCACATGGAATGTTCTGCCCGCTGAGTTACGCACAAGTCACATCTCTCTAGCCTCATTCAAGTGTTCACTACTTCAATATTACAATAAGTCGCTGGCCCTGTACGACATTAACAACATCAGAACCTGGAGAACAATCTGCCCCAGGTGCAACATAGCGAGGACTGTACAGTACCGCAAATGATCCCGAGAGCGCAAATGATCCCTAAAATGGACCGCAAATGATCCGAGACCGCAAGTGGTCCCCAAAGTTGACCGCAAATGATCCCTTGAGAACTTGAGGAATGGAATGGATTTTATGGGACTGATTACAAAAAAGGACTAATTATAAAAAAAGGAACCTTTTTCTCGCGTCTTCTAAAGAAAAAGGGAAGGAGGACACTACATCTCAGGTCAATTTATACAAGGCGAAAAAAAGCAGAATAAATCTGAAAAGGATATGGTATCAACCGTATACTTCTTCCTTTGTCAATTGCTTCAATTTTCTTTCAAGAACTGTTTCGTCGCTGAAAATTTAAGACAGGCAGAAGGTTACACAGAAAAAAACTCTTATTATTTTAACGCCCAAGCTCAACTTGTCTACTGAGGAATATAACAAAGCCGGGCATCCTCTACATTACACGAGCTTTATTGACTTTACTGATCTTTTTAGAAGTGTCGAATTAATTTTCAGAATATTTAGTTTTGATTTTTCTCTGAAGTGTTAATTTTACGTGAAAAACAGCAAGACATTGGTTCGTAACTTAGGAGTGCCCCAGGCCTGGGAGTGCCCATTACGAAACAAACACACGTCAAAATGCCCCGAACTTATCAATGTCCACAGGTTTCGGTTTATTTCGAAAGGGCAACTTGCTTACAGCTGATGAACATGTTGCGAATAGTTATGTTGACGCTTATATGTATATCCATTTGTTGTGCCTTTGCTAGAGACAGTTACCAGGAATCTAAACCTGGTAATGAATTATGCAAAAGTGAGGCAAGCGGTAGTTATCGCGTGACAAAACGTCGTAGGAACCGTCACATTCACGGACGAAAAGAAAGTCGCTTATAATCATTCGGATCCAGCTTTTTAAAGAAAATTAAACAACCTTGTTCAACCCTTATTTAGCCGCAATGAAAAGCATTGCATTTGCACTCGCTAACTCGAGTCTAAACCATTCCTACTTTTCTTTCGGGATCATTTGCGGTCGACTTTGGGGATCACTTGCGGTCAAGTAACATTTGCGGTCCATTTTGGGCATCATTTGCGGTCTCGGGATCATTTGCGGTTGGGGATCATTTGCGGTACTGTACAGGACTCTACTGTGCCCGCCGACGTGCTGCTTCTAGCAATTTGAACTTCTGTTTTGTTTCATTTTAATTTTAGCTTTAGTTATTTTTTTGTTTTGTTTTTTAATTAACGAGGGATCAACTGTAATTGGTTAGGCTGTAGTGGTCTCCCTGCCTAATAATTTTTATGTATTCACGTATAAAGATTGTATTCTAGTTAGGCAAAGCTAAATAAATAAATAAATTATAATATGCCCCCCCTGTCCGACTTACCAAGCAAGTGTCTTTGTGGTGAGAAGTATACCGTCTGCCATGCCCTGTCATGCCAAAGGGAAGGGTTCGTGGCGCAGAGACACGATGGTGTTCCCAACCTACTTACCTCACTTATTGGTAAGATTGGCACCAGCGTTGAAGTCAAACCACGACTGCAACCTCCTCATAATGTACGATTCAACCTCAGAAGCGCGTTAACAAGCCCTGAGGCAAGACTGGTCTCCAAGGCAGGGGGCTTTTGGTCTCGTGGAGTTACAGAATTTTTTGATGTCAGTGTAACGCATGTTAACTCCATGTGCAACCAGGGAAAAGCAACATCCACAATCTTTAAGGAGCAGGAGGAGGAGAAAAAACGGAAATACCAGCAGAGGGTGCAGGACGTTGAAATGGGATCTTTCACCCCCCTGAAACCAACGGTGGGATGGGAGCCGACTGCAACTTTTTTCTCTAACGCCTAGCCAAGAAGCTCTCAGAAAAGGAGGAACCTTATCACATTACTATTACTTGGATTGGAACATTGCTTTTTGAGATTTTAGAGTCCGTACACAGATGCGTAAGAGGTATAGGACACCCTTCCACAAAATTCCACAAGGGGATTTCATTGATGACTGCCGTTTAAACGCTACCCAAGCGTGTGTGATAATGGCGTGAGCTCATAAATTAGTTTAGTTGAAATGAACCGTTTTTTTTTTTCGCATAAATATATTTTTTAATAGAATGAATTTTTTCAATGGAAATTAAGTGTCTTTTTTTTTTTAATCGAAAGGAATTGTAAATTGTAAAGTACTGGAAGTATCATAGCGTTATAAAGTGTTAAACACGACTCACGCGGAATGACCTTGCACGCTTTACAAAGCATGCCTAACTTTGCCGATAGTATGTGCCCGATGTAGTCTATGTGGTCATCACACGAGAGGTATGAATCCAGCCTTAAACTGATAGACTCGTGACAAGTCAGTGTCCCCTGCCATCACTATGAAACTATCAACTAGGACAAACCTCTGATGAGTACCAATCATGCAACATTACCTTAGTTTTGCTTTAGTTGAGGTAGAGGAAATTATTGTTATATGCCTAAGATCATGGAAAGATCTTCAGATGAAATGGATTCTATGTCGGTGAGGAGCTACTATATACTTACTTATACTAGGGGGGTATCATCCGCATACAATTGGATTTTAAATGTTTTACCACCAAAGGCAGGTGATATTGATGTGGATTATAAACAGCAACGGACCGATCAAGGAACCTTGCGAGACTCCAAACGAGACGGATTGGGGGTTAGATGTTGACCCCTTCACTATACAAGGATTTGCCTTCTGTCAAGTAAGCCTTAAACCATTGAACGGACGCCTTAACGAACCCTAGTGAATTATTAATTAAAGCTGAGTATGATCTGTAGAATTATGAGGAGGGTGTTAAATCCACCAAGCTGTGGCAGATAACACCCCTTAGATCTGCATAATTTAAATAATAGCAAATAATCCCTAGTTTAAAGAAAGGCTAACACATGCTTGCCTTCATCGATTTCAAGTTCCCGTCTCCATTTGCCTGTTTCACGGCCTAATCATGATACTATAAGGCTCGTTTACTTCTGCAGATATTCTCCAAATAGCGGATGTCAAACAGCGAATTGTATTCATTCTGGTTTTGCTATGTTTTTAGACAGCAGTTCGGCTATTTGTTTATGGTTATGAAGAATTAGCCGCGGGATTTGAGCCAATCAAAAAGGAATAAATGTCCTTGATCAGTAATAATGTTAGTTATTTTCTGAATCATTTAATTTGTTATTATCACTTTTTTTACTAAAGTCATATTACAGATATTTTCATGACTTGAAGTTATTATGCGATTGCCTTACCTACGATGTATTATTCTTTCGTTCGTTGATATCACTCGTCGTTCACAATATTTGAATGAAACAATAACAACAAGAATATAGAAAAAATCGG